>PYXC01001308.1:2940000-3170000 GCA_015244755.2 Tenualosa ilisha | reverse complement strand
ACATCCAAAACAAACGGATGAGTCCTCTCCGCTCCTCAGGGGACTTGCAACACATAGGATAAATGAAAGACTAGATCCATGGACAGTACACTGACTGTGCTCAACCACGGTCGAGGCAACACAATCGCCTGTTTCAATTTGTCTTTACTGAGGCTGGTCTCCCGCCCGTGTTGTTCCAGCATCAGCGAGCCAATCCAGTATACTCGGGGGACCTGAGAGACTAGAGAAAGAGAAAGAGAAAGAGCGAGAGAGAGAGAGAGAGAGCGTTGTCGGAGTCATGATGCCAACCCGATAAGGGAGTCAACAAACCTGCTCTGGAGCTGCGCGCTTCCAAGACACAACCATCTGGGGACCCCTGTGCTGGACAGGGGCCGCTCTCCGATGCCACTGTTAACAAACACAATGTCACTGATACACTCCCACAAGTGCAAACTCACAGCTAAACAAGCTCGTAATGCGACTGTTATTTCCTATGTACGCAACCACAAGAGGCAAGATGAGCGTTCAAAGACAAGCCTAAGACAATCCCCCTCCACGTCACGCGACACTCCATACGTCCCCCCACTTATGAATTATGGCTGCCACCAAGGGCAGGCATGTGCACATATTTGAATAATTAGATTACGACTTGTGCCGTTCCGGCCGATTCCGCGGGAGATTGAATTACGTGTTGCGTCGCTCCAATCAATTTTTCCTCTTTTTAAAAAGCTTGACGCCCACTCATAGGTCAAAGGTGCTGAATTACATGCATAAATAGACTTTCATGTCTGCAGGCACAGAGCAAAGGAGAGAGAGAGAGAGAGAAAGAAAGAGAGAAAAAAGGAGAGATAGGAAGAAGAGTCCTGCCCCAGCTTATGCAATATTCATTCCTGACCATTTTATTCCCCTGCCACCTTTGTACTTTAAAAACTTAATGCATTTCCTTAGAATTCTCCATACAAATCAAGGTTCTCTTGCTTTAGAACCAAGGTCAAAAGAACAGAGTGACGTCCTTAGAAAGCTAAGGTCAAGTTGAGGAACATCTAGTAGGATGTTTTCATTTGAAAGCATTTTTTAAGGGAAAGCCAAGCAGATGGTGGAGCTGAGTCTTTTTTATTCAAGCGTGTAAAGTTTCCTTCTGAAGAAGATTTAGGAGATGTCTCACAGTAGGAGCCATATCACATGCTGTGAATTACAGCCCATTCACACATCACCCAGGAACCTTACCAAAAAAAAAAGACATGGTTGACAAAAAAAGAATTCTAACGCTTTCAACTGCAGCAAAGCCTCATTTAGCCGACGTGTGAAACGTTCCCTCAACCTAACTGACGCAAAGTGACATCACATCTGAGATGCAAATCTACCCCTCACACGCACGCACGCACTTACGCACGCACACAAGCACACACACTTTAAAGAACACAGAATTCCTGACACTTGGTGGAAAGAACAGAAGGCGGACGAGTGGAGAGAGAGAGGAGGCCTGCTGACTCAATCAGAGAGCGTCCCTCCTGTGGGAGTGAAGTGGTGATTTGCTGTCTCCTTGATTAGACATTCTCCTTGGCAGCGTCCCTTGTTCGGGTGAGGTGATTGGATCAGAGGGGTGTAACTTAGACGGCCCCCGCTCCATGCCTAATTACAGTTCCCCAATTTACTCCTGCCTGGCCTGCCTGTCGGCACAAACCCACAAACGCAATTAACAGTAATCGAATGGCAGATTTCGTTTTTGCTCGATGACCATTCTGTCGCGCCTTCTGGACTTTGAGGTGTTCCACATTCCTTTTTCTTTTTTTGATGGTCGTGCACATTGATGAATTTCTCTCCCGCACCCTCGTATAAATCTCCTCCCGGGCCACGGGTGAGTGTGCCGCAGGGCTGAGGAGATACACTCCTTTCGCTCGGCACACACTCTGTCTTCCACGGGTGCTTCCCCCCCTCCCCTCCCCACCCCCTCCAAACCTCGCCCAGTCCCCTCTACCTACCTCCACCGCACCGTAAGGCCCCAGTCATAAAACAGCCAATTTATTTTTTTGTGGGGCTTCAGTAAGGTGGCACATAAAATCAAAACTAGAGAGAGAATCCACAAGAGTGAGAACGATAGAAAGAGAGACAGAGAGAGAGAATAGACAGAGGTTGAATATAAAGCCATGTCTGAACCTTGCATAAATTCTGATCCCTCGTCTGAATAATACAAGTTTCAGAAGTGAGAAATGAGAAGCTTGGGAATGATGAAACTTTTAAATCCATGGTTTTACAACATTTGTTGGTGGGTGAATAAATTACTTGTCAGGCAGAGACTAGGGCAAAAATGACTTCATATTAAAAAAATGAAGCGAGCAGTGGCAGGAAAAAAAAATGAGTGATGCTTTTTTTCCTTGTAGGTTTTCCTAACCCCTCATTTTCCTCTTAGGTTAGTCTGTGTGATTTATTAAAAAAAAAAAAGGTTAATTTTACCCATCTGCCAATTCACAGTCCTGACAGAATTATATAATTGGTTTTGTGTGTCGACCACAGGGCATTCACATGTAATATGCAGGAAATCTAATTTAGAAGTTTTTAACAGAGGGAGGATAAAGTTCTCCCCAATTCCAAATAATCTTCCACAAAGACATACACACACAGGCACACACTCACTCTTCCAAATTCATACACAAACATGCTGGGGTGCATATACACACTTCATATCACACACACACACACAAGTGAATGTTCTTCCACACAGTCTTTTAAATATCCAGCGCAAACATGCACAAACACACACACACACGCACACACAAACACACACATAAGTGCACCCACAGTATGCACCAGATGCACAGAAAAAAGCCTCTGTCACTGACTGTCATCCCCCTCAATCAACCCCTTTTTACCATGAGGCCTATTCAAGCTGCTGGGGGCCAATCTGGTCCAAAATGCAGGGCAGGAGGGGGTTGGAGTGTGGAGCTTGATGGAGAGCTCCAGGGTGCTCCAGAACCATGTTAGATGGGGGGGGATGAGAAGGAGGAGAAGAGGCCCAAAGAGAGGGGGGAGGGGCAACAGGAGAGATTGATGCAGGCATCGTAAAGCACTCCTGCAACCTGCAGCTCTGTGGCGCCATGATGTATGGCGGTGGATCACACCTCCACACAACACCAGGCAAACACTGATGATGTCAGCCATTTATCGGCTAATGTGCGAGACAGTCCAATCAGTCCCTTTGCGTCACCGCGCCCCTCAAACGCTGCCAACTGCGCCGATTCATTGTGCTCATTTATCTTGATTTCCATTGCCTCTGAAGGATGCAGCGGCGGGTACCGTGTTGGCTGTGGGGAAAGACTAGAGCATTGATCTGACAGTAACTGGCACAAGAGCACTCTCTCTCTCTCTCTCTATCTCTCTCTCTTTCTCTTCCCCCCTCTCTATTCCTCTGTTTCTCTTCCTTTGTATTCTCTCATCATCAACAAACTCCCTCATTCCCTCTCCCCACCACCAAGTGCTGCTGAAAGGGTTTTTTTCTTTTCTTTTTTTTTTTTTTTTAAAAAAGAGTGACATACTGACCTGAGGTCAGAATCATAGTGTCTTGTCATGCTGGAGTTCACAGGCAGTCCCTGTGGGGCCTTCTTACAGTAAAAGACACAAAGCCGATGGTTGGCAGAAGCTTCCGGAAGCGCAGCTGAAAGGAATTCCTTTAGCTGAGCCACAATGGAGTGACATGATTGTCATGGAGCAGACCATTCTGACATTATCTTCTGGTCAGCTAAGCATCTATACAAGAGGCCGTCATGTGAGTGTCTCAGCTCTATGAAGAAAGTATGAGTAAAATGAGGTGTCAGCGTTAAAGGGACCTGGCACAGGGAAGTGGACTGGAAGAAGGAAGGTCTTCTTCTAAAAAACAAGGAAATTTCCACCCATTATGCAGGTGAGGAATAGTGACGATTTTAATGGCCTCTTGTCTTCTCTATGAAGACCAGACACTTTCCCGAGCATCTTTGGCCGTTTGGGGACTTAAGTTGTCAGGTCCGTTTAATGGCCGCGTTTTAGTGCTTCTTGAAATATGGCTCCTGACATTTGCATGAGGCAGACTCCCCGAGGGCCCGGCGAGGTAAGAAGGCTAAAGAGCAGGAAAAGAGTCTAAAGGTCTCATTAGGACACACTTCAACTCCCCTCCTTTCTCTCTTTCTTTCTCTCTCTGTCTCTCCATCTGTCTGTCTCTCTTTCTCTGTATCTCTCCATACCTCTCTGTCTCCCTACTTACACGTTAATTTTCAACGCTTCCTCTCAGACTCTCTTTTAAGTTCTTTGGGGAGATTCCACAAGTGCAGACAGAGTGAGACTGAGTGAATCTTTTTTTCCCTGCAACAAAGATGGATACTCGTGCACTTTAGCTAACAAGCCGTCATTGGGGAGACAGCGGCTCAACAAAAGGATACGTCTCGACTTTCATTTAGGACTTAAGCTGGGTGAGGGTGAGAGAGAAGGAGATGTAAGGAAGAGCCAGAGAAAAAAAAGATTGAGAAGAGAGAGAGAGAAAGGAAAAAAACAAAGCAGTAGCAACAACCCCTAAATTATCTGGCTTTGTCCTGAGGCTAGCGGCAAGGATGCGGAGGAGTGTTGTCATGCGGACGACTGTGTAATCGCTGTGCCGACGGGGCCTGCATTTCTCCGCCGTTCAGACCCAGCTAATCAGACTCAGAGCCCCAGCCTCCATCTATCACCCCGCCAGCCCGTGATTCATTACAGGTCTTCTTAAGTGCCCGCTTTTGGGTTTGCCAAAGAAAGATCTGCAATCGAATCGCAACCCTGGCAGATGAAAAGAGGGCCTCCCCATCCTCCTCTCCTCCACCTCTTCCACACCCCACCTCCCTCAAGCCCCATCGCATTTGTCACATACAGACAGTAAAAGGAACAATGCCTGTGGTTTATGTAATAGGAGAGCGAGCAGAGGCAGGTTCCTTTCTCCGCAATCAATGTTTATACTCAATCTACGCTCATCATTGGCTACTACAAAGAACTATAGTTTCCTGCCGCAGCCATTCCGTGTGCAGGTGAGCAGTGATTAGCTATGTGTGTTGTTGGGGTAGGAACATGATTGAGTCATCCAAACAATGTTATCCCAATAATAGATTGTGGATACTTGCATTGCACAGACTGAGCTGATCTGATAATGGCTGAAATTATATTGGAAATTGACATAAAGAGGGATGCAAATGTATTTGCCCTGAAGAGAGATTCAATGTCAAGTGGAAAAGCCTTTCCACATTTTCACATGAATAGTAGCTACAACACAAGTGAAACCTTTCAGCAACACATTCAATGAATGCAGGCATAGCTGTGGTCCTTCTGCATCTTCGTACTGAAAAGGAATATTAAACTGCCACTACAGTAATGTTCAATAGTCTATGAGATGCTTTATTGAACCGATTGCTGTCTGTCCATCATCTTTACACAACTGTATAAACAGCAGAGATGCATTGATAGAGGTGGAAAGACAGTACTGGATTGGTACCATATTAACAGACATTAAAGGCTGTTGTATATGGTATGAAAAGAGTGGAATCATGCCACTGCTAATTTAGCATCTTAACAGTATATTGTTCCATACTAGTTCTTACATGTATCATACTAGTTTGCCGCAGAGACGTACTGAGACAGACGTCATTTTTATTTCTGTTCTTTGCTGCACACACAACAGGAATAAAGAGGATATGAGGATATGTTCTTTGTCATATTGTCGTCAGAGTTGTTTGGGGGAGCTGCCCACATCCCATTTAAACCAACAACTTAAAAATGATTGAGGGAAAATGAGTCACTGGGAGAGTGGAGATTTGACAGCTAAAGGAGAACTCTGACAGTCCTATACGACATCTCATCTCTCTCAGAACCATTCCTCTTTCATTCTAAGCAGTCTTTAACAACACAATAACGCCAACATTGTTTTTTGCTATTTACTTCAGCCTTCTCTGTCATGACATCTCTGACCTTGAAAAATCTAAAGATGTTTTTTTTCCAAAGGCCTTGAGTCGAGCAGGAGGCACTGAAGCAGAACATTACTGGCGGTAAAGTGCTTTTAGGTTGTGCAGGCAGATTCACACACACACGCACAAACACCCACACGGCCTGAGCTCCATTGTGGGAAAGAAAATGTTTGTTTTTTTTTTTCTTTGGAGAAAGGGGGGGAATGGAAAGTAGGAATGGTCGGAGCATATTATTCCCCTCGTTTGGTTTCTATGTCTGAACAGCACTTTGTGCCAGAATGCACTGGTCACTCTGGGCAGTCAGAGGGTTGGAGGGGTCTGGGTGGTGGATGGTGGTGCTGTGGTGTGGTGAGAGCCACAGAGAGAGGCTCAAGGCTGGAGGCTGTTAGTTTGTAGTAAATTTCTGGCTTGCCGAGTTTCCCCTCTCCAGCTTGTGTTTTCCAGAATGGAACTAATACATAAGGGAAAGTCCTGATGGGGTGATGCTATCGTCTGCCTGAGCTGTGACATCCGTGTTCAGCTTTCTGAAGAGATTCTGTGTTTATCTGTTCGTATCTCCTAAACGAGCCTGACACACTGATGCACACACACAAACATACACACAAATACCCATATTTTTAGATTGAAAAAAAGGCAGAGTGTGTGAGCAATCCCATAGAGGGAGATGTTACTTCTTGTTGTTTCTTGTCTAACGCGACTCAACGCATCGAAAGAATAGATGGTAGAAAACTGCCGTGGTTTCACCTTGAGACAAAAGCACGTCTTGTTAATTGGTAACAAATGCGATGTTTGATGTGTTTTTCCCGCCGCTCGCACTCTTGCGCAAGACAATGATGAATAGCATTGCCATGTACCCTTGATCTTGGTCGCACATAATCAAGGACGAAGATCTTTGCCGCTAAACCCACCCAAGGGACGGTGCTGACAGTAAAGGATATGCCGTGCAATTCAGCAGTGATAAGCGTTTGCGCACCATTTCTCATAAATCAGAAAATTGCCTTGTGCTTTTCGATCATGAAAAAAGGAGGCTCTCTGAACGCCACAGTGCCTGGGTGCAGTGAATAAAGACAACAGCAGCTGCATCTTGTCACACATGTTTTTTTCTTCTTTTTTTTTTTGCTATCGTGTTGATGGATCCAGAGCGCTCGCTTGTGGCACGCCGCCTTTGTGATGGAACTTTGGGGATAGTGTTGGAAATTCCTTTGGGGAGACGTGGGCTCTGCAAAAGCAATTCACTGGGAGTCGACGGGAAAACGTCGCTTGAAGAACGAATCGGGAACAGTGTTGAGATTAAAATCTATTAATGTGATTACAGATTGTGGAAAACCTTCTGAGATGCTGCTTGGGGAGTGTTTGCTTGTTCCTCCTTGTCTTAGATGCCAAAACGCGCCTGTGTGCCGGATTTCTCCCATTCCAATTGAACTGCGCTCTGCTCTGCCTCTGTGTGCTTGTTCAGGGCCGGTGGCTAAACCCCTTGTTCCATGATATTATGCAAATGCCTTGCCTTTAATCCGCTCCGGCTTACAGGGAGAAGATGAGGTCGGTGACTGCACAACTCTCTGAAGCATGCCCTCCACGTTTGCCTGCCCACTGGGGAAGAATCGACCAAAAATAACAGCAAACCCCCTGTTTAATCTGTGAACATGCTCTCCCTCCTTTGCTTCTCTTCTCTACCTCTCTCTCTCTTTCTCTCTCTCCATCTCTCACTCTCTCTGCTGCTCTTGCTAGGCCCCCACTAAATGGTTCATTTAGGACTTTAAACACAGGGATGCATGCCTTTCCCCTCCAGAGCCCTGGGGTCTCACTGACTGAGCTGGCTGCCGAAGCTTGCAGCGGTGTTTCAGGAGAGCACCTAATTGATTCAGCACGCCGGTCATTAGAAGCAGCCCAGCCCAGCCCAGAGAGAGAGGAGAGCAGAGGTGGCCATTCGCTCCAGTTGGCTGCCTTCTGATGTGCGCTGATGAAGGCAAGGAGAGACTGCCACTGGCGAGCGATGACTGGAGGGAGGAAGGGGGGTGTGGGGTAAGGGGTTTGGGGTAGAGGGGTGAGAGGGAAGAGGAGGGAAAGAGAGGGTACAGTGGAACTGTCACTGGACTTGGAAGAGAGGAGATGTAAGCCCTCTACACCCCAACACGAGACCGGTTGGGGAGAACAACGAGGTGTCAGATATGGCCGCAGGTGGGCAGCAGAGTCTAGGTGAGGGGGGGGAACTTGGGTAAGATCCCACAGAGTAAGTGGATGTCTGCCACCGAAGAGCCTTTGGAGGTCCAGAAGCAACACACACACACACATATGTATATATATACACACACACACACACACACACACACACACACACACACACACACACTTCGCTGTCGAGAAGGAGGCGGATATGACTGGAAGCCAGGTCATTTTTACCCAGGCTCCACCCAGTGTGTTCTTACCAATTGGACTGAATAATCTGCATCCTGCCAAACCAAATATAGAGTATCTATTTGCAACCTCCCAGGCTCAAGACTCAAAATTACCATATATGTATATATGATAATGTATATGAGGATGATAATTCTTCCACAATATACAATGTAGCCTGGATGGGAGACTGAACAGGAGCATGTCTGCCACATTGGTGCAGCTATATCATAACGCACAGATTGGCCTGGCTGTCATATGATGATGGCAGTGATGACAGGCCGTGGAACTATGTCAGGCCTCATTAACAGGTTCTAAGCCTGACAGACAGGCACGGGGCGCGGACGAAGGGAAGCGGATAAAGCCGACACGACAAGGCAGGCAAGGAAGATGAGCAGAGCGGCGCTAAAGGAGTGTGGGCGGTTGGGGGGGGGTGTAGGAGGGAAGGGGGGTTGTTATGGATGTGGGATGTGAAAGCAGCAGGGCCCAATCTGCCCCACTTCTCATGGAGCAGACAACGAGGTCACATCCATCGTGCTGTCGTAAGCAAGCCGCCTCGTCCTCCATCACGGCTGTCGGAGCCTGTTGTAGTGGAAGAGAAGGCCCAGTGCCACAGCAAACCATTCCGTTTCACGAGCAAGGAGCGGTTGGTGTGTGGAGGTGTGTGTGCGTGTATGTGTGTGGTGTGTGTGTGTGTGTGTGTGTGTGTGTGTGTGTGTGTGTGTGTGTGTGTTGGGAGGGGTGGGGAATCCAGAAGAAGCTTCTGGTCACAGAAGCTCGGTGTCACTCTCTGAGTTCCTTGCTCATCCGTCAGGTGAAATGCACTCCAGAAAAGTGACTTACTGCGCTTCAAAAAATCTGCTGTATTTGTGGCGCTCAGTCTTTGCCCTGGTTATCTATCATTTACACACACTGCAAAGGGCTGTAAATTAATTAGATAATCTAAGGTTAATGCACTTGTCATGTAAAGGTCAGTACAAGCTTGATGTATTGTATTTCTCCCAGTTTTTTTTTCCTTAGGGACAGATGCAGCAGAAAGAGTGCAGAAATTGCACATTGTTTCTCTCATTAAGCAGACACACCGGCAAACAAGAGCCTCATTGTTGCCTGGTTATTGACTTTTCATTCGGCTGTTACATGACATTAGCTCGGCAACTAATTGGTTGCTTGTTAAGTCCTTTGTCACTCAGTTTTAATCCGGCACTCATGCCGCAGCTGGAAGACTTGAGCCTGTCATCTGTCTCAGATGGGAAATCTAACACCGGGAGAGACGAGGAGCGTGAGCAAAGAAAAAAAAAAATCTCTTCAGCAATCTGGAGATGTGAAGGAGAGGAGAAGGAGGGGGGGGGGGCAGTTTCTTTGAGGGAGCAGAGAGCAAATGGGAGCAGTCACAGCTCTGCCTCGCACCATCTCTCCCTTCACTCCATCTCTCCATCTCTCTCCTCTTCCTCCACCCTCTGTCCCCACCTCCTTTCCATTTTTCTCACCATCCATTTCCATCCCTCCCACCATCCATTTTTTTTTTCCTCCCACTCTTCTACCGCTCCAACCGCCCCACCCCCCACCCCCCACCACCACCCCCCAACCATCCTACTCCCACCCCCACCTTGACAACCTCCTCGCTCAACCCAACCCTCCGCCCCACTTCATCTCGCAAAGTGGACAGTGATGTTTGGCAAATCACCGTACTGCCACAGCTCAGCACAGCACTGATGTATTCCCCCTCAGCAGCATTGTCAGGAGCCTGTGCTGCACTCTGGGACCCATTAGCCTGTGCACAACAGACAACAGGGTAGGTGTTTAATAAGGCTGGCGGGTGTTCGATGCTACTGCCCAACCCCTGTGTATGTGTGTGCATGTACGACACGGCTCGTGAATTTTAAAAGTGCACAATTAAATACTCTGCAAAGTAATGCCGCTGGGAGGAGCTAGGCGGGGATGGGGGATGCATTGCTTCAGGGACTGTGGTGCCTCAATAATAACTGTTCATTTCCACTGGATAGAATGGGAGGGCACAGACTATGTTAGGGAGGGGCAGGCGTGCTAGCGTGCCGGCTAGGCTGATCGCATCATTATCTTCTCACTCGATCGGCAATCCCCTCCCCGACTCCGCCGCTCCTCTCTTACACTGCGTTAGCTATTTTTCACTTGCCAGCACCCCAGGGGTACCTCCGAGTAGCCTGCTGCCCAATCACCAAGACTACACACACACAAACACAACACACACGCTTAACATTCAGGCCACGCAATTTCCAGTGCAGTGTGTCTGTGTCCTGACGGCCTCACAGTCAGACACAGTTTGAAATATCACCCGATCTCCGTGCTCTTCAGGGGCACACTCTCTCTATCTGCCTTTTTCTGGCACTCCGACAGCTGATACCGCTGCATCGCTCAGCTGGACTGTCCCCTTTAACATCCCACAAGTAAACAGAAATAAACACCAGCAGAGGGAAGCCGCTTAGCAGTTTCCTTCCCTTTTTTTTGGCTGCTCCTTTGAGTGGAGCATCCCTTGTGAACAGGGTCCATCCTATCCCATCCCAAAAAGAAGGAAATCATATTGAAAGAACAAAACAGTGAACCCATCCAAGCCACAGCTGTCAATACAAAGCCGCTAGCACTAACTCACCAGGGCGCTAATCCCATCATTCACCATCATTCAGAGGAACTGTCAAACACTGGATGTGAGGAGATTTAAGACTTTTGTCAAGACAAGCTTAATTAGACAGATAGATTTTTCTGCCCAGATGTGACGGGAGCCCATCAGTCAAAATATCACCCCCAGGGCTGGTGAGGCAACGTGTTTGTGTTTGTGTGTTTCATTCTCTTTACCCTCCTAGCCTGCAGAGGGGGTGTGTCTTTATCAATACTGTCACACCAGCAGGAGTATGACTCACCGATCTCCCTGGAGATTTGGACGAAAGCCTCCACGCCGCTCTCGCCGTAGCTGCCCTCCGAGGCCAACGTGGACACGTAGTTCCAGCCCATCTCTGTGACGATGTCCAACATGGTCTGTGCCTGGTAGGAGTCAGGTGGCACCACGCGAGAGAAGAAGTCGTAGCGGGTGTTGTCGCTAAGGTCCGGTGCTGTCGACGCATAGCTAATTTGAGGAATCTGCGGAGGTAAAATGGGAAAGACAAGTTGAGTTATGAGCACTGGAGCACACAACAAAATAAAGACATATTTGCTGTCAAAGAAATAAAGGGAAAGAACAAAACTGAAAAAAAATAGGTCATTGAAACTGTAGATACAAAGACTGGATGGAACCGTAGTGTCTCCAGATAAGAGGTTACATGAGGTTATGTGGCAGTGAGCCTAAATACTGATGGCCGGCTGGATAGGGCTGAGCAGTGTTGACAGAATGTGAGGGCGCATGGAGGCAGGCAGGCAGGGCTCATCAGCAAGAGGTCCAGCTAATGGACTTTAGGGTGGAGGTGGTTGACTGACAGATTGATTTCTCTAGAGGGTAGCGAGAGAGGGAAAGTGAGAGAGAAAGAGAGAGTGAGAGTGAGTGCAAGCCTGCGGTCTGATTTATTTGTATGCGGCAGCAGGTCTCAGCTTCAGGCTCTACTCATGTCTCACACACACACACACACACACACACACAGAGAGAGAGAGTGAGACAGAGAGAGAGACATACAAACAGACATCTGTGAGTCCAAATGCTGATGACGCCATGTTGCCAAATCATCAGCTAGACTGTTCGGGGGGGACTGCTCGTATCTTCATTTTTTTTCCGACACTGACGTGCATTCGGAAAGAATTCCACTGTCAGCTCCTGCTGAGTGTAGTTTTTGTGAGCTGTGGACACGCTACCTGATTTGCACCAGACTTATTTCTTTATTTTTATCGATTCAGATGTGAAAAAAATCTGAAAAATCTTTCTCTGCTCTCACAGGCCTTGCCGAACGCGCTGTAGTTTTGTGGGCTGCTCCTTTTGCACTGAGCAATCACTTACAACTGTCAGCATGTATCATAAGGGCCCGATTCCCCAGCTTGAGCTGCCCCACTTCTTGACCTCAGAAACGCTTCATTTTGACTGGACAAGATGTCAAAAACCCAAGGATGTGAGGGGTTGGGATGATGATTCCAAAGGCATGCCCACACTAGCAGTCATAATTAGCCTACAGCTGTATGAGCATTAGCATCTATACTAACCCACAATATGCAAAGTCTCCCAATAGCACCATTCATGTTGTAACAGGATGCCTTTCAATAGATCCTAATTTGCTGTCAGCGTTCTCACCAAAACTCAGGAAGTGATTCCCGTTGATGTAATTCTTCATGTTTTTATTGTTGAACTGTATACTGCAGTGTGGAAATTGCTTTTCTTATGAGCTAGAATGATGTTTCAAAGTTTCTGTAGTTATGGTTGGCACAGTTGATGGGCCTTGGCACTGTACATGTTTCTTCAAGCCAATGAAATATAGCGTATCTCTCGTATTCCGAGACTTCTATCTGAGGTAAGGTCAAAATGAAAGAGTTCTGAAAGAGTGGTAATAAACTGTTGCCATCAACTGAATCCATTGTCACACTGGTGAGTTTGCTACTGTGTGTGTGTGTGTGTGTGTGTGTGTGTGTGTGTGTGGTGTGTGTGTGTGTGTGTGTGTGTTTTTGTTCTGGGGGCTATATCCTACAGAAGAGCAGTCATCCATTCAGTGACTAGACTCACTGCTGTCATAAAGAGATTCGCCCGAGTGGTTAAGATGTTCACACATCCGGTGGTTTCTCTTTTATCAAGGTGGTGCTAAGGCAAAGTCAAGGGCATACACACGTCTCAGACACCAACAGTTTACAGCCAAACCAGCAACGTTGACCAGTGGCATGATGAATACATGCACCTTCACAGTCATTGCCTATTCATTCACTCTTCCATAAACACGACAGCTGGTTTTAGGGTTAATCAAAGTTGATCTATTTGTCTGTCTTCTTTGTTTCCATAGCCGTTATCTTTTATTGTGATCTTCCACGGTTTTGCTGACAGCTGTTGGGGAAAATATATGGTCTCAAGCTGCCATACACCGTTTGTCATTGTATAATGACTGCTTTTAAGGGTCTTGTGATGACTGTTTCTCAACTAGGGGCTGACCTGCTGTTGTAGTTCTTTTCTCACACACAGTAATTTGTGCCAGACATCGTGGCACGTATGACCTTCCGAGATCACTCAAAGAACTCCATGAGATGTAATCAGACCAGTTCAGTCTGTAGTGCACTATATATCAAGTGAAAGAGACATCAATCTCAACACCCACATTTCCTGCCATATTAAAGGCCAACATGCTGCCAGACGGCTAACAAGCCAGTTAAGCTTACACTTTGTAGGTACTGTATATGTTCATGGGATCTCCAAACTTTCACTCAAGCACTATCTCTGGTGGAACTGTCTGCAGCTGTCTGCTTAAAGTGTGTGTATGTGGGTCTACCTCAGTTAGAGAGTTAAGACAGCATCAACATTAAAGCTTTAGGTGTGTGTGTGTGTGTGTGTGTGTGTGTATGTGTGTGCGTGTGTGTCTCAGTTTGAGAGTTAGGACTGCTGCAGCATCTCCCCTTGCAGCACTCCCATCAAGTCTGGTACAGCATGTACACAACCTCTCATGAATCTCCAGAAAACCCAATGTCTAAAAGCCACAGAGATCCAGGAGCCAATTTCAAGTATGCACTACACAGAAGGTTCCAGTGGTTCCATCCATACTGACATAGCTGAACATGAAAGTTAAAAAAATCGTACCGTCATAAAGTATCGCTAATCAAATCTATGTAAATACCCTAGTATATGTACAAACATTTTAATGTCTTTGGCAAGTAAAAGACCAGACCAGACTGCTATTGACATTTAATAAAAAGGTCAACAACAACAAAAAAATCATCAGCAGCCGTTCAGCTGTTTACTTTGCATATGGATTTCAATCACAATCAGAGTGACATTATTGAACATTGGACTTGCTGAATGAGAAGTGGCTGCATTAAGCAGGAAATGGGAAGAACTGTTTGAATTTAATTCATGGAAAATATGCTTGACATTTTATTCAAATGTGTGTAGTCAATCTAAATGATAATACACCACTCACAATGCCCCAAGTGCACTGTCATTACATCTACATCTACAGTGTAGACACAACATTGTGGATAAAGGATGAGGGACAGAAGTGCTGCCATTTTTGACACTCTGGGTCCTTTCCAGAGGCACCTAAAAATGGATCCAGCTCTGGTTGTCTGTCTCACACACACACAATCTATGTCTCAGCCATCTCAACACTTTCAAATCCCTCATTCCTTCCTTCATCTTCGCTGTTGGCACGCTGGATTTCACAAGTAAAGCCAACAGTTTTACCTGAGTTTGGCTTGTCACATCTATTTTAAAACAACAGCTGGATGTTCCCGTATGTTTAAGTATAGCTGTGAGAGATACAGCATAAATATCAGCACTTTACAAACTTTACAAACAACAACTTCGATTACAAATAACTTTGTCAATTGCTGCCTCACGTACTAATCACATTGCCTGTATTGTCTTACAATGTCCAAACAAATCATAACATTATCATAGTATATTAAATAATAATGAATGAGAGAGCGCAATATAATACACAGTGACTGTGTGTTGTATGATAAAGCTCAGTAGCATAGTAAATGATCATGGCCTTGGTGTGTATCTCTTCAGCTTACTGAATTCATAACAAGACCACCAGCCATTTCTGAAATATTTCACCATAATTTTAACTAAAACAGCTTCTTGTATTTACCTGCTGAGCCAAGCCTCCAGCTGGCCCACTAACTGGCATTTTCACCTTCCAGTAATTGGCTGTAAAATCTCACCAGTCTTCTCTCGCCAGCGGCTTGGATACAACACCCAAGTGGTGAAATTCCCACTACACAACTTACTACATACTGGTGAAGCTCATTATGGTAATGCAATAGGGAATTACTCTGAGGGCGATTCCAGTTGGATGTGGGTTTTTCCCAGTTGTGTTTTTCCATGTTTAGAGGTAATTACCAGAGTGAAGGTAAGAGGTACAGTAAACGATATATTATACCTATAGATTCCTTTGCTATAACTTCCATGGTGCCATACAGTAATTCTATACAGTTCTTTAACAAGCCAAAAATGAGCTCATTCTTTAGAATGGATTTCCATAAAGCCATGCAAACTCCCGTAAAGTTACCATACAAGTGACCTATAAATAATGCATGCATGGCACATAAACAAATAATAAAGACGCAAAAGAGGTCAAGAGAAAATAACCGTTGGTAGAATTGCGCATTGCCTTTAGTCAGAATCCATTTAGGAGGAGGAATATCCATTTCAAAGGCACTGGGTAAGCCTCATGAATATGGAATGCTTATTCTTGGTGGGCGCCTTGCATGTGCCACACCAGAGGACAGACCAGCGATGATGCCTTTACTTTTTCTTCTTTAGCCCTAATACTGAGCATGATGTTCCAAAAACACAAGGGAGAGTCTTTTTCTACAAAACACACATCTCAACGGCATTATATTTCACTCCTACAAGAAAACCCTCACATGGACAGTCACCAAAACATCTCCAAGCGGAGTCAGAGCCAGCTGTAATGATCTCAGTTTATAAGGAGCGTGGGAAATGAAAATAAACACATTTGCCCCAACGTATGAATCAGCAACAACCCTTTGAAACTTCCCCATTTCAATTTTTCTAATCAACTTTCAATTAACCTGATTAAACAAGCATCCTTTCATCTTTCGGGGTCTTTGGAGCGATGATCTATCACAGTTACCGGAAAGTTCAGTGCTTCAATTAAGCATCTAATTCAATACTGCTGTAGGTCAACATCTAATGCACAGTTTAAAAGAGAATAAAAAACATTACGGCGCCAATAAAATGGTTAGCAAAATCCCATCAAGGGACAAAACCACCCTAATATACCTGGAGGACATCATCATTCCTCTGTTTCTTTTTACAAACTCTTCAAGTTTTTTGCCATTTCACAGCATTACTTGGCTGCTGCACTGGAACAAGAATGAAGGATGCAAGTGGGAGGTTGTTTCTCTGTCTGTATGTGTGTGTGTGTGTGTGTGTGTGTGTGTGGTGTGTGTGTGCAGTGGGAAGAAGTACTGAACCAGGCTATTGATTTTACGTATGCTGCTCTGGCCGAAATACGAGGGCCACAGCTTGCAGAACCAGCGGGAGTCTGGGAGTCTGCGGAGGCTGAATGGGTCTGAGTAAGTCTGGGCACAAGGCGAGGGGAGCAGGGTAGAGGGAGACAGAGCCCCGGAGAGGAAAAGGAGGCACCATACATCAAACGCTGTGGGCGCATTGTCTCAGCTGCCTTCACATGGTGGGGAGGGTGGGGGGAGTGGGACGGCATCTGCAAGCGACCCGAAAATAGAAAAGGCGGCGGAAAGAATTGTAGAGAGATGGGAAAAAGGGAGAGTTTGAAAAAACTACTACAAAAGGAAAACATCCAATGAAGAGGCTAATCGGGACACAAGGAACAGGGAGGGTAGGGGGAGGTTCGGTAGGGGTGTGTGTGTGTGTGTGTGTGTGTGTGTGTGTGGATGGAGTGCACAGAAAGCTGATGAATCTCAGTGCATGAATGTCTCATACAGTAGACCAGCCTTAATCTCGAGGGGAGAGTTTGGCGAGAACGCATGGAGTGCACAGTTGGGAACCTGCCTTCGCCTGTCATTGGTCCCACGCTGAGCCAGCATGAACCATGACGCTGATGGCTTTTGGGGTTGGGTTGGGTTGGGTTGGGGGTTGGGGAGGGCAGAGCCATGCTGGCGGATCCTGGCCCCGAGCCCTTTCTCCAGTCCTCGGTGTGTCGTGTAGGCGCTAATGAAGCTGTCGGGCTGAAGGAGCGCGGGGCCGGCCTGATAGATGGGGCGCTGACGATGCTAATTAACCCCGCCACAGACCTTTATTGTGACACACTCCAGTGTAGAAGGGCAGACATGCGTCATTATAAAAGGAGTGAGGGCACATAAACACACACACACACACACACACACACACACACGTGCATGCACATGCACACACTCTACAGTATAAAAGACAAAATGAGCTCTACAACAACCCACCAACAGATCATTATATCTTCATTGATGGTGCTGTTTTAGAAGAGCAGCCAAATTAGCTGTGTCTGATGAATTCTCAAGACTGAGACATGGTGCATGTGTGTATATATGTGTGTGTGTGTGCAGTGGAGATAAGGAAAGCAGAAGATAGGCACAGCATGTGTGTCTCCGCCCAGACGTGGGATGCCAGATCAAAGGCACCACGCAAACTCCTCATTCTATCTAAGTTCATTCCCCTCTCCTGTCTCCAACCCCTCATAACCACTTTAATTGCTTATAAACAATGTTATTTTCTACGCTTTGTCTGCGGAAGACGCAGTGTTGCGGAAGTGGGAGGGGAGGGGTGATGGGTACTCGTTTTTTTTTTTTTTTCTTGCCAAGGCACGCACAGTACTTTCTCCTGCGTTCCAATCACCTCCGGCAAAAAGAGTTCTGAAACACTCCAGTTGAGTTCCCAACCACAATTAGCGCGGGGCTCCAGCCAGATTAATCAACCCCGGATGCCATCCACCTCTCTACCACCCCGGAACGATCGAGTCACCTCTGATTACTCTCACGATCAGCCGGCTTGCAAAAGAAAGAAAAAAAAAAAGAAAACGAAACCCATTTAATGAGAGCTCCTTCAAAAATGGTGCGGTTCCAACTGGATTTTGAGATTAAAAAAACAAACAAACCAAAAATTGACAGCAATATCTATATTTTTATTTATTTCACTCAAGTTTGATATCCTTTGCCACCGAGATGCGCCCTGTCAAAAAAAAATGGGGAAACAATTGACAGGTAAGGGCAATGAGTTTCCTCTCCAATAACACCCCAAAGTGTCAGTCCTGGCAGGCAGACCGACACTGATAAGACTTTAATATCAAACACAATAACGCTGACTATAACAGAGGGAGTGCAGCAGTCACCCAGTGTCAGTCCAACTTCATCTTCCCTCATTTTCCAAGCAGCAAAAGCCAAACACCCCTTTGAACCAGAGGCCCGTTTGCCAGCACCCACCCTCCAAAGTGGCTATCAGAGAAAAAAAAACACCCCCTCTCTCCTCCGTGCTGCTGATGTTGTTGTTGATGTTGTTGTTGTTTTGTCATGTGTTTTTTTTCCTGGGCTGCATCGTGGGACGTTGAAAATGATTGCGAACAACAAACACACTCTGCCTCCTTCATGGCTCACCGTTAGAATTGAGGGCGACACTAGTTCAGCGCAATGGAAAGCCCATGTCAAACCCAATCGCAATCAAGGTCGCCAACGGGGGCTTGGAAGAGGGAGATAGGCATGAAAGGAAGGTGGTGGTGGTCTTAGTGGTGGGTGAGGGTGAGGGTGAGGGGGGGTTTCACCGGCTGATTGAGGAGAGGAGTGGTGCCTGCTCAGCCCTGTGGACACGGCATGATCCCTTCCACAAGCTCCAGCGCACTGTTCAAACAAGCGTGCGGCGCACTCACGGCCAGTCCGGCCTGTCAATAAACAAGCCACTCATATAAAGCCTTCAACGTCGAAGAAGGGCTAATCCCAGACAGCAGACAACTCACTTTTACCCCCTCTGGAGCAAACTCGTCAAAACAACTTTGAAATGAGCAAAAGGGTTTCCCGCAGCTCTGCAGAAAAAAAAAAAAGAAAATTGTAGTGTCAACCACAAAGAGGCAGCATTAGATCTTTCATAGAAATGTTAAGCCTTTTTCCGTCTCTGTACTCTGTTTGAGGGGAGCGAGAGTGCAGGATGTCATCGATAAGATCACAGAGGTGCCATGTTGTGAAAACCACCTTTCCAACTCCTGACTCATCACGCTCCCTCGCTCTCTCAGGCCCCTCTGAGTTAAAAGCTTTCTTATCTGAGCCACCAAATGAGCGAGATCACACGTGGGCGTTATGCGATACGCGCCAGGGAACGCTTTGGATTTCAAATGATTGTGAATTGTAGTGGGTTGATACAGGCATAAAAAACAAAAGACGGAGGAAGAGGAAGAGGAGGAGGAGTGGGAAAAATAAGAAGAAAATGGAGAGATTGGAAAAAAAGAAAAGGATCCTGTTTCAGATTATGCTGGTCGCTGCGGTGAAAGCGGTAAAATGTGACATGTGAGGAGGATGTTGCTTTGATGTCTGACAGGCCATTTTTTCTGCCCCTTGAGGCACCATCGTAGACAACATCGGAGCACAGAATGTTCCCCAGACACAGTGTCACATAATGTAAAGCCTGGTGACTGATGCTGCCTGACAGCATCTACCGAGGGGTTAGCGGACTGAGTTTACTGGGCTCCTGACCAGGGGAAATGGCAACCAAGCCACAGTCCCCTTATTCTGTTTGCTACCAGGGTGCCAGGAATACCCGGCCAGACAAACATGGAACATGCCAGCGGCCCCTGGCCCCGCGACAACCTGACCCACCCAGGCTTCCTCTTCTCCGCCACAGATTTCTAAGCACCATTTGGCTTCAGAGTGTTACCAAGCAACTGGTCATTTCCTCATCAATGAGCCGGAGCACACACACACACACACACACACACACACACGCATGCACACCCACATGTACCCAAGTGTGTCTGGACTCAGTGGTAATGATGGCGTCAGAGATGTGATTTCAGGGCTTGTTCTCAGCGTGCCATCCTGTTGTGCCCCAAACAGCCTGGCAACCGTGCCCGACCACGTAAGCAAACGATGAGGGTTTCATTCGTCATCCGGACAGGCCCTGCAGATGCCGTCGTGCGGCGCTTGTCGTCATAGGCCTTGGATGGCAGGTCATCACACAGACGGATGGTAGGTCGTCACGTAGACGGATGGACCGGAGGAAGGCAAGATGGCATTTGTGAAACAGAAAGGAGGAGACGTCGAGATGGGCCGTGTGCCACGCAGAGGCATGGCAGCTGCGGTGACGATGGAGGAAGGAGGGAGGGTGTGGCAAGACAACGGAGCTCAGAGCGCGGCGACTGAGCCTGAGCCTGGCACACGGCAATCCCAGCGGATTAGTGGGCGCATCAGAGAGACTCTCACTGGCAGGATCCCTCCCAGACTCCACCAGTTCCGTCACGTCTCAGCATCTCAGTAGAGCAGCTTAGTCAACCTGTAGCCACTGTCTGGAACGCTGGTATTATAGCTTTTGAGTGTGTGTGTGTGTGTATGTCCGTGAGAGAGAGAGAGTGAGTGTGTGTGTGTGTGTGTGTGTGTGTGAGTGTGTGTGAGAGAGAGAGTGAGTGTGTGTGTGTGTGTGTGTGTGTGAGTGTGTGTGTGAGAGAGAGAATGAGTGTGTGTGTGTGTGTGAGTGTGTGAGAGAGAGAGAGTGAGTGTGTGTGTGAGTGTGTGTGTGAGAGAAAGAATGAGTGTGTACGTGTGTCTGTGTGTGTGTGTGTGTAAGCGAGTGCGTCACCCACAGGGAGATGAGCACATTGCTTTAATATCCCCCTCTGAGAGATGCATCTATTTAACATTGCATGCAGAGCCAATATGTGACAATTACCAGCTCTACCACAACAGGGCTTTCAGTTGGCTAATTGCTCTGAATATGCGCTCGCTGGCATGAAAAAGACTATTACCTCAATCCGCTCTCACCCTTCACGCAGATGGCCTTTTTTTCTCTCTCATATTCTGTTTTATTCTCGCTATGTTATTATTATTTTTTTTTTTTGTTTTGATGATGATGACCTGGGGGTTGGTTCTCCATCACAGCGCCTCCAATTCCCCACCTGCATCACTTGCTGGCTCAGACAAGCAGCTAGCGCACAGAAAGACACATCCAGTGCACCTGCGACTCCTCCCTTAACGGCAGTGGGAAGCCACACGGCTCTGCAAGACGGAAGCAACGGAGCAGTAAAAAAGAAAGGAAAAGAAAAAAGAAAGACAGAAAAAAAGAAAAAACCAGGGTAGGCGATGACTCCTGTTCCCCCTTTACACACCTGCCATGGCAGGTCATTATTCATCGCTGCTCGGTGCAAAAGGTGGAACTGTGAGGTGGTGGTAGGGAGCAGCGGTAATTAGCCAACAGCATTCGGTGACTAATCGCCCGAGCCCCCCCCCCCCCCAAAAAAAAAACTAAATCATGGGACGTTATCGCAGCAGTAGCATCTGGTTTTGACTCCTCTTTCGGGACCCCATATCTCACTTAGCACCCTGAGATGAACAAGGAGGTGGGGTCTCCTGTAAGAGTATGTGCAACAGGGACCTGTTTGCATTGATTGCAATTCAGTTTTTGCAATGACAATCAAAAAGGCCAAGCTGTTTTTTTCCCCCATTGTTGTTTACTGAACATTATGTCTGAACATTGTGTCATTATGAGTCATTTACACGCAATTTACCCAGTCCACTCTTGTATTGTTCAGATAATACTAGCGGCCATTTGCACTGTTTGTGGTTAACTGAGCTACTCTGGGCCAGTTTGAAGGAGGAATTGGACAAGTAGGCTCTCACACGCACGCATTTTCTTTTCACCTGCATTGGCTAAACTTTCCTTTAACATGCACAGACTAAATTCTGCTGCTTCACCACATGGAAATTGCTGTGAAGCTGTCTAATCATTCACAAGATATAGCATTATAGTGCAGTAATTTTCCACAAGCTTTCAGCAGTTTGTCCAATTGTGGCATATTGTGACTCATTCATTGTACCAGAGTGGCCTCTTGGGACATGTGATATTTCTTATTTTTGGAGCACAACCCCCTGCCATGTTCCAAGCTGGCATTAGCCAACGTTTTAAGACCTCCCCCCATGCCACCAACTCCATCAATACACACACACACATACACACACATACAGACCAAACAGAAGCTAGTCACACAACTCCCCTGTAGGGCCTCCATGCTGTTCCTCTGTACCCTGCCTAGTGAAGGATAAGTGTGATGTCACTGTGTGCACCGCCAGGCGCTTTGCATGCTGTTCCCGCCCCGGGGATGTCCGTCAAGTCTCTCCTCCCCTGCCACATGTCGTTCAAACACTCACACACACACACGCGCATACACAAACAACTTGTTACAGATTCTCAACTTGTCCTGTTTTGGTGACGGAAGTCCCAGTGGGGGATCGGGGATGAGGGGCAGGGGGCTGATTGGATATGCCTGACCTGATCAGACGGCGACAGGTAGAGGGCAAGAGAGGCACGACTCAAGCTGTTGAAACGGATGAGCGATAGTGATGAACATCGCCGAGGCAGCAATAGCCTCACCGCCACCAGCACCACCACACCGAAAGACAGAAAAATAAGAGCATAATCACGGTCACTGCCGACTCATGTCTCGATGCAAATGTTACAGTTGGCTTCTGTTATCTTTAGAGCAAAGGTCAAAGCCCCTCGGGCAAGCATCAGCGCAATCAACAGCTGATATTTTGTTTACCACAGAGGCTCCGTTCTGAGTGCAGCCTCACAAATATCCCCCGCCGTCATATTAACCTCTTTTTTTGAGCAGCGAGCACTGAGCCTCTTAATGTCCACAACAATGATAAATTATTAATGGTAATCTGTCGCTTTCGTTGTTTGTTTGTTTTTTTTTTCAGCCCAGTT
Source organism: Tenualosa ilisha (assembly GCA_015244755.2). Lineage (NCBI taxonomy): Eukaryota > Metazoa > Chordata > Actinopteri > Clupeiformes > Clupeidae > Tenualosa > Tenualosa ilisha. The sequence continues at coordinate 3,147,146 of PYXC01001308.1, read as the reverse complement.
GAACCACATATTTCATTTTGGTGTAGGTCACAAAAATGAATGAATGCTCGCTGGAGTCGCTCTGGGTCGGGGCTGCAGACTGACGCGCCTCTATCCCCTCTCTGCATACCGATGCCAGCTGTCGGGGCCTCAGTGCCACTGTTGACCGAGAAGCACACCCAGGGGAGGTGGTGCTTGTGCTGGCAGAAAGCTAATTAGCTTATATGTGTAGAGACACACACACACAAACACGTACGTACACACACACACACACACAAATGAAGAGAGGTTGAACCACTGTGGCAGCCTTTGCTGCTGTCTGAACAGAGCTGGCCTGGCTGGGGTTGATTAGCACTATAGGGGCTGGGAGAGCCTACCCTGACTGAAGGCCTCTCTGCTCGAGGTTCTCTGACCGATCACAGATCAGTGGCCGTGGTCCTTGAGTCGGGAGGGGGGTTCTGACGTGATAATTGATAATGATGTCCTTGTGAGGCTCCCAGCCTCCGCACAGCGTATCAATGAGTTGCCCCAGAGCAGGGAGTGTAGCTTTTCCCATGGAGCTCTCTGCAGCTGGGTCCCTACAGGGTCTGTTTTCTATTTATCCTCCCCCTCTCCCTCTCCCTCTCTCTCCCTCAGTCTCTCTTTCTTAATCCCTCCCTTGCTATGTGAGTCATTCAATTTCATATTCCATCCTGTTGTTGTTGGGAGATGCTGTATTTCTTTTACATAGCAGATCAATCAAATACTCATCTCCATGCGCCGTCTAGGCAGGGCACCTCACTTACATCTCTGTTAGTTGTGTTATTTTATCACTGTGCGATTTGGATCGTCTCTCATCTCCACTCTCCTGGCTCCAGTGCTCCTGGGTGTCAGCGCCGACGCACAGTGTGCTTTCGCCTGTCATCTCCTCTTCTTCCCTTTCTCCCTCGCCTTCTCATCCCTCCCTCCCTCCCTCCCGTCCTCTCTCTCCCTCTCTCCCTCCGCCCCCACCCCCCCCCCCCTCTCAGACCCCCGTCCCCCGTCTCAGCAAAGCTTCCATCTGGTCTTCACCCCCCCCCCCCCCCCCACTTCATCCTATTTGCACCTCTGTCTCGGTTGCTCTCTAATGCTTTCCCTTTTCTCTCTCTTCCTCTCTCCTGCTACTCTTCTGCCTCTCCCCCTGGCACATTCACTCCTCCTCTCCTTCCCCCCTTTCTCACACCATTCATTTCTCATATTCCTTCACCATATTAAGTCTCTCTCTTTCAGTTCTTCATTCCATTTTTTTTCCTCCCTCTCTCTCTCTCTCCAGTCTGTTCTATTGCTCTCTCATTTCCTTACCCTTTCTCCTCTCTCTCTCTCTCTCTGGTTCACTCAGTCCCAGCAAGGCTCCCTTGAGACTGTCAGAATGTGCCAGAGTAACCCAATCATCTCTCTCTCTCTTTCTCTCTCTCTCTCTCCTTTCTGAGGCTCACTCCATCGCGATGAGCCTCTATCCATCCATCTCTCTCTCCCTCTCCTGCCACCATCTTCTCCTTCCCACCTCTGTCGATCCCGACGACCCAGCCCACCTCTCTGAGCCGTTTTATTGCTCACCTCTCTGTCTCCTCTGTGCTGGGGAGTGGAGATACACATTGCCTACACTCCCCACATGTAGCCCCGTTAGCCTGGACCACCCTCATTCTCTCTCCCTCCCTTTCTCTCTCTTTCTCTCAAACACATATAACCACACACAACCTCTATCTCCCCCCTCCCTTCCTGTCTCGCTCTCTCTCACAGCCACACACACACCCTCTCTCACTCACTCACTCACTCATTCTCTCTTTCTCTCTGTACCTCTCTGTCTTTCTCTCTTGGGTATGCACCCAGACAGGTGAATTTCACTCTTATCCCTCCTCTGTCTAGCGAGGTCTGCTGGATAGGCCTGCTGCCCTCCTCCACATCATTTCATTTGCAGCGGTGCATTAAACACCTTCTTGCTTAATGTACGCTCCGCATGTGCAAATGTCTGTGCGTGTGTCATCTTGAGCGTGTGGTGTTCCAACAGGGAGTGCACACTCAAAATGAAACATCAGGCCTACACTCAGCTGTGCGCAACAATCCGGAAAATAGTGCCATTATCCATAAAAAAGAGGTATATCATTATGACACTTCATGAGCAAAGATTTCCCAAGCAATCCCAGGTGTCAGATCTGGCAAATATATCATAAATTCCTTAAAGCTGCAATGGAGCCAGTTCAGCATGTCATCCTCTTCAGGAGCCATACTGAAAGCACTCACCTAATCACAGAGAAGCCAGCCATGAGCGTTTGTCACTGAAGACTAAAGGAGCCTCCTCTGAAGACACTCGAAGAGGCCAAGAGTAATCAAGAGAATCACAGGGTGTTTTTTCAAATCATTGTATCTTCTACAAATGTCCTCTGGATGAGAATCAAAAACAATATTGGGCTTTTTTTCCCCCGAGCAGCTTAAAGCGACTTCTAGCATGACCCCCCTCCCTGTTCGCCAGCTAACGGCTTGAACGCTTTTCAACATCTTGTCAGTTAAAGGAGAAAAAGGAATAGAAAAAAAAATCCGCTGTGTCCTAGGATAAAAAAGAAACATATCAGCCGGCTCCTCATCGGCTGGATTCCTGTACTTCAGTGCCAAAATAGAAACAGAAAGTCCCAGCTCATCACTATTGTGGGAAGATGAGAGAGAACAAGCATAGAGGGAAAGAGAGCAAAGAGAGAGAGAGAGAGAGAGAGAGAGAGAGAGAGAGAGAGAGAGAGAGAGAGAGAGAGAGAGAGAGAGAGAGAGAGAGAGAGAGAGCGAAAGAGAGCGTGGAGGAGGAGAGAGGCTGAGATATCTCGGTGCCTCTTCCTGCCCACTGTCTGGCTGTGAGACGGTCTCCTGGGGTGAGAGGTGTAGGCCGAGGCCGGCCGTCGGGCTATGCTCGTCTCGTCTCCGCTCTGCTCTTAAAAACAGGCACATTGTGATGCAGCACACACAAGAGCGCGGCCAGCCACTGCTAAGTGCCTCGTGAGCGTCGTGATTTTTGAAGCGGTTCAACGCTGCTCTCGCTCAGATGAGATCTGGATGAAAACCATCAGTCACGCACCCCTGACTCTCGTCTCGTTGCATTTCTAACACCTGCATAACATCTCCAATAGGCAGACTCCAACGCACAGCAATTGCAAGCATACTACTTATCTTGTGGCACACATGAGCTACAGTATATCATGTGTATTAGCGCACACACACACAAACACACACACACACACACACACTCACACACGCAAACACTAAAGCACAACAAATATTGTATTTTATGACTGCATGACATAGCCATAGGTGTGTTTTATGAGCGCATGAGCAACCTTAGCAGTATGAGCTCTCCAGTGTCACAAATCGTTGAGGAAAGGTGATCATTCATGATTGGAAGGAATAGTGAGAGGTGTCACACTTTAACACACATCACACATCAAGGGGAAATGGCATTCCAGAAGAGTGCATAGAGTCAAAGCATTGCCTTGGGTGTTGCTCAATTACGCACGCAGAAAACACATACAGCTGTGAGCTTGTACACAAACAAGGCTGCATGCACACACCGACGCATGCACACACATGCACACTTACACACACACACACACACAAACAGGCTCTGTCAGTGTGAGCGAGATCAGAGATATAATTAACGTCAGTGACGGCTCTCGGGAGGCCCCGGAGACATCAGCCCCAGCAGCCTCCCGTCACCAGCGCACAGACAGGCAGCTCAGGAGGGAAGGTGTGATGAGAGAGGGGAGCGTGAGCAGGGTCCTCGAGTACACTTCCTCTTCCTCTGCCTCACACCCATCCAAAACACACACACACACACACACACACACACACACCTAAAAATACCCTATGCACAAAGACACACACATGCACGCTCATAAAGGTAGAACACCACAAACACACACACGCACACACGCACACACACACACGCACTACTTCAGATATGAGCCTGAATAGCATTAAGCACATCAAACAGCACCACTACCAGCAAATAAGCAAATGTGTGAAATGAAAAAAGAAATGAATCTGCTGAAATTCATATTTCATGAGGCGACAAGTCAGGCTTTGGCTTAATAATGTTTCCAGGAACTCAAGATGACTCAAGATGAAATGTTGAAAAGGACTACTTTGAGGAGACAAGATGCAAATTCCTGAAGGCAGTCAGCAGACAACCTGGCAGGCTGACAAGCACTGTATAGCAGAGGAGGAGGCTTTATGCTCACTCACACATTGGTACTGTCCACAAGTACAAACAAATAAGGAGATAAGTAAATAAACAAATAAACACAATGCAACACAATCAATGGGGGGAAGGGGGGGGGGGGGTTATGCTCACTCACACATCTGTACTGTCCACAAGTACAAATAAATAAACACAATGCAACACAATAGACAAGGGGAACTACATCAAATCACCTTAGTAGTAGCATTACTGCCTCTTACTATTCCCATCTATATAGGAGGATTACTGTCTCCTTGTGGAGAAAAAAGTGCCTGTTACTGTAATTGCTGGTTTCCTCTCTGTGGGTGAGGCCTTGTTTGGCCACATGGAGGTCACTCCAGCAGAGTGATTTATGCACAAGATGCCCAAGCTGGGCTGGGAGCCATGGGACATCTTAGACTATAGCGGCCGGGCCAAACTGACAGCCCGCAGTAGCCATTACTTCCGCTGCAGGACTCTCTGAGTCTCAAGTCTCTATACCTCTAAGCAGAGCCTCTCTGCCAAGATGTGAGGGGAATCTGGCTGCATGTTGCTGTGTAGCTATTTGCTTGTCGAATTCAAAAAACATTGGGGCTACACTTTTTGGTAAACAAAACAGTGCGCATTCTTTTTTTAACCCAGGAGAGAGTGGCGAAGAGATTTATTTTTGAAGGTCTGGAGGACTGAGAGCGCGATGAGTTTGAGAGCGCCACAAACAATCTGATGTGGACTGGTCCATGGGACTCCGAGCGAGCAAACACTCCCCTGACCTTTCCCGAGTGCTTTGAAGACACAGTTCATTATAAATATATTAGACGCTGGCGGTCGGGCTAGACGATCGGCCATTTCATGTTCACAGGGGCTCCCCACCGTCTATCTTCAAGGAGTGTATGGTTGATCCTTATCAGATAATTCATTCTCTCTGCCTGGCCTGTAAAACACATCGCCAAGGTGACCCTCACAGCGCGCCGGACTTAAGCCATGCAGGGGCAGCTCACACGGTTTAACGAGTGTGTCCTTCTGCGTGAGTGTGTGTGTGTGTGTGTGTATGTTTGTGAAAGGTCACCACAAGCATGGTGACTCATCTTTGGTTATCAACCCCCCCAGCACGTTTAAGCCTAGCATGTTCTCCTCCCTCGTCTCTCTGCATTCAATGAAACGTGCCATTACTTTGACTGCCAAAAACGCCTTGGCGGCGCTACAGGTTGAATTTTCTCCTAGTACACCGGCAAGAGAAACTCCCTTTATTCTTGCATCAGCACTGTTCAGTGCTCGAGATCAAATTACTTGTCTTTTTCCATCATCTGGCTCTGTGGATTTAACGCGGCACATCAAACGGAATGTCGGAACTGACTAGAGTTGCAGTTTTGCCACAACAAGCTTTCGAGACAAGGTCAGAACTAAAAGTGCCAAGGAAAGACTTGCACCCTGCACTGACCGCCACGTGTCATTCCTCTCCAATTAAAAGGCAGAATCAGAAGGGAGCTTTTGATTGTGCCCGCCTCGTCGCCTTCAAGGGAAGCAAGTCCATACAGCCTTGTCCGTGCTGTGAACAGACAAATGGCTGACCCTCAGGCTTCCTGAGCCTTTAAAACGCAGTGGGGCCATTTCTTGTCCAATTTCTTGCCACACTGATAACAAGGGGTCTCCAAAGGAACACGACGGCTCTTTAGAGAGCTTAGGCAATCACTAATTACCAAATATCCCATAATAACAAGGAGCTGCAGAGAGAGACACAGAGAGCACCATGGCATAATTGGCCGAGTTAAGAAGCAGAGTCCCTTGATGACTGACAGCGTTAAGTCTCTTTGGGTGGATCGAGAGGGGGCTGGGGGTGGGGGTTGCTGAGCGGGTGCTAGTACTGCCAGCAGGGACTAAAGGGAGATTGTGCTTTAATGGCCTGGCCGTGGCGCAGTGGTTCTGTCAAGGAATGCCTCGTCTGGAGCTTGAGGGGCCACAGCCACCTCATTAGCAAAGGCAGCAGAGATGTAAAGCATCTCACACAGTTTTGTGTTTCTGTTTGTTGCTGGTCACCGCTGGTCATCAAATCACAGAGTTTATGCACAGTTTATAGTTCGTACACACAGTTTATATTTCAGCCCAGCGAGGAGGGAAAAACAACAGTGATCTTTAGTCTTTTAGTCACATGTCCCAGTTTTAGCATATTAGTAAATTACCTCACACAAGCTGTGTATTATGCTTGTATTAGGATTTGGCATTACTTGGGTGCTACAAAGGGATTTCAGTGACTGATTTGAACTGACTGATCCAAACCCAGGAGATCAAATGACAATAAAACTGGAATGGAACGTAAACCTGAGAGATGGCACAGTTTTAGCAGTCAGTGATCCATCCTTGCATTCAGCCACGGCGACTGGCAGGTCGCCCAGGAGACGAATCCGGGGGTTACGGGGAGTTAATGAGGCCCGGGCAAGTGCAGACCGGCGAGCAAGTGGCGTTCAGGTGAGCCGTCATGGGTCAGTGGTGCCCAGTGCAGCCAACCAGCTCAGGCCCCGCGGCTAAGAAGGGATGCAAAATCACGGCCACCTGAGATTCTAGTCTAGTGTGTGTGTGTGTGTGTGTGTGTGTGTGTGTGGTGTGTGTGGTGTGTGTGTGTGTTGTGTGTGTGTGTGTGTGTGTGGCTGTGGCTGTTTCACACCACCCTCGGGGGCCTGTGTGAATGCCCAGTGTTACTCAGTACAATTCTCACATCCTAATGGCAAGCATAAAGCATGGACACACACACACTCTGGGGACCTGTCACCCCACCACACACACACACACACACACGTGTATACACACACACACACCAGCTCCAATGTCATTACTGGTGTTAAGTGTCCTTTGGAGCTGAAGGAAATGCCCCGCACCGCTTTTGCAATGCTAATGCTATGCACCTGCATTATGTTGCACGCCAGACACTGAGGCTACGCTATTTTTGGAAAATCCCCCCGCCCCTCTCCCCTCTCCCCTCCGCTTGTCTTTCACTCAGCAGAAATATTATTATGCGCAGGAACGGTCCAGAAAAGACAGGGCAAGAAATGAAGTGCAGAGTGTGTGTCAGCGAGTGAGAGTGTGTGTGAGAGAGAGAGAGAAAGAGGGAAGCAATACCTACGGTAGTAGTTATACAAACAAAGACACGGCAAGTCTGTTCATGTTTCAAGTGTATATTTTGAGTCTAGCAAAGGAACAACAACAATGAAACAACACTGCCCAAGTGTTGGTGGGCGGGGAGTGGGCTGAATCAACAAACCTTTTAATTGCGGATGACGGCTTTTTTACGCCAATATCCCCTTGCCTTTTTCATTTCACCGCAACGCCACAAATTCTCTATCTACCGATACGTCCTGCCGACGTCTTACCACTTCTCTCTCTTTACCGCACTGGCTCAGTAATCCTTCGTTTTAACAAGATGACACCCTGAAGGAACACTTTCCCCGCCAAGGGTAGAATAATAGCACCATCCACTCTCATCCCCAGATTACCTCCTTCACCAGAGCAGTGAGGAGAATGAGAACAACAAGGAGCCTCTCCATCCTCACAATGTTATTGTGGGCTAAAGCGTAAGAGCAGAGGAGAAGAGAGATTACGAGAGGCAGAGAGTGGGGAAGAGTGGAGAGGAAGCTATATAACAAGGGATACAAGGGAGAACATGTCAGTGTGTGGGTTTGTGTGTTTTCCTGTGTGTGTGAGTGTTTGTGGGAGAGAGAAAGAGGCTATGATTGAGACAGACAGGAATAGAGAGACAGGGAGGAGAGAGAGAGAGAAAAGAGAGAAATGGTAGGAAAATGTTAGTTGCTGTGAAATGATGCTATTGATGGAGCAATCTTACAGAGCGCTTCGAAACATCTGACACAGGTGTGTGTCTCACCAAGATAAACCTAGAGGCAAAAATATGTCACATCAAAAACATAAAAAAGAAAACACAAAACAGAAAAATGAACTGAACTCAAAGAAAGTGCTTTGAGGTTTCATTATTTCTCCCCAATGGTAGCGGGTTTCATTGGCATGTCCTGTATGGCACAAAAGTGCCACCCTGGAAATCATCAAAGGACAGCGATCGTAACGGGGTGGTTACCCAAGCCATAGGTGTCGGAGTGACAGAGGCGCTTTTGAACAAAACAGGACCCGATTGAAACATCAGTTATGTGTCTCATTCTGACAGAATGGGAGCATGTTGGTAACCATGTGTCCTGTCCATTCGCATCCTCCGACTGTCAGTCATGGATGGAGAAGAAAACGAGGGCTGGGGCTGGGGGTGGGGCGGTTGAGGGAATGATGGGTGGGGGTGGGAAGCTCACGACAGGCCCGTGAGTTGTGAGAAGCGAGGACGGCATGTGGGGTAGACCATCAACATGAGCTCTTTCCTCTGCAGGCTTCAATCCCCTCATCCCCCACCCCTCTAGCCCCTCAGTGATAAACACCCCTGCCCATCATGCACTATCTCTCTCTCTCTCTCTCTCTCTCTCTCTCTCTCTGTGAAGTGAAAAAGAGCAGGGCTGGGCCATGCCCATCAGCCTAACTCCGATGATGGTGGAAGCCAGCTTGGAGGCAGGCCCCAGCCTCATCTGCGGAGAACTGACATCAAATAGCTCCACTGGGAATGCAGAAGCTCCGTCTTCCTCACTGACTGATGGAAGCCTGTGTGCGCTTCAGGCCTTAAAGATGACGTGTAGTAAATGCACAAATGTAAACATGAAACCAGATTACATCGACTTGTGGCTCAGGTTGCAGAGGCTGTTCCCTATCTACCCCCTATTGCACATGCCAGACAAACCGTGTTAAATACACATCATGGCAAGTCATACACATTAAAAATGGCCTACGTGACATGTAAGTCAAACATCAGACATCACACAAGAGGACAAACCGCCAACTCCCCAAACCATACACTTAGACATAACACATTTTAGAGGAACAATATGTTTGATAAAGCACATATTAAAAAAAACTCTATGTTAGACAACCTATTGATTTCACAGGAGAGTAAACACAAACCCAGTGCTGCTCCACGCAGCAGACAGAGTGTTATGCCAGGGCCCATCTAAATATAGAGAGAGTAGTGTAGATGAGCTCACCATGGACTCGTAACCCAGACCCAGAGAAAAAAAAACACTTACATCTGCAACAAAGGAAAAATGTCCTGACTGCACTGCAGGTTGAGCGTGGGTGCAGGAAGGGGTTGAAACGTCCGGACGTAAGCCGTGGTGATCCTGTAGCCAAGAGGCACTTCTAAAGAAAACTCTACTTAGTGTTGGAGCAGTAGCTGTCAAAGCCCATTACTTCAGCGTGCGCGGAGACTCCAACGAATTACCCAGCCGACTCGGTAACACGGAGCCGGGCTGCAAGCCCCCTCCCCCCTCACCACCCCCGGGAAAGCGCTAAAACACCTCTTAGAATACAAAACAAGCGCCACGGATCCATAAGCGGCCTCACCACTTCACAAGCTTGATTTCCAACAGCATTACACTCAGGTGAAAGGCGGCAAGGCTGAGAGAGAAAGGGATTTTTTTTTTTACATTCTTCTCCCCAACAAACCCCCATGGGCACCAGAGTCAGTGTTGGGGAGGGGAACCCACATGTTTTTAAGGGACATTGGATACAGAATTACAACCACATTTCGATTTTTAGATGAGGATCCAGTTTCGTTCATTGAAAATCCATGAAGGGAAGGTTTTCCTTTATGGGCAACATGGCACAGGAAATGGACTAACACATTTTATGTGTTCCTGCCAAAGACCGACTGTGATCTCCTGGGATTTGTAAGGTGCTGGGGTATTACCTTTGGAAAAAGAGAATTTATAGAACCTTCACTCTACGGTCTATTCCAGTCTTAGCCTGAGTGCAGTTGAATAGTGGATATGTTGGCCAGGTGGATGATTTCACTAACACTGGGATATCTACTTCTCATGCTGTGCTACATTTTAAATTTGGATAAAATCTTGTCTTCAGGAATCTTTAAAAAAATTAGTCGTACTCGGGGAAGACACAGTAAAGTAATAACATCTTCTTCATAAATAATTACTCCTCAGAAGGAGGGATGGGAGTAGGAGGAGGGGGGAGGGCTAGGTTATCTTTGGGCTCTGAGGAGGTGCTGTCCGTCACCGAGACAGGTGAGAGGTGCGCCGCAGATGACGGCCTGACAGCTGGATGATTTAACAGCAGCCACCAGCCCACTTCTTATTTCACAAGCGTCTCTCAGCAAGGACTGTGACAGTTTTCTGAGCACAGCTGAGTCCAGTTTAATCAGAGCACACAGGCACGCACACACACACGCAGAGAAAGAGAGAGAGAAAGAGAGAGAGAGAGAGAGAGTGAAAGCTCATACATCTGAAAAAATGGCAGCTGGCAACACTGTACAGTGTGTACACACAATGCCGGTAAAAAAAGAACAGAAAAGAAAATCTTTCTGTCTTATTGCCGCGTCAGTGAAATTTAGGAGTGGTGGTGTTGTTGACTTCAAGGGTACCTTCATCATTAAGTTCCTAGACACAGACCGACACAGGCAGCTGGGCTGTGATTTGTGCTCAGGGTGGACGTAATGGCCCCTTGCCCCCCCCCCCGCCCGCTTTTATTTGTTTATTTTCCTCAGCCATGCAAGTAATTCCCATTTTAATAAGAACTGTGGGCTACATTCAAACCATCTGGAAAGGCACAACCAGGAGAACCTGCATTCATTCTAATAAGTAACTGCTATGTGGAGGTTGCCTCAGTGGTGGCCAGGGGGGAAATTACACCAGTGTGGGGTTTAGTGAACCAGAAGACCCTGTGCTGTTCCCTCATCCCGCAGTGTGTAGGCCTACCACATGGAGTGAGCCAAGTTCCCCCTCTGTCCTCCTCATGCGCACACACCCACCTACACACACACACACACACACACACACACACGGACACACGTCGACATACTCCAAATCCAGCTGTGATTTAAACCACCACTCTCACTAAATGTGTGTCTCAGACAACCACTACTGTCTGTAGTCACCATGAGGGGAAATCTTTACACGCACGACTGGCAGGTGTAGTCAGGCAAGCTTCCGGAGGATTCTTGGTTGGGTGGGGAGGGGAGGGGAGGGGAGGGGAGGGGGGATTGGATTCAATTCACTGGCTCTCCTGCTGCTCTCAAACACTGAACTCAGCGCTTATCTGAGAGATGCCAATCAGATTACGGCAAAACGGAGCACTGCTGGTCAAGATGTATGCTCACGCTGAAAGGCCCGCACTTGAGGAGAGCTTACCTCTTAGCTTCTCATTTGAGTGGATTTAGTTGGGTTGCATCGTATGGTAGCGAACTTTAAACTGACTTCTTCACCTCTCTCGCCTTCGACATCTTTCAAAAAAATTAACATCAAATAGAGAACCCTTTCAGGACAAATTCCCTCTTTTGCCATCTCTCTATCCTTCGATGACTTTTAGCACCCATTAAAAAGCCATCAGGCTAGACGAAGGGACTCCCTCACCCAACGGGCTCCTACCGGTATCTTATAATGGAATTCTGAATCAAAGCCGAGATAGACTTTGTACAAGGCAGTACGCTCCCGGTGATTGAAAACCTCGATCAAAAACCGAGGCGGCAAATGGCTTTCTAACCACGCGAGAGGTCCATTCCAGGCTCATAGGTAGGGCCGGAGGTCGCATAAATTTGACCGGACCGCAAGCTGCAGGTTATACCCGGACAGTTAGAGAGGCTCAGTGTCCTCCCCAGGGGGTCATGCTGGGTTGCTGTACTGAGGCAACTCAATTAGCGCGGCGGGGGCATCACAGCTCCCACTTATAATGTGATGGTCTTTCTCAGATACTGTCAACGAGAAGGGGGACCAGAGAAGCTGAGTGAAGATCCCCATCCTAATGTCGAGATGTAGTCATTGCACTCACAGAGACTAACTGTAGAGAGCTCATTGATTGTGAGGAAAGGGCTGGGGTGGGGTTGGGTGTGTGGTGTGTGTGCGCATTATCTGTTGTATGGACGGCAGTAAAAAATCCATATGCCTTCCTGCACTCTGCGACAAACCAGGGATGGCCTGCCGCCATTGACCGCCACCAGCCTGATTAAACCGTCCCCTAAGAGCCCTATCGGCAATAACCACCTGCGCAACAGCAAATCCTTTCGGCACGCACACCCACGAACACGACACAGAGCGCCGGGAACAATTTGTTTGTTTGCGCACATCAAAAAAGAGGTCTCTTTTAAAGAGTCTTTTTTTGCTGTTGCTTGTTAAATTACACGGCCTTCAAGATCCGCCTCCCCCAGCAACCATCATTACAGCTCTAGTCCCCTCAATGGAAAGAAAGAAAAATTAACAAACAAACCAAAAAAAAAATTTACTCAGTGACCAGAACGGAAAACAAGCATGAGAGGGAGGCTAAAAGGCATTCTGTGGCAGACATTAACAATTCCTGCATTCCTTTAACAGGAAACTGCCTTGGAAATGACTTGAATTGAAATACATCATTCTTTTTCTCTCCCCTCCCCCTTCCTCTTCCTCTTCCTCTTTCTATTCTCTATGACATTCTGCCCTTTATTCTCTTCTGAGGCCATTACTGATCGCGGCGCTGAAGTCAAGCTCGGAGTCGACCGAGAGGACTTCCTGTTTTGAGACGAGGGGGTTATTAAAAATTCACGGCGGGAAACACAGACAGTTCCAACTGAGATGAAATGCAACACTCTCCATGAAGTCGGTGAGGGGAGGGGTGGTCGGGGCTTGAAGACAGACAGCTCATTGGTCATCACTGACAAGCGATGAAGGGCCCTGGCCAGCAGATTGCATCTGTTTGTTTAGAGAGAGAGCGAGCATCCTCTGCTCTTGCCGTGTGGTCGCTGCAGGGGGTTGGCTATGCTTCAGACAGGCAGGCAAGACAGGCAGGCTGAGAGCGACTGCAGGTCTGACCCTCAGCATGACACAGACCTTGTAGGATTAAGACCCTCCCTTTAAAAACTGGGATTAGAAGGGTCCCATTGCAGGATTATGATGCATTTTACAACCATATAATTTCTGAAGACGCACCCTACACTGTTCCACAGCAACCTACACTTAATCCTTCCTACTCTGAATACTTCAGCATTGTGCATACCACACTAAATATCTCACACCACAGCTTGCCCCAGCTAAGAAGGTCTGATATGTTAAGCCAATGATGTCACTATTAGTAATGTAACCAATAGCGTTCACACATCTTGCACACCACACTACCCTAATACTCCTGATCGAAATATTCTATTCATGGCAATCACCCTCGCTCCTTTGGGATGGAGGCTTGGTCCTAGTGTTAGTATTCAGGAAGCACTTTGCATTTGGTAATCTATGCCGTGGAGCACTCCGGTCTTTGATTATTCTCTCCCTGTTACATGGCATCTCCATGTGCCTACGGCCAGCTGGAAGCTGATCTGGGACAGGGTGTGGAGGAAGGCAGATAAGGAGGAAGCGATGATCGATCATCTCGATGGAGGCTGTGTAGGGCTGGGGGGGGGGGGGGGGGGTTGCCATGGCCTGTGGTTGTGTAGGGTACCAATTATCCCTCATCTCTTGCCATGGAGCCCTCCCCAAAAAAGGTCTGCTGTGTCCTTCTAAACAAGGAGTAAAATGCCACCAAACTCCAATAGGGTCAGAAAGAGAACCAAAATAAATTGGACATGGTTGTCTTGGAAAGTACAGTTCAGCTTGCTACAGTGCAGTGATTTGGGACACTGGCTGAAATCCCCCCCCCTCTTCTTTTCATTTTTTTCTCTCTCTCATCTTTTCTCTCTCACACACTTTCTCTCTCCCTTTCTCACCCACAGATGGCTGTAGTAGTATCACAGGGGAGCTCCTAGGATGCTGGTGTCTTAGCTTTAGTGCTCAGGCGGCGTGCCAGCGAGGCGGTATAGCACCGGGCACGAGGGAGAACATGGTCCCCGTGGGCACTGGCAACAAGGCCCTGATCAGACCCAAGCGGGCCAACCGTCTGCCCTGCCTGAGGGGGAGCCCTGGTACATCCTGCTTCGGGAAGCGAGTGGGCGAGCGGTAGTGCTGGTGGAGGTGGAGGTGGAGGTGGAGCTGGCGGGGGTGGGGGTGGGGTGGGGGTGGGGGTGCGTGCAGGGCTGGCATTGGCGGGGGTGCGTGCGGGGCTGGCATTGGCAGGGTGGGTGTGGGAGGGCAGCGGGCCAGAGGGGAGTGCTGGTGGAGCCAGCTGTCTGGCCTCTGTGGGGTCTCTGGCCCAGTCTGCACAGGGTGAGGAAGAGAGAATTAGAAGAGAAAGAGAGAGGGATAGAGAGAGAGGCGGGGGAACAGAGAGAGCAAGAGAGCAATATCTGTAGAGAGAGAGAGTGAGAGAGTGAGAAAATGAGTAAAGAAGAGACAGAGATACAGAATGAGAGAAAGGGGGGTGCCAACACAGAGCGTGCTCACATCTCCATGCATGTATTCCGTCTAATCTTGAGGGGATGAAAAAGTTTCATGCTCTCCCGTCGACTTTTCTGGATGGCTGAAATTTGAAGACTGCCGTCATCCTTGAGGGATCACACGGCTGGCACACACTTTTTCCGGTGTGTCCGCACACGCATCACCTTGGAAAATCCAATTAAAGCCACTTGGAAAGAACACAAGCCCAGGTAGAGGCAAGAAAAGGTAGCACTTCTTTCATAACAGTGATATGGAGATTAGCGATGAGTTGTGTTCGTCTGAGCTAAACCCTTGATGACAGACGCGGAGATCTGAGTGAGTGTGTGTGTTTGTGCATATGTGTTTGTGTGTGTTGACTGACACAATGAGTCATCACAAAATCAAAGACATGTAGATGTAGCTATAGCCCACCTCTCCTGCAGAAAGAGAGAAGAGACGGAATGGAAGAAGGCTTCAGAGCGAGAGAGAGAGAGAGAGAGAGGAGATGAAAGATGATAGAGAGAGCGATAGGGAGCTGTGCAAGGCAGAGCACGGGAGGCCGGGAGTAAGCCAGTGTGTATGTGGGGAAGTAATGGTATTCTCCCGTGGCTCATAAATCAGTGGTTGGATGGCTCTTAAAGAAGGCCACTCACCCTCCAGGGGGCCTCTGGATGGAGGAGCCGTAGTAATCAACTCCTCCGGACCACCGAGAGCCCCGCCATTACATTAAGGGCTCTCACCTTTCTGCTTGCACACGGTAGCACTCGCCCTACGCCACCTCACCTACGCCACTCCCCCTCTCTCTCTCTCTCTCCCTCATTCTCTCTCATTCCCACTCTCTTAATCCCTTTCTCTGTTGTTATCTGTCGCCATTGCTGTCTTTCACACCATTCACTGGTCATTCTATCTCTAAATTATTCTCAATCTCTCTTTCTGGCCCTGTCTCTCAGTTTATCCTATCCTGTCCCAGACTCTTTCTCACTATCTGCATCTCATGTACAGACACTCACTTCATGTGCCTTTGCTGTTAGCAGTAGCCAATGAGTGCTGTCTATCCACTCCCCTCCCCCACCCCCCACCCCCCCACCCCCCGCCTCCCTTGCCCTCTGTCACCCATGCCCACGTTCCCACACTTTGGCAAACACATTACACAGATGAACCCCCCCAAACAAACATCACAACACATCATTATCTCAGTCTCAAACACACCCCCACTCTCACTCACTCACTCACTCACTCACACACGCATGCACAAGCACACACACACATATCACTCCTTTAATCTTGTTGTATACTGAATCACCGCAGAGCCCCCTCCCCTCTCGCTCGTCTCAGGGCCGTGGCGGTTAATGCAGGCCCCCCATTAAATGCAGCAGCTGTGGGCGGAGGATGTGCCACTCTTGCCCCGCGGTGATGGCAGGCAGGCGGGGAGGAGGGAGGGAGAAGACTGCTCTGATGAACCTCTGACGCTACAGTTTTATGTTCTTTAAATCCTTCCCTCTCTCGAGTCCTCTCTCTCTCTCTCTCTCTCTGTTTCTCTTTTCGCCTGCAGCAAGAACCTCTCATTCCTTCTCTCTTCACCTTCCTCCCTCCTCCTTCTTCTCTCTCTCTACTGCTTCTTTCATTTTTTTCAAAAGTTGATTAGCAGGGAGAGGGTCATACCGTGCGAACTTTGGAAAACAAAAACGGCCGGGTGCAACCTTGTGACTTTGACCCCCCTCGCCCACCCGAAAAAAAACTCCAATAACGACAGCTGGGCACTTCTCTCCTGCTCCTTTTAAACTCAGCTAGAAACAACAATCCACAAGTAATCCCTCAGCGTAATAGATTCTCATTCTTCCCCCTCCCTCGATTTCAGACCCTATCAATCTCTTCTTCGTTCTCTCCTCTCATAAGGGGGTAGATACCCTATTAGACAACAGGCGGCATAGACTTCAGGTGGAGGCCTTAAGAATTGGGTAACTTAGAGAGAGTCCTTAAGTATTCAAGTCTTTCACTCTCAAATCCTAATGAAGTAGAGACAAGAACTCTCCTCTCTCTCTCTCTCTCTTTCTCTCTCTATCCCCCTCTCTCTCTGTCTCTTGTTTTTGTCTCGGTGGCAGCTGCCTCAGTGTCATTATCTGCAATTAAGGGAGTGCTGTCGGTAGAAATTACACACAATTTGTAGCAGGGGGAAACGTATGCAGATATCCAATAGTGCAACGTTTCCTCGTCGACTGATGCTGTAACGCACGCACACACACACACACTCAAAAAAAAAAAAAAACTGTGTGTGCCGGGTCCCTAAATCCAAAGTGCCTTTCACACACATAGTTGTATCTTTGCACGCAAAGACGCCCGTGGATGTCGCACATACAAACACACAAGCGTTAATGCGCACACACACACACACACACACATGGGTGCACACATGAAAACACACACACACACAAACGGGTGCACACACATGGTGATTAGTCCACACGTTCGCACACAGCAGTGTGCCTACCATCATCCACCTACACAAGCACATGTTTTGGAGCATGGCAAAGCTGTCTCGTTTTCTCACTCGCTGCCAGACAGGCTCACGTCTATGCCGCACATACACACAAACACACACACACACACACACACCTCACTCACACTGCCATAAGCTGGGCAGTAGACAGCTATTTCACACATACCTCATCGGTGAGAGGATTGTTTAAATACTCCTAGACTGAATGTGTTACCTGTTTCATCTCCCACCCAGCGTCTCTTCCCATAGGGGGGTGGTAGCGTAGTGGTTAAGGAACCTGGCTAGCGTGTAAGTAGCCTGAAAAGTTGTGGGTTCGAATCCCGGCTGCCACCGTTGTGCCCTTGAGCAAGGCACTTAACCCTAAGTTGCTCTAGGGGAGACTGGCCCTGCCACTAGGGCCCTACCTTTAGAGTTAGTCCTGCAGCTTTCCACCAGATAGCAGAAAAACAGAATCTACAAACAGAATCTACAAAGAAAAACTGAAATCCATTTTGTAGAATACAGTCGGCATCCACACCGATTTAATGACACATTTAGTTGATGGTTTCAAACAAAGGGAGTCGTCTAAGAAGCAAATAAATAAATGAAAACCTCACTTCACCTTTTTTTTTCACTGAAGCAACAATCTCAGTTTTAGATTTTTTATTGTTGTTTTTTTTTTTTTTTTTTACCCCCCACACGTCAACGAAAATGATGCAAGCCTCTTTGAGATTCATCCTATTTTCAAATAGTGTACGAAGTCAGCAGGAGGAAAATTACCTGGCAACAGCATGAGTCTCTGAGGCTTATCCGTTACACTCACACACCCCAGGTAGCGTTACCCCTCTCCAGGCAGAGGAGTCTAATGAAGCACTGCCCTGTCTTAGGGCTCCAAATTGATGGTGACACCCCGCGGACAGTCGCTCGCTTCCTTTGCCTGGAGATGGAGGCGGTGGAGGCAGCCTGAACCGAAGACGGTGGATCTGTGACACGTACTTAAGAGGCGGGCGTGCAGTGATGGCGGCAGTTACACTCTCCAAATCGTAGAGACAGACAGACTTACCAGACCTGTCTCTCTCTAACAGGCAACACAATTGGCGACATGGACAGGAGAAAGCACGTAGACAGCCAGACACTCACAAACACACACGCACACACACACACACACGCATGAACACACACACTACACTCACATACCTATGCACAAACACACACACACACAGCTTCCAGACACGGGACAAATACTAGGGTTGGCTGAGCACATTAGGATTCTTGTGGCACTCTAGATTTATTAGCCACGCAGCATAGCAGAGCTGGAGCAAAAATTGCCGTTGTCAGAAAATTTCATGGTGGTGGGAACAAAAAGTGTCATTTCAAGGGGGTGGATGGGATACGGAACAAAAACGAAAAGAAACGAAGACATGGCGGGCGGTGGGCTGGGGGGCTGTTCCTTGTTCTTCTTCAAAACGAATTTCAAGGCTCATCAACTATTCTACTCCCCCCCCCCCCTTTGTCCCACCCTCCGGCAACAAATTATTTTCTCACCCCAACCCACCCCAACGCACTACTCACAAGGTGGGTAACACCCTGGATCACCAGTGAAAACACTTAACCACACCGGTCTGGCATCTGGTGGTGGGCAAAGACAGGTCCATGTCATCTGTCAGTCCACTGGAATCTCCTGGAGTGGCAGAGGAGTCTTGATTGCCTCCAGGGGTCGTGAAAGCCTCTTGCCATCATATGTTTTCATCTATGGGCTGCCTGCCTGGAGCGGCGCGGCCTCTTGAAATTTAAGAACTTGAATAAAAATAAGACCACTAGGGCCATGCAGAATTACCCCTTGCTGAAGAGTTCAAGTTTCATCTTTTAGACAGACAAGAGCCGAGGCACTGACATTTTGCTGTTCTCTAATGATGACGGGCACAAAAATAAGGAACAGTCGTCGTTTTTTTTTTTTAAACAGGAAGAATAGAATGAGGGTTAGAAACTATGCCCTTTAATTGTGTCTCGGTCTCAGAAGACGCCGAGATGCATTAAAAAGCCGCCAAGGTTGTGGTTGAGGTAATTAAGCCAACTCTGGTCATTTATTACAAAGAGCATGTGCACTTCCCACGACCTCCCGGGGTCCAAGCAAGAGCATTGGAAAAGGAAACCAGAGTGAAGGGCACAGCGAAACTACCCACAGAGTGTCTCACACCCCATTCGGTTTGATGTCAGTCATTTAATCCAGAGGTGGGAGAAAATGCCGAATCTGTGGCATCAGGGCAAGGGCACGGCATAAAAGTCTGTCCTCTTGCTAACTTCGCAGATATGGTAAGCATCAGCAAATCACATGGAAGCCATGGGGTGTTTTTTCGATGATATGCGAAATCCCTTAGCGCTGTGTTATGAGGTGACGGGAATCATGAAAGCCATTTAAGATAATGGGTCCCAATGGGTGTAGCATGCTGAAAGAGATGCCCTCTTTTCCTTGCGACACCAAATCATCTCTTATGAATGAATAAAACCCATGCCCACGGTATGTCATGAATTCTCAACAACACTTGTGACACACTCATGGCTGTCAAAGAAAATGGACTGTGCTGATGCAGCCACCTCTTTCTCAAAGTTTCTGGGGAAAGATTAAAAAGTGCACCCTGATCCCCTGGAAGACCAAAACAGAGAGAGAGAGAGAGAGGCATTGTATCTCCAGTAGATTGCACCATTTCACAGCCGATTTCACAATCCGCCCTGAGACTGCATGACAATCTTCTTTCGCATGCCACCCCGTATAGTGCCAACTGCAGCATACAAACACACACACATACACCCACACACACACAAACACACTCACACTCACACACAAACACACAACACATACACCCAACTCAGCCATATTCCCTGCATTGTTTGCTACCGTGATTGTGAAATAGTGCTCCACATAATCAGAAATCCTCTCTGTCGCCAACAACACATCACGTGGCGCAGAGCCACGATGATTTTTTCAGTCTGTTAAAAAGGTGTGGGGGCCATTTGGCACTTTCTCTTTTGTTCCCACGGCATAAATATTTGATAAGCTACCTAACTCAGCCAGGCATTCTTCTGAGCGGAGGATGTTTAGGTCATTTTACAAATCACCTGCATTCCGTAAGCAAACACCACATATCACCCCTGGAGCAGTTCGCCAGATACGTTAGCACATTCTAGCCCACGCTTCGTTTATTTCTCTCAGTACCCTCACACACACACACACACACACACACACACACAAAAGATACAGCTGCTGAAGAAATTTTCACACCGTTCCACAAGAAAAAACCACACTCACTCACACTCACACACAGGTATGCACAACATGGCGCCAATTAACAGGTCATAATAACCATTGTAAACGGGAACCATAGGGAATGAAGAGTGGGTTTTCTTTTTTTGCCTAAGTAGAATATGTTTTTAATTCCAAAAATAAACCTTTCATTGAAGTGTCTCCTGCTGAGGGTGGAGAGGAAGTCTACTTGATTCTGGCAGGCTTTAATGGCCCCCCCAGAACATGCTGGAAAAGGATGGGTGGACAAGCGGATGGATGTTGGGATGGTGGGAAGGGAGAGAAAGAGAAGAGAGAGAGAGAGAGAGGCAGAAGCTCTCCAGAGAAAGCAGGCGTCTGTAGCAAAGTGCGACACGACGTCTGCTATTAATTGGACAGGAGTGTCGCCGGGAAACGGTTCCTGCAGAATGGCGCCTTGACGCATTCGCTGCCGCTGGCTGGGAGGAATGCATCAGAAAGGAATGCACCACTGACTCTCCCTCTTTCTCTCTCTGTGTGTGTGTGTGTGTTTGTGTGTGTGAGAGAGAGGGAGACAGAATAACATCATTACAGTGTGAACGTGGGTAAAGTACACATGGGCAGCCAAACTGGGCTGTTCCCCTCTGCTTGCCACAGACTGAGAGAGAGCGAGGGAGCGAGTGAATGGATGGAGAATTTTGGGCAACAGCGAGACAGCCGTGGGCTTAGCAGACATCAGCCTGATGTTATGAGAGCCAAGCGCCCTGAGCCAAAAGGCAGCAACTTGGAGAAGCACAATAGCATCTTTGGCAGGGCAGGAAACAGTTACAGTTAGACATTTGCTGGTTCCAATCTTCTTCCTGCACCGCTAACCTTCTGAGCATCATTAGTGTGGCTTCTTAAGAGGTCATTAACGGCTAAGATGGTGGAGATATCACAGCTCTGACATGAAAGACTCAGTTCAAAAGTAGGTTACACTAGGAGACAATCAGCTATCCTCCCTGTAAAAGTAAGTAAGCCTTCTGCATATGCACGAGTAGATTTGTTTCAGTGAATGGAATGGACTATACTTTTAAGATAAATGCATCTTGTATTTAAATGAGGAAAATAAATGCATGACTGCAACTGTTTGTTACAGTTTAAAAAAAAAAATCAGCTGTCAACTATAAAGATGGAAACAATGTACTCTGCCTATGCGAGGACCATAAATCTTGTTTTTAAGAAAAATTGGTCTATCAGAGCAGGACCAGCAGAAGTAATTGTTTTGTTTGTGGGTAGGAGAACAAAAAGTTCTCACCATGCTATAGCACGAATAGGCCGATATTACAATATCCCTTCTGACCTGTGAGCCATGACTGTTATTTATCTGTACAAGCAGCCCTGAAATATCCATCTGAATCAGTGGGAAGCTCTAGCAAGGCAAAGAAGAGGCATTTGCATGTACAATAACATACAGAATGGAAATTCAACCACCAACACATTCAGCTGTGCAACATCAATTCCTCTGTGGAGGCAACCTTGCTATGAGCAAACAGGAGAGTGAAGAAAGAAAAATAGAAGGGACAAAAAGGAAATGATGAAGAAGAGAAGGGCAAAGAAGAGAAAGAGAAGGAGAGAGAGAGAGAGAGAGAGAGAGGGGGGAACGAGAGACATGAAAAGAAGGTAAGAAGCCGACCGTGCTGATGCAAGGTCTGGGTCTGAATAGTCCTCGGACCAAAATATCAGGCATAGAGCCAGGGATGCATTGCAGAGGTGAAACACACTGTAGCCGATCTGCAATCTCTATTCAGGGTCTCTTATAAGCTGTCTCTCCTGTGAGGTGGAGAGAGCAGAGGAGGCTCAAGCAGGCCGGCTGAGCAACCAGGCGGTCGGCTGGCCTCCCCGACAGCGGAGGACTTATCAAGGAAACAGCCTCTGCGTTCCTGCATTCGGCCAGGGGAACAAGAAAGGAAAAAAAAAAAACACCGGAGTCCTGCTAACATATTCATGGCCTTCTCACTTCCACACATCGACCGGGAGAGCGCTGTCATGCATGCGTTATCAAAGCTCTCTCCCTGGCACATACACACACACACACACACACAACAAAGTTTTTTGCACTGCGCTGGTAATGTGTCTGCCCGGTCGTGTTTGAGCGATTAAAAGGCCTGGGCGATGCAGGGATCTCACTGCAGCTGCCTCCGTGAAAAGTAAAGAGTGAAAAGAGGTTCTGGGATGGAGGAGACCAGGAGGATGTGGTGGAGACGGGGGGGGGGGGAACAGAGGGGAGGAGATGGTGAAAGAAGAGGGAGGGAATCAGAGTGCTGGAGCTATCCGGTGGGGCGTAATTAGCGTGTTGTGCTAACAGAATCCAGACGCTCAGCCTGCAGACTACTTGACAGCCAAGGGGATGGGGCCCTAATAGCATCCAGCACAGGGATCCACTGTGTTCTGCGAGTTAGCCGAGCAACAGGGGGATCCATGCCAGATGGCTGTCTTTAACCTCACATTGTGAGAAGAGAGGAGAGGAGAGGTGGTGGTCTGCCGCAAGCAAAAGATAATGCTTAGCCCAGGGCCTTTGGCTGCCCATTGTGTGGCCTGAGTATAAACCCATGCATTGGAATCTCGTTGAAAACTCTCCACTCCATCTCAAACCAGTGGACTATGGCATGGAAATGTGACCCATCTTGAGTGGCAGAAATCAAACAGAGCGGAAAGAGAATATGTGGGGGGCGGGAGGTGGGGGTCGGCTACGGTTCACTGTGATGCCTGCAATCCCCACGCGCTAGCATTTCGCTCAAAACATCAAACTCCAGGTGAGAAATACCATAGGGCAGTGCGAGGGATGGAGAAGAGGTCGAAAGGTCCGTGGGAAACGGGCGCCGGTAAAAGGTGGCCAGTGAAATCACCCCATCAGATCCCCCACAGTCCCCTGTGCGTCATGCAAGTCAGAATGAAGTGATTCACTCCGAAACAACCAGGACCGAGTCGACGGACCACAGAGAACAAGCCCAGCATGCCTATGGGTTGCTCACAAACTCACAAAAGAAGAGAGGAAAGAAGGAGGTGGGGGAGGGTGTTAAAGAAAGGACACAGTAAAACAGACTCCATGAGCTCTTGAGCACCCCCTCTGGGCCTTTTGAACAAAAGCGGACCAAAAACAAAAAAGACAGAGAGGCAAAGACAGTGGAGAGAGCAAACTACGGCAAGGAAAGGAGGCACGTCCCAGGGTTTTGGCTATTTCTCAGCTGGGGTTGTCGTTAAGGAAATAGAAATGAGATTTACGCAAGTGGAAGGGGTTGCTGCAAAATGCCCCCCGCCACAACACCCTTTTGGGAAAAAAAAAATATAAACAGCCTACACACCACTGCGTCGCACCGGGCGCTGAGCATAACTCAGCGCTCACTTCACACCGGGAGCTCAATATGCACCCAATTACCATGTGCTTAAAACTATTACTATGCACTCAGAGTAATGGGTGTCCATTAGCGGCGTTAGCGTTGTGTGCACCACTGGAGGCGAGTGGCGCGAATGTGTCTTCTGTCTTCCCGAAGCACCCCTTTCCCCATTTGCACACAAACAAAAGAGGTGCTGTGACACGTTGAATTGCAGCCATCATATCCCGTCTTATATGATGCCAATATGTTATTGTTGAGCACAAGATGAAAGCCGTGGCTTTTAACGTGTCACGGAAGACGAAAGTGTTTCTGCAGTAGCTGCAGCAGCGGTGGCGGCCGCCGCAACACGCGTCGTTCATAATTAAATCCGTCCATGGGGCAAACAGATAAGAAAGCTGAACTCATTTGCTTCTGTGAGCGGGTAGACATGTGCATGTCTGCGTGTGGGGATTGCATGCACGTTGTTGTCTCTGCCCTCTACCATCATAACCATCTATCCATCCATCCATCCATTCATTATCGAACAATAAATGTCCTATTACTTTGTATTTTCCTAATGTATAATGTGCATTATAAGCCACGGGGCGTGGTGAATTCAATTACCTAGAGAGCCCTTGTAAATCAATCAGCCATAATTTGGTCGGAGACGTCAATAGGTCATGCCACAGCCTATTTATAAGATGCTGGTCACGTCTTGAATGAGTTGTAAAGCAGGTCACAGAGGGCTTCCATCCAGTAAGGATTGGAGCAGTGGAAGACACAGTCACAGTGGACTCAGGGAACATGGCTCTCCCTTCACCTCCTATCCGATGTGAAGAACAAGCCTGTGGGTTCACTCAGAAGTAGTTAAATTAGCTCATTCATGACCTTTTCCACTGCCACCTCAATCACTGGCTTGGCAGTAGGCTGCCCATGACTACCATTAAATGTTGCTAAGGGTAAAGTGTGTAAGCATGAATGTATTTGTATGTATGTACAGTATAAGTGTTTATCTATCTCTATATCTATACATATCGTTCATGCTGTGATGGTAGCTTGCCAAGAGTTCTTGTGTGTCTCCATGGAGTATTTTAATGGTGACAGGCCAAAGTAGTCCTCTGATGAGTTCAGCTTTAATGGGAAGCCAAGTTTATTTGCAGCTTGTAAATGACAGAGGCACATGGTGTTAAAAACCCATTTCCAAGATGCAAGACGAAATGTTGTGCCGAGGCATCTCGAAATGCAGCACCTACTTCTTTGGGGCAAGGATGTGAAAATTAAATGCTTTTTCCATGCAGTTCTGCCTGTTGAACTTAAACCAAATGGTTCTAACCTGTACCAGACCTTTTTAAAAAACAACAAAAAAGAACCTGTCTGTCATGTTCTCTGAGGCACCAAAGCAAACATACAGAAAAAAACTAATGGTGTAAAAAAAGGAAGTGATATTCAAAGGCAACCACCTCCTCCACTCACAGCTGCTCCTGCTCAAAGCATGCAATCCAAACAGGAAAGCTTAAAACCCTTCGAATATAGATTTCCTGCTTGTTTATGTTGTGCATGTCTGATGAAAGCAAAGCAGACCACTCAAAAAGCAGAGCACTTAGCTCAGTCACATCTTTGCATGCAAACCAAAGAAACATGAAGGACTAGAGGTGGGCAGTATACACGATAGGCCTATAGGCTAACTTACGATGTAAATTTTAGATTTTGATTATACCGGCCTATGGCAATAGCGCAGCTGTTACAGATTTCCTTTAACTTAATTTATTCTATATTTTGTACTTATCATCTAAAGTCCTTAATGTTATTTGACAATTTTGATTAAGCAAACTTGAATTTGTTGTATATTTGCTTTCAGTTAGTAGGCTAATGATTTGACCAGCCAAAGCTTGTTTGACCTTTGACTCATCTTGAAGGTTGATGTTGGAGGGTTCACCTCAATATTATTGTGGGCCAAAAACATAAACATTCTGAAATCAAATCAGTTAGCTCATTATTTTTGGAGAAACATACAACTTGCATGTCTGTGTCTCCTGATCATTACTGCGCATTACTAGAAATTGTGTTTAATGCAGAATATATATAGGCCATATTAACCAGCCAACTCAAGTGGACATAATTATAAAGATGATGACTCAGAACTGACTTTTTATAGAAATACATCATAGACAGCATGGGCTCCTCTTCATTATCTTCATTATCTGATGCAACTAACCCCCCCCCCATCCCCATCCCTGAACGGACAGACAATAATTAGGATCTAGGGGTGATGGTAAACAGAAAACTAAAGATGCATGTTTACCTCAATAGCCCTAATGAAGCCTGGCCTGAGCTTGCGTAGCTGATTTATAAGCTCTGGACTTCAAGACCGATATGAATTGCTAATTCCACTATTGCTGGAGAGCTGCCTTCTGTCATTAATTACTTACAACATTAAATCACTCTCTTAATAAGATCATTTCAATCATCAAGTCGCATTCAGCTCCACACAGGCACTGCGCTGCACTCCGACAACCAACATCTCCCTCTGATGCAGTAGCAAGTCTAACTTGTGGCCTGCAGGTAGAGATGAATTAACAGTAATGCGTGTGTAATGGGTGTCGCAAGCATGTGACCGACTCGGCACGTACATGATAATTAATTTGATTCAAACTAATTTCTCGTCTGCGGCATGGCACCACTAAGTGGTCCCAAGGTATTTTTTTTAGCCAATTTAGCGTCCATTATGTTTATGAAATTACATGGAGATGCAACCATGGTAAGTGTGTGTAATGCACACCCAGAGGCTTTAAGATGGCGAGTGCAACAGTCATCTCCACGTCCGCCAATAATGAGGGAAAACATAGTCTGGTTAATAAGGGAGAAGATGTGAACGTCGGACTTTGAGGCTCGGATATTGGCACACATCAAAGCCTCCATTAAGTGGAGCTGCTGTTACTCCTAAATGAGCAAGCTTTAAGTTTACCGCTTATCTGGAGTCGACGACTACAGATCTCTCTGGAATTCTTAATCACCTCGGCTGCTAAGCCAATGAGACGACAGGATAATTTTTAATGATTTTTTTATAGCAACTTCCTCTTTACTGTTCACTGCACAAAGCTTTGTCTCTTTGAGCTCAGTGTGGAGACAAGAAGAAGTTTGGGTAAAAGCACTTGGTTTGGGATTAAGATCCTTGTGTGCCCTAGTGTGTTCTCTTGGACAGAGAATAGCTTAAAGCGCACCTCCTCCTCCTCCTCCTCCGCCTCTCTCTCTCTCTTTCTCTCTCACCCTCTTTTTTTCTCCTGATCAAAGACCTAAGATGTCATAGCGCAGCACCTCTCCCATGATGAAGGACAGATTCCAACACCCATAGGACAGCCACAGTCACAGTTCAGTGAGGCTACATCCAACTAACTGGTTCATCAATGGTTTGTCACTTTCTTTGAAACTGTCAACATAACATCAGTTCTCCATTCACACAGTATACATACCCACCAGGGAGTAGCTTATCTGCACACACGCACACACAGGCTGTCAAAATGGGAACATAGGTGAAAGTCAGTTGGGGCTGGATTAAAAGCCATTATGACTTTTTAGTCATAACAACCCCCCGGTCCGTTTTTTTTTTTTATCCATTTCACTGAGATGACTTCTGATCTCTTGATTGGAGCAACATGACGCTTATTTTCTAACACAAAGTCAATGTGATTCATTTCGTTTGGCTACAATGGGGCCTTCCGCTCCTCATTAGTGTGAAAGCGTCGCTTCCACACAATGCCATACATTCACATGACCCCAAACACAGTCCCGCATCTCTAATTAAACCCAGGAAAAAGGAGGGAGCGCCTCAGGCTACCGTCAAGCTCCAATTACTTGGCTCCACGCGAGCCTTGCCCCCCAGGGCGAGAGAGAAAGAGAGAGAGAGACAGGATGGAGGAGTAGAGTGGAGGGTTGAAGGAGGGAGTGAGGGTGGGTGAGAGTATGTATTGATCAGCTCTGCAGTGTAAGTCCACTTCCTCAGCCCCCACCCCCCACCCCCCTCCACACACACACACACACACACACACACTTTTTCTAGTCGTAATGAAAATCCTGGGGGGTGGTCGTCATGCCTGCCGCCAAGCAGCAAACCGCAGGGATCAGTGGAGGGTGGTGAGTGAGTTTTGCGTCTTTCTTTTGATTTCCTTCCTTTCTTTTCCTTTTCTTTTGATTTCCTTCCTTTCTTTTCCTTTTCTTTTGGTTCCTTTCATTTCTTTCTTTTCCCCTCATTTCCTTTCATTCCGGCATTTGATTTATACTACATTTTAGTATTTTTTATTTACTTTCACTCTACTATTTGTTTCTTTCCTTCCCACTCTCTCTCTCCATCTCTCTTATTCACTCTTTCTCTCTCTCTCTCTCCACCCATGTCTTTCATCCTACCTCTCCTGTTTCCTTCTCCTCCTCTGCTGCTCTTTTTCCCCCTCTTCTTCAAGGTGTCTTTTGGCGGCTGACACCGAGTTACTGTTGGGCCCCTGCTGGCCTCCGGCACTCCTGGGATGAGAGCACGAGTCACTCCAGCGGCTGACCCTGCTCTCCCCACAAACACCCCTCCAGTCATCTAGCCCCGCCACAGCAGCCCCGGCCTCCCCGCTCTCGATGCTCTCACAAACCCCCGCCGCCGGTTGTTCGTTCGTTCGGTTCGGTCGGTCAGTCGGTCGGTCAGCGTCCCTCCTGGGTGGCGGTGAATAATTCAGATGGACACTCCGAAAAGAACGGCAGATTAAATATACATGGGCATGCCGCAACCGCGTTTAAAATATTCCTACCTTCCATGTAGCTCTCTCTCTCCCACTATTGGCTCTGATACTGCTGGGCACAGAACAATTAAAGCAAGTCTGTTTGAACCTCTTCTTTTATTATCTCTCTCTCTCTCTCTCTCTGGCTCTCTCTTTCTTTTTCGGCATTATCTGGGAGACAATGCCCTCCACTCAGATAAATATCATCTGAGACTCCAGCCTGCTCTTGAAACTGAGAGATTATTGCCATATTTCTGTCTCAAAGCCAGTTGGATGGAGAAGGTCAGGTGCCACCTCACAATCTTATCCCAGCAGCACTTTCTTAGCCTGAACCGTTATTTTTTGTCTTTCTCTCTCACTGCACATGAGCTGATTAACCTTGAGGCTACACTGTGTCGTGCCGGTTGCTTGCGTTGTTGTTGTTTTTTTTACTCGCTTCACAGGCATAAATGACATTTCATAGGATTTAAAACAAAAATGCGTAAATTGCTTACAAAATAGTACTTACAGAAGCAATATGAGACACAGTCATCCAATGGAAAGTCGTGTTATTTGACCTCTGGGGGATGTGAAACCAGTGGAGAAAAACTATGACCAGAGAGGCTAAACAGTCTGCCCTGGGGCACTGGGAAAATGCTGATTGTGATGTATTGATGCCTATTGATCTGCCACCACATGTGTGCCAGGTGCATACACATTGCATGTTTTTCTTAGACAGAGAATGGGTGTATGGGGAGCTCAGCTCAATTCACTATATGCACAGCTAAATAAACTATTCACAGCTTTCTGTAGGGGAGGGAGATGGGGGAAGGACGTGTTTCCCTCCTCCTCCTGCACTAATGTTTTTCCCGTGTCTTTTATAAATAATGTCCTGGTCTTAATAAACCTCTGTGAGAGGAGAGGCCCCCGGGGGAGAGGGAGGAGCAGATGATTTCAGGCTATCGGTGACTCCCCCGCCCCACCCCAGCCCAGCCCAACACACCCCACCCCACCCCACCCCACCCAGACCACCACTTTCTCCTTCTCCTCCTACTCCTTGGCCACTGAGCCAGAGGAGACGTGCTGCGCTCCGTCAGGTCACATAAGTCCTGTCACTGTCACCCCCAGCCCAGCAGACGAAGAGAGAGAGAGTTATTATCATTCAGAGGAGGTGGGGAGAGAAAAAAGACAGTGGGAGGGGTGGAGGAGATGAGGAGAGACAGAGATGGACTGGGAGACAAGACGTGGATGAAGAGAGCCAAGGAGAGGAGGCGGGAAGTTGAGCGGAGCTGGAGAGAGGGACTTGCAGGAAGAAAAAAAAATGATGAGAGGGATAAATAGAGGACAAGACAGGAGAGGAGAGGAGAGAATAGCTCGGCAGAAGATCAAGGGAGACTTAAGCCTCTGTCAATATACAGAATCTACACTTAAAAAAAGAATGTTTTCAAAACTTAATTAATGGAGACTCATTCTCTTTTACATATTTACATTAGTGTTCACATGGGAGCTGACAACGGCAAAATGTGCACTTCAGTGTTGTCTCAGAACAGCTAAGCAGAGGGAATCACTTTTAATGACCCTTGATGGCGTTATTCTCCATTTACCAATCTCCTTTATGAATACATTCAACACTGCACACAACTCAACTCCATATGTCGGTTGTGGCTGCAATGCATTCTGGGTACTGCCAACGCAGGCTCATTTGGGGGTCATCATTACTCAGGCACTAGTTTTCACACTCTCCTGACAACTGCCCTAGGGGCCTACCTCGGGGTGGGCGAAAAAGGTTTCTGTATCAGTCAAAACAAGACTCGTTTAACACTCTCATATTATGAGCCCCGCTTCATGCGGCCGCCCCCAGCTTCACTTATTAGGCTATTAGAGACGTGTGATTATGCCAACGAGCGAGCGATGTGGCCGACTTTATCACTCCACTGACGAGTAGCCATCGTCTCCCCCTCCTCCCACCACCTCCCCCCCCCCCTCTCTCTCTTCTCCATCTATCTATCTCTCTTTGAGTTGCTGTGAGTCATCCTCTGAGTCTTGGATTTTTTGAGGCAGACAATTAGCATTCGGAGAGCCAGAAAGGTCAACCCAGTGGTATTCGCAGACGATACTTTTTTTGTGTGTGTGTGTGAGGGGGGTGTGGGTTGTTGTTTTGATTTTGGGTGTTGTGCTGGTTGATGCTCCTCTCCTCCTGAAACCCACCCCTCCTCCCCACTCTCCTCTCCTCCTCTCCTGCCCTCCTCCACACATTTGCACTCCCCTTATACACACCCTGCTTCCCACACTTTCTAATGAGATCCTCTCATGTCTGTTGTGCCATGTGCCCCATAGGTTCATTATCATCCACTTAATGCGTCCGCTGAGGCAATCAGCCGGCGGATCATTATTAGGGCTTGCGTGGCCTCGCTCACCCACATGCCTCTGCACTTCAGCACGACGCAACACACTGACGCCGAGGCAGGCCACATCCTGTCTGATCCCAACAACTGC
This sequence comes from Tenualosa ilisha, assembly GCA_015244755.2. Classification (NCBI taxonomy): domain Eukaryota; kingdom Metazoa; phylum Chordata; class Actinopteri; order Clupeiformes; family Clupeidae; genus Tenualosa; species Tenualosa ilisha. The sequence continues at coordinate 3,116,273 of PYXC01001308.1, read as the reverse complement.
TAATAATCCACCCCCCATCTCTCTCTCTCTCTCCCTCTCTCTTTCTGTGTCTGTCTGTTAAACACATTTAGGTCAAGACCCAACAGAACAAACACTGACTTTACTCAGAGCTGGACCGTACATAGATCAACCTGATGGATGTGACGGTATTAGGTCGCGTTATTAATCTGCCAAAGTCTTAACGAAACGGGGAGCTGTGTGGAGAAAGCACGCAGGCACACGCCCTGTGAGATGAATGGGGGATGGCCCTGAATCCTGCACAGCGCGTATGCATTTACATGAGAAACACTGCTTTTCATAGACCTTTAGACAGATCAAGGACTGCATCTCCTATCTCAGCACCGTGCAACAAACATCTGCCCGTGAATAACGCTTTAACCTAATTGTTGAGTCTTCGTTGTGTAATGAGCCACATAATCGATTTATAATGCACTCTGCATTTGTTGGGAAACGTGACTCGCTTCACTTTTTTGCCAAACCGTTGTTGGTGTTTTTTTCCCCCCCCAATACCACCAATGATAAAACCATTGTAGTTTTTCAATACATTTGCTATCACCAATGTAACTCCCAGCAAGACACTGAAAATGATCTTGGTTTTGTTCTATTTCTTTTTGCTGGATAAATCCTCAGCTGGGAGTAAGAGGATGGATGGCATTTAAAAGTGTTGAAATTCATTCTCGTCTTCTAAAAACCTTTGTTTATCGATGTTTAGACACATTTTAGAAAACATTCGAGGTAAATTCTCCAACAAAATTTGCTCCAGGTAGACTGCTGTGTGTGCGTCATTGTGTATTGGAAGGCATCAGACATTCTTTATTCCGTCAGTCGTGTATAATCCACCCCCACCCTGAGAACACCAGTATAAAAAGAGCCAGCCATCCCCCACCTGCTGTACCCATAAAGCCACACACACACACATGTACAACACGTACAACACAAAGACAGTGTCTGAGTTTCATAGAAACAAGAATAAGCTCTGGATCCAGCTTCAGTCTCCCCGGAGACCTCCTTGTGCGAGTGAGTCGAATGCACACAAGAACACACGCGCAGTCATTCATCATAATTAAAATGTCGCCTCCGTGCGATGATTCCTCTCAGGTGCATTTTGTACACGCTAAGACTTCTGAGAGGCTGTGGCTTCAGCGGCTTTATCTGCACACTTGACACGGAGGCTACAATGAAACTGGGAAAGATAACATAGCCCACTGGGGGATTTATCAATATTTCACCATTCCACTCTTGTACACTCAAACATAATTAGTTCATTTTTAATCGTTTATGGTTTGTATAGAGATTTCTGACAATAATGCTATCTCACAAAGACGGTGTGAGGGGGGGGGGGATAGTGCTTCAGACTTGGGGAATCCATAATCAACAATCCAATTAACAACGCCGCCTCTCCCCTGAGTCCCAATCAATGAGCAGGGGGAGCCAAGTGTGTCCGCTTACACAACTCAATGGAGTGTGAAAAGTACGCCTCCGTGTCCAGTCAGTGACACCCTATTAACAGACTATGCCCTGTGGGTCCACTAAAGGGGCCTGCTTGAATCACACACATACACACACACACACACACACACACAGCACCAAGAAACTGCTGAGCACACAATTGTAAAGGTGAGACCTTTTTCCCTTTCCACAAGGGGTGGTTAGACAAACACCGATTCCGAGCGGATTGGAACAAGCCAGCTGCTGTGACCATGACAGGGCAATACTATGTGGCTTTAACAGAGTTTGGAAACAAGAGGCCTGCAATTGGCACTGCCCCCTTCCCTGACAACACAGACACATTATCTGTGCAGGCAAAGCCTGTATTCCAAGCACATTCCCAGTAAAGGCCCCAGTCATGTAACCCAATCCCTTTTTCCAACTCCCTCTCACTCTGTCGCTGTCTTTTTATCTATTCACGTCTCTCCAAACCACTACTGCACATCTGCCTTTTTTCCTTTCATCCTTCCTATCTTTCAATCTTTCTTGCTGTCTTGGGGTTAACGCTGAATGCAACAATCTGGGAGGGCCCGATGCCAGATTAACTCGCCCCCCATATGTTTATCAAATTTCAAACCAGCTATTTTCAGCCCCCTAACAGATGCTGCATTATTCATGAGACATGAAACACAAGCTGAAGCATTGACTTGTAATGTGATAGCTATGGCAACATCGCTCCTCACTCTAAATATCGAAAATCCTGTTAGCCAAATCAACGATTCACTGGCTTATTGCGACAAGCAGTAAAAGAGATGCTCTGGAAACCTTGGAGGAGAAAAGCCAGAACAGGGGCAACACGTGCCTCCATTTGTCGTGACAGATTCCTTATTTAAATCCTGTTAACTCCTGGTGTTTCACGGTCCGATACAATCACCTGATGGTTAGCATTTGTTGAGGGAGAAGATTTGTGTGGGTAAAATGTCACACGGATCATTAGCTCACTCCCATCTAAGCACCATGCTTGCATCCATCAAGCCCTCGTCAGCTAATGAACATCATGTGCACACCAACAGACAATCCCACACACATCCAAACTGACTTTCAGTCTAACAATAAAAAACAATGACCAATGCAGATCACGGTATTGTTTCCACAGCAGCTCTCAGTTGAATGTGCTTAATTTCTCCAAAAGCCCAGCAAATGGCAGTTTGATTATCACACCAAGCACATTTGTCTATTCCTCCCACTCCGTAAACACAAACCTATCTGACTGAACTGCCAAAATTTTAAAAAGGCTTACTAAGGACAGCATATTTTTAGTAAGATTGAATGCTTTTTAATTGGTTGTCATAATTGAACTTTATCTGCTGCCAGCAGTGTCGTCTGCAGCACCTCCATGTTTAATGCCAAGGCTGCGGTGTCGTGGGCCGCATTGCCCATCTTCTCTTATAACCAGTGACAAGCGTGGCAGAAACGCCGGAGCTCATTTTACAGCAATATCCGGATGGGAACAATAGGCTGCCTGTTGGGGCAGAAAGTGGCACAGATAGTCCTAATGGTGCCCTCCCAGCATTATTCTCCATTATGCATGCTTCACAAAGAACAGGGTATATATATATATATATATATATATATACATATAATGCCTAAAACTGCAGATCACTGCAGGTCACTGAAAACATTCATGTGAAGTCGTGCACACTAACCACATGACCCACACGACTCCAGTGCTGGTCAGATGAGGTCAGGATTTCCCACAGGCAGCAACAACTGTCAAACAGTGTCCTGAGTGCCATGGCGGTGGCCTGGCCTGCTTACCTTGAAGAGGCGCAGGATGTTGGCCACCATAATGGAGACGGAGCTGGCGGCAGCGCCAATCACACCCACAATCTTGTCGGGCTTGGTGAAGATGGGTGGGTCGCCGTTGGCGCAGCGCACATCCGAGCCGTCGCGCTCGATGAGCGCTTGCACGAAGGTGAGCGACTGCTCCAAGGCGTAGGTGTCGCGCGAGCATGTGTCCAGGATGCGTGCGCCCAGTGTCACGTTGGGCAGCAGCTCTGGGTCTTTGTTGATGAGGTCGATGGCGAAAAGCATTGCCTCGAGCCGGTGGATGCCCTTCTCCTTCTTGAGCTCGCCGCAGGCCACGCCGCGCTCGCCACGCGCGTGTACAGGGAACAGGCCGCCCAGGATGACGTCTCCGTCGATGCGGATGGAGTGGGCATACTCCGAGGGGGTGTCAGCAGGCCGCTGGCCACGCACCAGGAGCCAGCACCAGCAGCCGGTCGTCAGGAGAACCAGGAGGCTCTGCCGTGAAACCCGCTCGTATCTCAGGCCTGCGGGCTCCCTGCTCGACAGTGCTGCCATGGTAACAAGGTGGTTGGGGGCGACACAAAGGATAGGGTCCAGCAGATTCCGGGTCGATTAGAACGGTGGCAGGAGGGCCGGCAGGTGAACTCGACCATAGGTGCCCCAAACCCTCCCCTCAGTGCTTCGACAGACCCCCTAATTCCAGTGGGGAGCAGCTATGAGATAGAACCATGGCCCCAACCCTCGGGGCACACATGCCAGGGCACAGGCGGTGAAGGAGATGGATAAATTGAAGGACAAAATCACTAGTAGAGGAAGCCGCAGAGGAGGGAACAAGTATCTTGCTCTCAAGCACGCTGCTGCAGTGATCTCACATCTTCAGCTGGGGCCTATACAGAACATACAAAGAGAGAGAGAGAGACATACAGACACACACACACACACACACACACACACACACACACACACACACACACACACACGCTGTCTGAGTGCCTCTGTCAGCCAGCAAATGCTGTGCTTCACAGAGGCAAAACAAATGCATCCAACAGACACAGGGGGCATCTGTCCACAGAAATAAAACACAGATGGCATGCATTGCTGACATAACATTTTGACAGCTCCAAAACTACAGTCTGATCAGTTGGGTAAATTCCCATTATGTCTCATTAAGTCTCTCAGGGAGGAAAGGATATAAGGAAATAGCAAACAAGAGATGCTAATCAGCACTTCTGTGGGCCTACAACAACACATAACTGTAAAATGTCCACAATGAACAGTGCAGTAGCATCCACTATCTCTTAAAGCCAATGTTGGTGATAGTGTCATTAAAGCAAAAGCTAGCGCTATGAACCTACAAATTAAATGTATCTTTCCCCAGACAACCTCCTTCATGTTAGCTCGTTCCAAATTCTAAATGATGCGAATAAAGCAAAGGGTAACTGGAAAACAACGGTGGGATTCCCACTTCCCATTTACATTTGTTTGTTTTGGTGATGTGTCTGCCCTAAGCACACCGTCTTCTCCATCTTCTCACTGCTGTGCCCAATCGATTACCGGCCATTCACTCGTCTAATTTTTGAGAGTGTCGATGCCAATGTCACTTTTTAGGCACGGTTCCAGTTAGGGGCCTAAAGGTGTTGGACCTTTTTCGGGTGGTCTTTTCCAACATTGTCACAGCCTGATTTCCTACGTCGACGGCCTTTTTAAAAACAAGCTCCACATTTTTACATTTAGGCTATGTGTAAGCACAAACTCGCAGTTTCCTTACATTGATATTAACCGACGTATGCTATTTTGTTATGCCATGCAAGAATCATCAAATGTCCATCTTTATTTACAGACTACTATCACCATCACCTTCCCGTGTTCCAAACGCCAGGTGCAGCACTAGCTGTCACCTCACCCGCACAGGGTATTGAACTGCTAACTGCAAGGTATTTGAAATCATTGCTAGTTTCATGAAACACGAAAAGCTTATATGTCGAGGCCATTAAAGAATAATAATTTAAAGTGAAAATGGAGGGATGTGCCAACTTTTTTTTAAAAAAAAAATGTGCCTCCGGATGATTCAAAAACAAAAGACATCACACTCCGCAATATATTGTAGACTAGACTGCCGTTTGACTGTTCTACATAAAGGAACAAGAACAAGTAAAGAGACGTTTTGAAATACCTATATTTTTTCTAGTAGTTTCTATGACATTTACACGAATCACTCGCTCCTGCAATCTCGGCTCTCTAATGACGATGCATGAACGGAGAACTGTACATTTCTGGACTCGACTGTCTTTGAGAAGAAAAAACGGGTTCACACTGCCAGGCAAAACCTGGCCCAACTCTTTTTTTAATTTGCATGTGTCAAGCTTTGCCAGCATCGTGTGCTGATCTTATTATATTTTTTACCATTGACGCTAACTCCTAGGGGATCTCGCTGCTCCTCTGGTTTCTGGTCTACTCTTACAAGTGTTGACAAAAGTCAATTTCTCTGAACTAACATTATCTTGCAGACATGGAAGGTGTTGTAACGCATTTGTATTTTCCACGTTGAATATGCTATCGCACTGATCTAGATCAAAACTGAAACACGAAACACCGACTGCATTCCTATGCATCAACCAGTGCGCAGTTTATGCTGCACTGGTGAGTGAGTCTGTGACTCCCCAATTCAACATGAATAACATTGTTTCTCTCAAATTAAGTAGGTTAGCCTATAGGTGGATTGTTCAATGTGCGAAGTAGGTTAATTCCAACTCTTCCTCCCAAGACGAAGAAATGCCTCATTAACACATAATTAATTGCGTGCTGGGTTGTTTCACGATTACAGCGATAGCCTAAATCTTAGTTTTACCACCAGCCTTCTCGCAGATATTTCGCACTGATAGTTTTCGAGCGCAGAGCGGCATGTTTAAGAAATATGAAGGTAACAAGGTGCATAAGAATTCTATACGATCCTAACAACTTCCCAACGAGGTCCTCCGTTTGCCAAATCTTCTCCTTACAGCCGGGTAAACACCTATGCAGAATTGCCTTAAACAGTTATTGCAGACAATAGAGCATGGATGGATAATTAAAATATCTGTATATAATATTAACATACTTTTATCATCAGTGCGCAAGATGATGCGAGGAAATTGCAGATTCGGAACTATCCTAAAACACATAAAACCAGTAGTCTCAGAGACAAAATTCCATTCAAGACAATTAAATGAACATCTAAATCAAAGGTCCAACCTACCTTCTTCGCAGACTTGCAGATTTTAGCTCTCAAAAGGTTCGCGGGCGCACGCGCCTTGGGTCTACGGTGCTGAAACGAACAGCGCATTCGGGGACCGAGAGCGCGTCTCCGCCAGATGAATCACAAAAATACTCCCACCGACCCTGATTGGTCTTCCACCCCCCCCCCCCCCTCCCACTCTCACCACACACACACACACACACACTCACTCTGCGGGTTATTACTCTGCAGTTCTATGTTAAGTAGTCTAAAAGATAGAGATTCAGTTTATGTAGTGCATAGTATCAATTCAATCATAAATGACTCTTAGGCTAATAAATCGACGATTTAATGATAATCTTAGATACTCTTAGTGTCTAGAAGTCTTTCAAGATATGTTTTCAATACAGAGTTGGTTGTTGTTTGTACACGCCTTGTGCCTAAACACAATTGAAAGAATCGATTCAATAGCAGCTATAAGAGCAGGTTGAAAGGGTTTAAGCTTATATTCGACTATCTACTCATTCGGGATAAGCTTAGTTTCCAAATTTGCGGGAAATTGTTTGTCTTGCTTGAATGCACATTTTTACTTCCGTCTCAGTTTCAGCCAGTTTAATTCTCTTTCTTCATTTTTTTTCCATTAAGCCAGATTTCTCGTCGAAATAAGCCATTTTCTTTAAGATGATATTTACCATGAATCCGCAGAACGCTCGCCTTTCATTGTTCCAACCTAATACAACACTGCGCTCTAGTGTCACCTACGGGTTAAGCCGTTTATTGTGCAGCGTAACCAAAGGTTTCTGCAAACCCGTTGCACGATTGAAAATTGAAGATGCATCTCAGAATCAAATAATTTACTTTATTACATTTTTGGAAATGCAAAACCCTGAATTGATTGATGGAAGCCCAACAAACTGCAAAACTCTTTATCCTAGCAATTTTGCAATAACCCCAGGCAAAAGTAGTAGTAGTGGTAGTAGTAGTAATAATAATAATCACAGCAACACACAGTTTTGCTGCTTGGTTTATTAGGGGAAGCGGGTGGAAGCTGGGAATACATTCATTTTTAGCAATGAACCATTAAGTCACCTGTTTAGCCTATCTGCTGTATTTGCTGTGTTGGGAGATAAAATAGCCAAGGAAGACTATAAAACTAATAAATCTAATTACTTTAGCTGTTGAATGGTTGAATTATTATGTAAAATAATGACCTCCTGTCAGTAATATAACCAAACTAGAATATTCTCCAACACCGAAAGCTTTAGACTAAATGGTGACACTGTCGGTAGATCCTATGCATGTGTTAGTTTTCTTACTACACACAAGTCAAATAATAATATGCTTGTAAGACCTTGGTCAATGAGCCCCTTCATGGCTGAACAGCTGAGCTGCATGACTTCAACTGATGGTAACTTAGAAGTTATCATATTAAAAAAAAAAAACATGAACAAAAACTAGTCATTTTTTGACGTTTTGCTTCTGGTCGATCCTCTAAAACAGGATTTGTTTTGGTATTTGAGCATGCTCACATCTGAGCAAAAGGTAAAGGAAACTAGGGAAATCAACAGCCAGTGGAGTCAACATCCACAACCCCACACTATGGTGTCTCCATCATGTACTTGACTTTGCCCTCTGCTGCCTCCCAGTGGAGGGAGCAGTGCAGTGCAACTGAAGGGCCTAAATTCCCCAGCTGGAGAGGAGGCACCAGAGCAAAGGGTTCTGATCTGACTGGCTGGTCCTGGAATGAGTTTCATCAAGTTCATTCAAACAAAGAGGAGTGAATGTGGTCCTAGATATTATAAAACACACAGGCAACAAAACAAACAATCAAACAAACAAACAAATGAAAGCATAGCCTTTGCTGACTCACAGAGTCCTATTATGCAGAGGGGAGTGTGCGTGTGTGTGTGTGTGTGTGTGTGTGCGTGTGTGTGTGTGTGTGTGTGTGTGGTGGGGGAGGGGGGGGGGGGGTCAGGGCTTAGGCTGGTGGTCTGCAAGAATAAATGATAATTATTTCCTGTTCATACGATTCACAAACATTCAGCCGCGTTGGCAGATACTGAGATGTAGAGTTCCTGACAAAAAAACGTCAATAAACAAATGAACCAACAAACCAAAAAAGAGGTGGGCTATGGACTTCCTCTGAGATCCGTAAAAGCTAGAAACCAGTCCTTTTGTACATAACCTCACCATGCCTTCCTCCTTCACGATCCTTCTGTGTGTTTTTTTTGGTACTATTTACAATACAGTGGCACCAACACTTTTTCTGTCCAATGCTGGCAGCTTTTCCAAAGCTTCCCTCTCTTTGCGTCTGGCATGACGTCGAGGGATCCAGTGTGAGATCATGAATCGCGTCCTCTGAAAAGATCTGAGGGAGGGGAAGACAGGAAGGTGGGGGGATGGGGAAGGAAGAGAGAGAGAGAGAGAGAGAGGAAGAGAGAGAGAGAGAGAGAGAGAAAGAGGAAGAGAGACAGAGAAACAGCTGTTAGGTCTGTGGTTAATTAACAGATGTGTCTGAAGCACGCAGAAGCACACACACACACACACACACACACACACAGAACCACACAGGGACAGACACTACCACCCCACACAGACACACACGCAGCATCAAACTGTGACGACAATGCATCTCTCCAAATGGGTCCCAATGGCAAACTGAAATATTTTGCTGACAAAACAAAGCCTCGTGTTCAAAATATGTACAGCAGACATCACATCTGCTGTTAACAGCTCAGCCCGCATACAGCCGCAAATGCAGCACATAGGAAGTCTGGGGAGAGCTGAGAGAAAATCTATGACTTTGCTGAAGCTTTGCTGTTGTTTTGTGTCACAGTCTGTGCCTCTGTGGGCCTTTGGCATAGAGAGAGGGGGGATAGTGGAGAGGTCCAGGAAATGAACGGGCGAGAGAGATGAGGAAGGATGAGGGCAAACGACCTCGGGGTGGGTTTATGGTGTGACATCTTAGCCCACTGAGCCACGGCGACCCCTAATTGCTTCCTTTTAAAGTGGACCCAGTCGAGATCCACATTCATTACCACAGCTTCTACTTCATCACAAACTACTCATGGGGACCCTTGAGAGAAAAATGTAAGAAAAGGTGTGTGGGTGTGTGTGTGTGCGTGTGCATGTGTGCTTGAATGTGTGTGTGTGTCCGTGTGTGTGCATATAAAATAGAAATGATACATATAACTAAAAACCTTGAGGTGAATAGCGAGAACTCAGCCGCATTTCCTGGCCATTGGATCCATATTTCACCGAGCAGAGCGGAGCCCCACTGTCTGCTCGCCTGAGCTACAAGGCCTGCTCATTAAAGCCTGGCTGGTGGAGCTGCTCGACGCCCTCTTGAGACGGCGCTGCTTGACCGATTTGAGTCAGAGCGATCGTGTGTGCAAGAAGAACCCCGCCACAAACCCTCTTTAAAGGCCACAGTGGCCGCGACCCTTGGGGCTGATCAACCCTCCTCCACCCCCTACACAAACCATTTAAGCACAAGTTCAGCTCTTGATTGTTTTCTGGCAAACAGGAAATGCTCTTGAACATTTGTTCAGCCCAAGTCTCAGAGGCACTGCTGGGAGAGTACTGTTTAGCTGTAGGTAAATAGCAAGTTTACTCTGTACAAACTATCAGCAGAAGTGGAAGAGACTGAATAAATCAATAAATACAACAAAAAGCAAAGAAAACAAGCAAGCAGGCAAACATTTCAGTCTGAGAGGCTGGGAAAACAGCTGTTGTCAGAGAAGACGTACCATAGCAGGGCCTTCGACCGCGTGCTGACCCCTTGAGTGCGGTGGTCGTCGCCCCCAGTGGCGGCAGCAGCAGCGGCGGCGGCGTTCCGGTGGCTGCGCTTGTGCGTCTCCAGGTACAGCTTCTTGGCGAAGGCCCGGCCGCACATGTCGCAGGCGTGCAGGGAGAAGTTCTTGGTGACCCGCACCTCCGTGCTGCTGCTGCCACCACTGTGCTGGGAGTCGGCTGAGGCCAGGGACTGGGGAGCCTCCTGCTTGCGCGTGTGGGGGGCGGAGGAGTGCTGGTGGTGGTCCGACTTCCTGGTGACGGCGGGCTGGAGTGGAACAGGCCGTGTTTCCTGGTGACGGGCGGAGTGGGCGGGGGCAGCTCGTGTCTGCGCGTGACCGGGGTGGAGGGGGCGGTCGCCGTGGCGGCGGGGGCGTCGGCGTGCTTACGCGCGCTCTGGGGAGTGGTGGCGACGGCCGGCTCGTGCCTGCCGTTCATCTCCTCCTTCGGGTGCTGCGGCGTGGCGGGCGGCTGGGTCCTCTTGGCGGCGGCACCGCTGTTCCTCAGCACCAGCTCGGCGGGCTTCTTGACGGCGCGGCTCTCGATGGTGGCCATGATCTTGGTCAGGTAGGTGCCGGGCTTCTTGTGCACCACGGTGATGTGGCGGAGCACGTCGCGTTTGCGCCGCGTCTCGTAGCTGCACAGCGGGCAGCGGTAGAACTTGATGAAGATCTCGTTGTCGTTGTCCGTGTGCAGCTCGATGTGCTTGTCCAGGTTCTGCCGCGAGCTGAACTGCCGCTTGCACAGCTTGCAGTAGAGGAGCTTGAAGTCGAAGCCCAGCGCCAGCTTCGGCCGCCGCAACACGGGGTTGCCGTCGCCCTCGTCGCTCGCATCCTCCTGCGCCTTCCGGGACTTGGTAGCCTCCTCCCGTTTGTACTTCTTTGGCCGACCGCGCCTCTGCACTTCCGGAGGAGGAGGCGACGCCGAGCGCTTGACCGCCTTCTTGACCGCGGAGGACGATGGCGTCTGAGCGGGACTGGCGTTGGCGCTGGTAGAGGCAGCTAGCTTGGGACGGATCTTGTGTACGATGCGCAGGTGTCTCCTGAGCCTGGCCTGGCTGCTGTAGTTCCTCTTGCACAGCAGGCACTTCCCAGAGGCCAGGTTGTACTGGGGCGTCGCTGGCGCTGGGCTAGGCTTGCTCTCCAACGACAGCGGCTCGCCGGGCTTGGTGGCGATGTCGGGCGTGATGAGGTCGCGGCGCAGGCCGCGGTGCACCTCGTCAAAGTGACGGCGCACGTTGGCCTTGGTGGCGAAGGTCTTGTAGCAGACAGGGCAGCTCTTGCCGTAGGGAGCCTTGACTGGCGAAACGCCCGACGGCACTTTGACCATGGAGAGCAGGCTGATGGGCACGGTACGCATCTCGGTGAACTTCCGCAGCTCCTCCAGCCGGTTGCGGTGCATCTTGCGGCAGTGTCGACGGATGCTCTGCCGCGAGTTGAAGTCTTTGCCGCACATGCAGCAGGTGATCGTAACGCCCTGCACCACCGGGCCCGACGAATCGCTCATGTCCAAATCAATGTCCGAACCCTTCTCGGGGCTGTCCTGCTGGTCAGTCTCGTCCTCCGTGCACTCATCTCCGTCATCCTCGTCTTCCATGCCCTGCAATTCATCCTCTTCCTCTTCATCCTCTTCAGCCCCCTCCTCTTCCTCCGTCTCCTCCTGTTTTTCCTCCTGGCTCTCCAGAACGTCTGAGCCCGCTTTTTCCACCGGAGTGGTGTCCGGCTCTTTCTCTTTCTCCTTTTCCTTGTCCTTCTCCTTGCGGTGCTCGACCCAGGCCTGGCCGCGGCTCTGTCTTCTCGCGACACGTGCTGAAACACGGCGTTCTGGTTAGTGCTGATGGGTTCCAGTCGTACCACGAAGTCGTCCTTCCGCGGGTAGATGGCCTCGATGAGCTCCTTCATGGCGGAGCTCTGTCTGGCGTCTCTCGAGGAGCCTGGCCAGAGACACACCAATGGAAGAGACAGGTGGAGTGAATATTTTAGAGCGCATGACAGCTCTTGTATGATACCCAAGGATCTTTCACAGAGACCTGTTTTTTTACGGTTAGTGTGGATAAGTGGATTTATGAGAAGACTACACTACACGAGCTGAGGTCACGATCTCATTACACCACGGGGAATAACGCATCTAGTTTCAAAGTCAAACTACTAATCGGCTTCAAAGAGCGTGAAAGACAAATTTAGGGAACACAAACCACAGTGGGTTCCTGAAGGTTAATGAGCTGTATTGTCAGAAATGCTGTGTATGTGTGTGTATGTGTGTGCATGTGTGTATGTGTGTGTGATAGTGAGTGAGTTTGCATGCAAATGTCTGTCTTCTTGTTTGAAAGTCTATAAGTAGGTGTGAGAGTGTGTCTGTCTGAGTGTGTGTGTGTGTGTGTGTGCGCATGCGTGTGTGTGTGTATGAGATGCTGACCATCAGGCTCGTGGTGCCTGGGAAAACAGTAGAACTCCTTGTGTGTGATGAGGTTGGGCAGTCCGCGGAACAGGCTGCGGCACAGTTTACACTCAAAGATGGTGTCCACCTCCTTCAGCAGAATGTGTCTTAGCTGCGTGGTGCCTGCAAGAGAACACAAGGGGGCAGCATAAGCACCAAGAACACCTGGCCATGACAGAATCATTTGAAAGCACTTGTAGACACTCTGAGCATATACAATGTCCTCCTCCACACTATCACTTGATGTTGCCACGTGAGCGTCGGTAGGTGAGCCCTTTTATCTAGGAGCCAGTTTCACTGTTCACTCCATATTGCTGTACATCTGCTTTATGAGCTTTGACCTCCCACAGCTGAAACTGGAGTGTAAAAGTAGTGTCCACGTCAGAATACAACCCCCTATTCTTGTTCCAAATAAGATACATTCTCCCTGGCTAAAGAAAATCCCTGCCACCAATTTCAAAAGCAATTTCATCTGCAGTAACCTAGCCGACACTCTTAATCCAAATCTAACCACTAATTAAATCTTGCTTGGACCAGCTCATGCATGTCCCTTTACCCTGACCATATCTCCTTTTAATAAGTGGGTACTCGGGTAATGGCTGAAGTACACTAGCTACCTTTAGTTGACATGCGGGTCCTTGTAGGCCTTTGATAACGGCCATAATTAGAGAATACCAATTAGGCCCACCTGAAAACTGTTAATGTGAATGGCTATGAAATTCTATTTAGAACAGGTGGAGACCCTTGTGTTCATGCCTGTAGTGACATATGTAATCAAATTACACACTAGCTGACGCCACATTTGCATAACCTACTTGAACCTTCTGAGTCCAATCACGCTGGTTGAATAGGAAATGGCAGTGTCACCTATGGTCAAACAGATTCCATCTTCCACAGCTCATTTGTTTTAGAGCACTTCACTGTTTACTCTAAGCAACTCGCCGAAGTGCTTGGTCAGTGGATTTTCTACTAATGTCAATTCAATAGAACACTGTAGACTAGTTGATGTAGCATCCTTACTTACTTGTAATCCTTACTTGTAATCCTTACTTAAATGTGCTTCCTTTACGGCTATTTGCAAAGCTGCAGAGAATAAGAGCCACAAAGCTACTCTAGTTTTTCAGAATAGAGTGCTGTCATTTTCAGTCAGTGTCAATACTGGACTTGAGTTTGTTTTGAGTCTTGCTATATTTGTACTGTACTAAGAAGGGCCTCTGGGTCTCCTGCTTCAGCTTTCCTTCAGAAGGTCACGGTGGAGGATAAGAATATGGAATGACCCACTTAACTAATAGAGGAGACGGAGTGAGTGTTTTTATTCCCTCTTCCTCTTTAATAATGCTGTAGCTTTACCTATGCAGACAACCCTGCCTGATCCAAGCTTGCGCTTTGAAAGGTCATGCAGTCTTTTTATATCTCAGGGGTCAGGACCGAAGAATTGGCAGTTTTGTTGTTTTTTTTTAAATGTCCCACATAGTGTCTGGACAGAAACTCTTTGGATTGTCACTCATGGGAGAGAGCCCCAGACTGGAGTGGTAATATGCACTGTCTGGAGGAGAGCTGGCTGGAGGACGCAACCCAGGAGGAAAGGCGGAGTGAAATAATGTTGGGGTTCTCACCTGATCGGAAACATTCGATAATCTGCTGGATGCCAGACTTGGAGGTCTGAATCTGCTTCTGCAGCAATGGAGGATCTCCAGGCTCCATACAATACCCTGCAACACACACACACACAGGAAGAGAGAAAGAGAGTTCTGTCAAAAAAATGTACATAAACCAGACCACACCACACCACACTGAACTCTTTTTGGCCTGGTGTTGCACTTCCACATCATGACAGACAGGTGCACTGTGAACAACACTTTGTGACGTGACATCAAAAGAAAAGAGTATCAGGATTGTGAAAGGCCGTTAGTCAGGTTTCTTTTGCTGCTAGAACAAATCTGCCTGGTCGTATCAAAGTCGACAGATAAAAGACGGCGATTGGATCAGCTGTGAAGAGGAGGGGGAGGTGGTGTGTGTGTGTGTGTGTGTGTGTGTGTGTGTGTGTGTGTGGCTGGCTGGCTGAAGACTTGTGCATTCAGTATGGAGAGCCTCTACTCTCCTTTGACAATTTCATCGTTCTTTACAATCAAAAGCTCAGCTCCTTTGATATGATCAGACTATCTGTTCTGCAGACGCACACTGGTGGTTAGGTGACAGAGTTCAAGCGCAAGACAAGCGAGAGGGAAGGCCTGAGCCTTCACAGTACTCGCTGGTGTGGATACGCCTGGATTTATTTGTATCCCCCCGGTTACAACAGTAGCTCCCCACACAAGTGCCTTGAATGTCTCTAGCAGTGACTTGTTGAGAATTCAGATTTGTCATCACAAAGAGATGAAAGGAGGGCAGGGTGGGTGGGTAGGGGTGGAGTGTGGGTTCTAGTCTGCTGTTCTCCTCTTCTTTACTCCAGTCACTGTCCAGGGGGAAGTCAGATTTTCTCTGTTTTTCTCTCCGAGGGTCTCTCGAGGGTTCTGGAACTTCTCCGTCCTTCAGCTCATCCATTCAAACACGCCTCTCACAAACCCCATCGACGGCACACTAGAGAGATGCGATGGACAACTCAAAAGCAAAACAAAACAAAAAAAAAAACAGTCATCTTCCTTTCTATTGCTCTTCCAGCTCTTTTCTTTAAAGCTGAATGCTCACCATCGGATTGCCATGACTCAGAGATTAGTCATTGACACATTTTTCTAAAACATATTTCAGGCATTTCCCAACTATTATTGCTGGCTGTGGGCAACATTGTCCCTGTTGTTACACACACACACACACACACACACACACACACACAAAGCCGACAGCTGGGACTAATAATTCCTAATCATTTGGCACAAGATCTTCGATATGAACACTTCCAGTGGATGATATTTGTCCTTCATAGTGGAAATATCAAAGTGGAACTTTATCTAATTTCTTCCATCGATCGACCCCTTCTCAATTTATCTGATGACGGCAGGATTGAATAAAGTGTTGTTGAGACTCAGAGAGAGAGAGAGAGAGTGTGTGTGTGAGTGTATGGCTAGTGCTTGCACAAGAGGGCCACTGATGGCCTTTGGGAGAGCCAAGGCTGACAGGAGCATAAATGCAATTACAGATACAAAAAACAGAGACAGCTGCTGGAGATTGATGCTTGCGGGGCGTTGCAATTTATTGGCTTGTCGTCTCATTCACGGGGCCCCAAACTGATGCGTGTTTGTTTGGGATGTCACTCCCTGGTGCGCTTTGAGTACAAAGTTTATGGCAGTGCCAAGGCATTTCCTCTCTGAGACGTTAACCTTGGCCAAACACATCCACTACTCTGGAAAAGTCCACGTCCACACACACACACACACACACACACACACACACACACACACTAAATTTTACTTTGTGTGTCCACAATGTGTAAGGACACAAATCGGACAGGACTTAGACAAGAGTCAGTCACGCAGCCCAGCAGTCAACAGTCTGTTGGATAATATGGCCAAATAGGCTACACAAACACCACATTTTCCAAATGTGGCAACTTCCAATAATGGGTAACACTGAACAGCACTTAGTCAGCAGTTTTTTGGCGGTTTTTTTCTTCTTTAGAGAGGCCTACTCTCCTAAGATCCCTATCAACAGCCAGTGTACATGGCCCAAACTGTCACATGTGAGCACAAGATACTACAACTGTATAAAAGACCACACCTTTCGCTATGGGAGAGGTTGATATTTCACGAGCTTTGTCAATTAGGAATCCTTCAGACATGGATCAAAACAAGAACCCCCCCACACACACACATGGCCCACAAACCCACATACACCACAGTGCATCAATTTCAAAGGCATTCAACAATCCAAAATGAAAGAAAACTAAATTACATTTACATTACATTACACAGCAAAAAAAACAAGACATTGCCTACGGTGTGAAAAAAACGAACTTTGAGAGGAAAACAACAAAAAACTGTTGTGAAAGTGAACAAACTGAAACAGAAATAGGATAAAACAATGGTGTCTATTTCTCAGGGTAGAAGATGACACCACAGAATGTAGACTGGTGATGGTATCTGACATTTAGTTGACTTTGTGATTTAGGGATGAGGAAGGACTTCTCAGTACTGCTAAATAGCATGTGTTCAAACATCTAGTTCATCTCTCAGGATATAAATGCGACACACCTTCTGTTGTCATGATATTTGCAGGTCACTAGTCGGACGCTGCAGTTTAATCGAGGTCATTTGAGTGTTCTCTCCAAAAGGCAGCTTCCTCTACAAGCACCAAAAGGGAACACTGGCTGCTCAGTCTTCACTGCTCTGTTTCATTACTTTTATCTAAGTCAATAAAGGAAGAAAGTGCTGGATGAGAGACACAGCTGCTGTGATGAAGTGCAGATGCGCTTGAATTTATCAGCCTATTTAATACACAGATTTAATACATAAAGTGTGCACACACCACACAGCTACATCCACAGCTATACACACACACACAAACAAACTCTGTAGGGTGGCCCCTCCCCCACCTCTGCAGACATGCTGGGACTTATCAGAGGGGGCAGGTCCTCCAAGGCTGAGAGGTCAAGGGGCAAAGTTCAGCCAATCAGACTCCATCCCACGGGTGGGCAAAGCTGCATGTTTAACCCTTTCCTGCTGGCAGAGAGGCCAGAGGCTATTCAACATGTTCTTTTTTTTTGGCAAACTCTATAGATAATATGGGGCAAAATGACTGCGGGTAAATGAGAGGTGTTTAGTGCCTTTTGAAACAGAACTGCCTACTGGTCATGATGCATAAATGGCCCTGTGCAAGGTTAAGTAGCATGCAATGCATGTGCCCAAAGCAGTAAAGTCAATAAGAACAAGAATCAAACAAAAACTGGTTTGATGATATCAAAGGATCTATCAAAACAACCAGGCTATCAACACTTACCATTCTGACACTGTGTGTGTGTGTGTGAGAGAGAGAGAGAGAGAGAGAGAGAGAGAGATGGCGAAAAAGAGAGCATATTCCATTTTCAGCTGACTGGTCTGGCAGCCCACATGTTCAGTTTATGCAACAGGCGCCTCACATGGACTCTAGTTAATTAGGGCTTATTTATAGCACAGCTTTTCCTGCGCTCACTCTGTCAACTCCACATCTTCAGCACGTCACCAGTGGCACAACCACAGATTAAGATACCTCATCCGCCCCACCCCTCCCTACCCCATACCACTCCACTATCGTCACATGACTGGGGTTTGTGTGTGAACATGTGTATTCCTGTGTGTGTGTGTGTGTGTGTGTGTGTGTGTGTCTGACCCACTTCCTCAGAAGTGACTGGAGTGTCCCTCCCTGCTCTTCTGCTGAGCCCACAGTGGGGAGAGACCTGCCTTGGTGAGGGTCACAGGCTTCTCTGATCCTCATGGATTGCGGTGGGGGAGGGGGAGGGGAGGAGAGAGGATGCTAAATGTTGGTCGCGGTTGGAATTTCTCATAATCCTCCCCGACCTTATCATTTTAGGAGGTCATTAGACAAGACACTTCCATTAGACAAGAAGACTCCCCATTGTTCCAAACCTCCAGAGAGAAACCATAGGCAATACAGTAATCTCAGTGTTTGTGTGTGTATGTGTTTGTGTGTGTCTGGGTGGACTGGGCCATACCTGGTGGGTGGGCTGAGCCAGAGGTGGGTCCAGTTGGTTTGGGGCTGCCATTGCAGATCTCCTCTGTCTGGCATCCTTTGTCATTAGTGGAAGTCTTTTGTGGTTCAGCAGTGGGCTCCTCCATCTCCCAGTCCGGGCAGTGGGGTCGGGCTGCAGGCCAAACACACACAACAGAGAGGACGCGTTTAAAAACACACACCCTTCTCAGCAAACTCCAGTGTTTTGTAAAGTCGGCTATTAACAGGATTTGTCCTTCTGTATGGAGAATCCCAAGGGGAAATGCCCTCTGAACTTCACACCTTACTGTCCCAATAAACTAAATGGCACCCACACTCACCATGCCTTTATCGCACTCAGCTTCACAAGCGCAAAAGGGAATTCCAGAGGTCACCATTCAGTTTGCCACGAGTGCCACCAATTCATTCTTGACAATGGCACACTGAATCACCGGTTCAGAAAAAAAACATGTGATTCCTTAATGGTTAATAAACAGCTCTTTGCATTTCCACTTCCAAGGAACACTTTTACTTTTCACAGTTCACATTTGCAACAGTGAGCACTGTTTTTCAACAGCAAACAGTAAAGGCAGCCGAAACCTACAAAACACACTGGGACAGTGGGAGCATGATTTATGGGCCTGTCAACCACGCATGTGCAGCGCTGCATGGTTATTAGATCACAGCGGCCTGGCCGAGACTCCCCGAGCCTGTATAGATAGTCAGCCCAGAGTATCAGCCCCCCTGGCCGAGACATCGTCCGACCTTCGCCACTAAAGTGGACAGGGCCGGCCATTGATAAGGGTCTCTGTATACTAAACCTGCTCGCATTGTCCTCCTGCCCTGACCATATCAACACCCCCTTCCTCCAGCTTACTGCCCTTGGAAGAAACAACAAAAGACAGATTAGGGTAATGTGTTGACTAAACACACATACCCCGCAATCACGCTCAAACAAAACAAAACAAACAAACAAACAAAAAGAAAAAGCATGTGACTGATCATTGTCAGTTCTACACCAATTTTTAAATGCAAACGAAATGACACCTGAGCCACTGAAGAGTCACAGATAATGAGATTTATACTAGAAAGCCTACATGTGACAACAAAGATACATGATGCAGCACAACACTGCTTACAACAGTGTGCTGTTGTTCTGTCCTATTATCTAACTTAAGACAGGCTATGTGATTGACGGGTCTCTATGGCAGCACAGAATTTACTGATCCCGGGTACAACAACTGGTACATTTGTGAGTAACCAAAGCCAGTTGTCCATTGCTGTTATATCTTGCATCCCGTTGAGCAACTTCAGACAGGCTTGGTTTCTTATTGACCTCTTTGACAAAACATGTTATACCATGGAGGGCCTTTACCAAACAGCAACATCAACGACACAATACATTTATATACCCCTTCTCAAGACACCCAAAGCAGTTTACAATGGAAAGGGGACCTTACTGACCACCACCAATGTGTAGCTTCCACCTGAATGATGCATGGCAGCCATTATGTGCCAGAATGTTCACCACACATTGAGGTGGAGAGTGAGGAAATGAATGAATGAGCCAATTACACTGAGGGTTGATTAGAACCAGGGTGTGCACAACTGTGGCACAATCAGACGCAACTGTATTTCTGACTGACCACTGTAGGAAATCCCATACTTACAGCATGAGAAATGTAATGTTACATCTGTATGTTTGAATACCAAAATCCAACTACTGGAGTTTAAGTTTACAAATTATATTTTGAAATCTCTTAATTTACCCCCATTCCTTATAAACATCCCTTCAATAACTTGCTAAACTGTTAATGGAGTCAGCCACACACATCTATGCCACCCACACCAAAGGCATTAATAACCAAGATTAGCACTACCATAAACAGCCACTGGGGGGAGACAAACTCCATGAATCAGAGGACCTCTTCGCAGCAAGGGTGAGCTACCTGCCTTAACATGACACTGTATTAGAGCAGGGGTCGGACATCAAAACAAAACAGCTCCTTGAGGGATCATGATTTGTTTTTACTTAAGGACTGTGAAAACAGAACTTCATCAAATCTAACAAATACCACGCTAATGCCTTGTATGGTTTGTACGTCATGAGTTGCTGATGCTTGCATAACATGTGACACTCAGAATGTGACTCAGAAGGATGTCTTCCACAGACAAAAGACCAGTGTGTCTTCATGTACTGGATTTCAGAAGTTTAGAGAGTAGACTACATTTTTCATATATTCTCACTTCAGACAGACATGCACTTCAAACTCACTGCAGGAGACAGTCAGCCAAAGCACTTTGTGTAATTTACTTTATCTGCCTAACAGATTCACTTTATCTGCCTACATCCCTAGTCCAAAAAAAAATGCCACTTCAGAAAACCCTTCCACAAATGTTAAGCAGTGGCGTGGCCCGTAAACATCAGGTAGGATGTGACACCATGTGAATGGAGCCTGGCAGAAGTTTGATTGTTTCAAACCCTACCCTAATCAGGATCTCACCTGATTTGGTCAAGTCTCAGAATCATAACAAGAAAATATTGTAGACATGTACAGACTTGTCAGTACAGTATTGACAGCCTTTCATCAACTGGATCCATAACAGCAAAGGCTTGTGGCCCAGGATGAAACCCAGGATGAGACAGAAACACTGTAATCACTAAAGATAACTGGAGTACGAACAGGATAGACAAGACTTTCAGCGAGTAGAACAGAGCTCCTCTCACCTCTGCGAATGAGAGGGTGATGTCTACCTGAACGTCAGATCACTGAAAAGTGCATCTCCAGGAACCCTTGGACCTCCATTGATGAGTAGGAGTGATGTAATCCTCTCCAGATTAGTCAACACAACACAAAGGGAAAGGCATAGTGATTCAGGTCAATGTACTAAGATGCTCAACCTCAGAGCGACGTATTTCCATCTCCATGGAGACAGACAAGCTAAAGTAGCAAAAGACTCTCAGAACACTTGAGGGAAGCAGCGCGTGGAGAAACAAGAGTAGCCAAACGGCAGTAGAAAAAAAAATGCTGAACTGAAACTCACATGGAACTGGAATCCCAATCTGTTTCCAGGGATAGAGATCTTTACCATAAACAAACTCATACTGCCAATCTACCTGGTGAAACACCAAAGCTCCAACAAACCCAACAGACCCAGTGTTCCTTTTCATAACATTCTGGACTCACTGCTAATATAACCTGGTGTTAATTGGCAGGTAAACCACAAACACTCAATCCTTGGCTTGTCTGGAAGTGCCTGAGCACAATTCAGCAACACGCCGTAGCTCATGAAATGCCACACAGTTACTTTTAGGCCGCGTCTGAGAGCAGAGCAGACACAGGAGTGAAGTGGGGGGTGGGTCTCTGACTTCCAGCCATTATGGCATCCTGCTGGGCAACACATTCTACCTGTCTGTGTAAACAGCATCTCAGCTAGGCCTTCTCACTCACTTCACCAACTTTACTGAGTCATAGGCACTGGAAAATATGGCCACTGGTATGAACATCACAGGAAGTGACTCATCCAAGCCAATTTCATTCCACTACACGACAGGTGTTTGATGTCAATGATAGCAAATCGTTCCCATCACTTCATCAGAATTTGATGTAACAAATGCTTAAAGCAACACTATGTACTGATTCATCACCATTTCAGGTATCCTTTTCATCAGACAATTTGTTTTAGTACCATTTCCATATTTATTTTGATGGCATATACTTATATGAAGGATGGATGAACACACATGTTAATTACTCTCACCAGACATTCAGGAAACGCACTGTGCAGTTCAGGGTGGAGGTTAGAACACCACCATATCACATAAAAAAAGCTTTAGCATACAGCATGCCATTGCTGATTTCATTGCCATCAAACACCAATTAGCATCTTATAGCTTTGCCAATAAGGCTCTGGGAAATGTTTGGAATGTTTTCTGTGCCTTTCAAGTAGCTAGTCCACTAGTGTAACACCAAAACTCCATGGTGTTGCTTTAACTGCAGGTTTGTGATGGTAAACTGATCAACAGGAAAAATGTATCGTATGTATCATATTGCCAAAGGTAAGATTTGTTACACATAATTTACAGCATAATTATTCAAGTAATTAATTAACAACAGCATTTGATCATGATAACATTTGATCATAACATTAACTTACTGGTAGACTAATATTTCTAAGTACTTCATTCTAAAAGCAGCACATAATTCCCATCATACTTGCATGCACTGCACAAGTTTACAAGTTTACTAGTCAACGGGGCAGGCTAGCATATGGCTTGGCTCAGTCTGGTAAATATGTGTCGTCAAGACCTATCCAAACAATACCAACAGAAAGTAGAGCAAACCAAACCGCATGTCAAACTCAAAATGAAACAAAGCCAAATCTTTGCTTCCTTCATTTTTATTGACTCATCACATCAAACTCTATTTCATTTGCTCGCAATTAGGAAGGCGATCCGTTGAAAGGGCACTAAGGTCGAGAGAGCTTCACTTTCACCACTGGCCAAAATAAACACTGATGGTCCAGGTAATACTATACCAAAAGAACTAAGAACTACACATACAATGTCGTCAACTATACGGAGTACGACACTAACGACGACAACCATGTGCACCACTTCCTTGCGTAATAACAAAACAGGAAGCAGAAATTGTGGTAGAATCCTTTAGCTTCTTCAGATCATGGACAGTGGTAGAATCCCAAGTGTCAATGTGAAGAATCCAAATCCATCTGGTTAATCAATTACGACCAAATCAACCAAAACAACAGTTTAGTTGCCTTGAAATTATCGATTGGGCGCAAACCTAGCGTCCTATGGGCGTACGTGAGACGTGGGATGTGACGCAAAAGGCACCGATCATATTCCTAATAGGCAATATTTAATTTGGTGATGACAAAATCTTTATTCGAATGGTCGCAGTAGATGTCATATAGTGGGAGATGCTCTGCACTTGAACCGTTAGTCTTAGTGAAGATCAGTTGCGTAACTTCGATATACAAAACTTAATGAATTGTGCACCAAAGCGCCACATGAGCCCACACCATGTAACACGAAGTGCCATGCTCTGTTAAAGAATCCCGTGATTTCGCGAGAGGAATTACTGTTTAGAAAATGGCAGTATTTTTTGGCATAGTATGTTTCTTTAGAGAGTACCACGGAGAAAGAGAGTTATATGACATACGGAATATGTTTGCTCTTTCGGATGGACGGCTAGGACGCATGCACGTAGCGGCCGACTGAACATTAGAGGCCAGGCACCGATGGCTCTCTTTCGACTCATAACAGTTCGTGGGTAACTAAATAATGCACGACAAGAATCCCGTATTTGACCACCTAACAGTTATTATTGTGCACTTACGCGGCGAGGTTAACGAAGGTAACGATCTAACACCAGAGCTAGGCTAAGACCGATATGCGCAAAGCGGCACAATCGTTGCGCAGCTTCGAACTAACCTACCCAATTTGTGTGCGCCAACTCCTCGACTATTTCAGAGTACAACGTTACTTTTGCTCAAAACCTCTCCTCTCGCTGTCTAGTTGCAACCAGAGGCGCAGTGCACTTCTCCGTTCTCATGGCACCATTTGCATTGACCTATTATCCTCCTTAAATCTTCTTTACACGCTTATATTGTCAACCACAAAAACCTACTATATCGTACCACAAAAGACCAGATTAAGTTGATCAAAGGAACGGCTACGTATAAAATGCACCTTTCAAGTCGTAAGAAGAGGCCCCCTCCACAGATTGCAGCATGGCCGAGAGTGCAGCGTAAAAGCGGGCTGACCCAAAAGAGATACAAAGGGAGTGTTGAATACGTCCACATATAACTAAAAACTACACTACAAATGATCTGAAGCCGTTAAGTGTTTTGTAATATCGCCCAAGTAAATCACAAAATGATCGATGATGAGAAAGATTAAATGCTACGTTATGCGGCTCGGTGGCACCTTTTCCAAGAAGTAGCTTGGCGCACAGGTCCGGTGACCCTTCCGGCTTTGCGCGTCTTCCTACAGACTGCATTCAGCCATAAATGTATAAAATAACCGAGCTATGCCGTTCAATATGTAAAATACCAAACACAGCTTTTATGACTGTCCTCTAAAACGCTATTAACGGACAATATTAGCCTCCGAAACCAAACATTCGCCCCTCCATGAATGGACCGAACAAGAGAACGATGACGCCATTTTCTGCAAAACAACCACGTTCGGTGAGGTACGAAGAGGCATTTTTTAGCTTCCAAAACGACACAGGGCCTCGGTTAAGAAGTCCACGGTGGATGTAAATGTCATTACATTAGTTCTTACCAGAACAGCTGTCAAAACACAAGATTAAATCAGTTTTCGCTACGTACCAGAAAGCGTTTCGGCCGGTGAGCTACTTCGACTGTGCGTCCTCTCGGGCTAGCTGGGGATTGTTTATTACGCCTCTCAGTGCTGAGTTCTCGCTCGGCAGTTCCCTCGCCAGCAGCCTTTGTGCACAGTGTGGAGAGCCCTCGGTTGTGCGGCTGCTGCGCAAAAGGTGCTACACTAAACTTTAGAAATACCACGACTGTCAACACGACAGTTGACCACAGGCGAACTGACCTCAACAGAACTGTAAATGCGGTGTTAACTGCACTTTATTTGGATTATATATCCATGTATCTTTAGCGCGCGCTCACTCCAAATCTTAACTTGAAACTTGGGTTTCTCCAAATTTCAAACGGTCATGAAAGTTTTACAACAATAGCCTGACAGCATAATTTAATGACAGACATAGTGTCCCCAATGGAACTGATCGGTGAATTACTGTATAATTTTATTTCATGCAACCACATAATAAAATGCACCTTATTCACTAAAATTCCCCAATGTAGGCCCCAGCAAGGTTGGTTTAAATTGCATTACTTTGACAATTTGGTAAATGTATGTAAAATACTACAAACTGACAGCCTATGCCTGAAAGTTGCCATGCAACTTTGGGTTATGGACTTTGAGACAAATGTCAAGTTATTCTCAGTCACCAAGAAATTTGGTTAACGTGAAGGACATTAGAAAATGCAAAGGTAAGACTGCGAGTGGCCAAAAAGCAAGTGACACTAGTTCTTGTTTTACTTTAGTGTTGGCCATTGGACATAAACTACCCGATATTGCGTAATTTTAGCCAATGTGGATTGCTGCTTTATAGTCGCCTAGTTATCAAAACTAGAGGCAACTAAGAAAAGTAGATAGTTTCTAAAATGACGTCTATTTCAAAAGGCAACGAGAGCTAGCGGTGTCATCAGTGTGATTTAGCTAATATTATGTGCTTGCAACGTCTGTTCCTTAACGCGAAATGTTGAAAGTGGTTTGCGAGTAATGTCAGCCCTCAAAAAACTAATTTATAGTTGTTAGGTATCGTTATCATAGCTAGCAAGCTAGTCCAACGAGCGTTAGCCTGTTAAATGCTAGCCTGCTAGCATCCTCAGGGAGAAGTGTGTCAGCACCTTCGTTTGCAGTTAACGTGTGATAACGTTATTCGTCATTTCTTTTCAGGTCTGCCCTGTAATCGATTGATGTTGACAGGCATTCCACAAGTAATCACCAAGTGATGCTGATGTGGCTATCTTGAACATGCATCCCTGTGAAGAAAAAACGCCATTTTCACTGGCCTTTAGAAACTT
The DNA here is from genome assembly GCA_015244755.2 of Tenualosa ilisha. Classification (NCBI taxonomy): domain Eukaryota; kingdom Metazoa; phylum Chordata; class Actinopteri; order Clupeiformes; family Clupeidae; genus Tenualosa; species Tenualosa ilisha. The sequence continues at coordinate 3,090,310 of PYXC01001308.1, read as the reverse complement.
TAACAGCTTCCCTTCCCTTGCGCAGGTGCTAGGGGAAACTTGGTTGCTATGATACTGTAGACTGGGGATAGCGCGCGAAAGTCCTTACAATCTGAACACGTGCATGATGTATAAATTTTGTCTGACCATGTTTTCACTAGTCAAGACGTGCAAATGCATACACTGGTCATCGTCATTGAATGGCTATAGTCAACGTCCATGCTATCAGTTAGTATACCCAGATAGTATACCCACATATTAAGATGAGCTTTGGCTATTTTTTCTAATCAACGTTTAAGATTATTGTAAAATACAATCTCATGCAATAGACGTCCGGGGAAAAAGCTCGTTGAGCCATCGTTTTCGGATCAAAATGAGAAAGAAAAAAGACTGTCCTGTAGTTATAATCCCTCAAACCATGCCCTCAACTCCACAGAAAACATAACAAAAGATAGCCATAGCTCTTACCCAGACTCCTAACTGAAGGGCCTGGACTTAACTATTATCATAAGAATGCTAGTTGGGGTGGCGTGGTGTGTGTGTGTGTGTGTGGGGAGGGGGGGCATTCCCTCTTCGCGAATCGCCACAGACTTTCAAGAATAAACTTCTCCATTAATTACTTACGACTAGGCTTGCTTTACCGGTCCGTCTGAATCACTAACTGCAGTGGTCACACAAGACTGGTACAGCTTTATAAATGGAGTTAGTAGGCTTTACCAAATAGAACAGTAGCAGGTGCACAGCAAAACTTTTTTGTGCGTCCTCTGAAACATAATGCGTTCCTCCGTTACTGTTTTAAACATTTCACACACATTCCACTCGCAAGCACTACAACATGACACAGGGGAAACAGGTAAAAAATGTATTTGTGTAACAGTTGAAATCCAAAACATTGTCAAACCCTGAAAATACACATTCTATTTCATTATTGAAAATGCCATGGGTCAAAGAAATAAAAAGAGTAAAAAGCACATACAGGACACTTTCACTGAGGTTTAGCCATTGGTTTTTTAAACTCATTTTCAAATACTTTAGTTTTGTAGCATTTACTTGACCATATAAAAATAAGGCCTTACAATGAAAAAAAAAATAGCTTACATGGCTAGATCAATATCAAATTTGGGGCAAAACCACATCAGATAATTTTAAACAAAAAGTAACTGTAGTGAAGACAGAATGTGTACAAGATACACAACTGGACAAACGGGCAGTATAAAATGTAATATCATTTAATACAATTAGTATACACAGTTACATGACATTTAACCTGAATTTTGTGAAGGAGCTGGGGTTCCAAGGAGGTCAGAAGGTCTCTATGAAACTGAAGACATTTCAATGTGGCCTTTTACCTTGTTTGATTTTTCATGCCATAGTATAGTTTGGAGAGAAAAAAATAAGTGTATGCAGGCCAGCATCAACAATATCACATTTGCATGATGGAAAGCACAGGAGTGGATGTGTTTTTCAAAGAGATAATTGGAACAAATGCTGATTCAATGCTGAAATGCTGAATGCTGATTCAAATATATCACAGTGGACATGCCACAGAATCATGGCCTATATGTATCGCTGTTATTCAATTACCAGTATACAGTTCCTCCAACACGCACTTCTCAGAACAAACTGTTAAATGCCTATACATCTCTCAAATGAGCGGCATTCAGTTGGAGATAAAGAGGGGACAATCTTGAACAATAGCAGAATCATAGGTGCAAAAGGGGCATGAAATCATTTTTCTGTACTTGGTTGACGTAAACTCAGCTAGCATAATCATAAAATGCAACAAAGGTAGGAAGTATGCTGAATACCACATTTTCCCTCAGTGAGTGAACCAAGTACAAAGCCTGGCAACCCAGCCCACATCTGGGAAGATGTAGGGTGTGGTTACAAGTGATAGACCTCGCATATCCAAGGAGTGGCACCAACGGATGTATATCCGAATGCCTCGGTACGTAATTGGATAGCACAATGACCAATAACAGCATCTTTGTTTACCAAAACTGCTTTAATGAGCTGCTCTGTCATCATTGTGTGAAGTCCACCCAGAGACTTTCTACATGGATCTGAGCCTGATGTGATTGGTGCCTGGGATTTAGGGACATAGACTAGCTAATGAGCGCCAATGACTCATGGCCATACAGACCTGCAGAGCAAATTCAAATTTGCAAGAGGTGCGACTGGATTTTCAGGCCACTAAGTACACTTAACTGCCCAAAAGATGACTGATCCAAATATATTATGGACTGTAAAGCGTCTTGCATCAAAAGTAATACCTGACCACTGAACTCACGTTCAAACGCAAATATGGGCTTTGGTCATTTTGAGACAAAACAGTGTGTCTGGTGAAAGTAATAAGACTGCAGGGAAAAGGTCCAAATCAGTTTTGCTGTAGAGGCTGAACTGAGCTAATAGCTTTAGCTGAGAAACCAAAGAACTCTCTTTGGGGAAGCAACACAGCTCCCTCAACTTGCACTACTTCCAACACCTGAGTCTTGGAGTGGAAGCATTTACATAGTGAGCATAAAGGCTTGAAGGCTGAGCTTTCAGCCACAAAATACAGTGACACTAGCTTATGAGCAAGGCAGAAAGGTATTAGCCAACATGTTAATGGGTGAAATGCATACAGAACACTGATGAGGGGAAATGAAACAAAAAGCAAAAAAAGAAAATCTGTACAAACATTTGTCTTTCTATGTAATGTTTATATGTGTGTGTGTGTGTTTTGAAATATAATTTTCTATAAATAAAACCAGATAATATCTGGTATAAGACAAAGTGCAAAGGGGCAAGTACTAAAGTTTACTATTAAGGTGATCATGCTGATCCAATCAATCCACACCAAGGAAACCTATGACTATGGTTGGTTTAGAGAGCATCTGTCAAACCAAATATGATTCATTATTATACATGCTTACAAACAGCAGTATTATACTGATTTACTCCACAAGATAAAGCTGAGTGACACTGCAACAGCGCCTTTTCAAATGACAGTGGGATCGTTTAAAAACAAACTTGCAAAAAAAGCAAAATAGATTTCTTTGGGGGATATAGTTTTTAGGATACAAAGAGTGGCCTAGGAGTTGGGATTTTTTTGTGTAGCTCTGCAAGATTAATAATAAATACAAAAAATAATAGAAAGATATGTACACTTTTTGAACAATACAAACTCTATAATAATACTTTCAACTTTTTAAAATGACATACAAATATACTTTTTGCTCATCTTTAGCCCTACACTAGTCAGTTAGAAAATTAATAAAGAAATGATAAGTTATCATACAAAATCCAACACTTCCTTATGTTGTTTTCCATTTAGGCGCAAGAACTGACATTATATTTCCTTGCAATGCTTGCGGCAAAACTGAAATACTTGAAGAAAAGAAAAAAAAACCTGAATTCATCCTATATCTGTTTCAAAATAATCTTGCCAAACAGTGTCAGTAAAGAATTCCCTTGGTTCAAAGTTCCTGTTGTTCTCTGCCACCTGTTCAACAAGGTGGGAAGAGACTTAAGTGCACTTTAGATAGGCATGGTGGAGAGGCTTTTTCCATTCCAGAGCCTTTGTGGTATGAGTGTGTGTGTGTGTGTGTGTGTGTGTGTGTGTGTGTGTGTGTGTGTGTGTGTGTGTGTATACATACACATATCCATGTATGCGGTAGACACGTTTCAGGCGTGATGTGAGAGGTCCCTCACACTTGTCACAGCTCACGGAAGAAATCCGATTACGCTCAAGACACACGGCATCCCTCCCTCCCAATCATTTGTTTTGTCCTGACATCTCCAGCAAAAGCGAGATGATCCAATGGATTGCTATATGAAAGCGGCAAGAGCCAAACAAACAAAACGAAAAAAGTTCAGCGGCAAAAGTGGTGTCAAAATAATCAAAGCCTGTCCGCTCTGGTGACGGCAGTTGGTTTTTTTCCTCAGAGTATTGTACTGTACACGTGTAGACGGGCACGCTCGCCGATATCCATATCCGTGGGGACCCCAAAAAGCTTTGTAGCGTAGAGGCTGAAAGTGCAGTTCAACTGTGGGAAGAGCATTTAGTACCAACAGGACACCTCTGTTATCATTCAGGGGACGGAGAGTGCCAACTGTCTCCAACCGCCCCCCCACCCCCCGCAACACAAGGGCTCCACCAACAACCTAGGCTCGGAGGTCTCTACGACAGACGATGGGCACACAGCTAGAAGTACTGCTATGGTCTATCAGTTACAATTCCAGTAAACCCTTTACCACAGTAGAGGAAGAAGGGCTTGAAGGATGTATAGTTAACAGTCTGTTTGTGCTGAGCATCGTTCCAAACTCCTTTGATGATTCATGAAATCAGTGGTGCACCTTGGGCTGAAAGAGACCAGAAAGAGAACAATCCATTTAAAATGGCTCGACAGAAGTGATTAGTTGGAATAGCAAGTTAATAGGGCGGTCACAATCACAGTTGTTTTTAGTTGATGATTAATTATTTAATTAAACAATTAAAATATTTTTTAATTAAAATGAATGCAAATAATTACTCAAAAGTTAAAGGATGACTCATATTTAGCCTCTGTCCAAGCAGTGGAATTGGGTCGCGATACAGGGTCACCCAACTCAGATACTAATCATATTTGTGATTGGAGTAAAGCGGACACGCTGATAGAAAACGACCACTAAGAGTAAACAAGCATGGTCGAGGTTTACCTGCCGCAGGTGAGGATTGTGCGCCGACTCAGGGAGTGGTGCCAGGAGGCTCAAGCTGCTCTTCCTGAAGATGCCGTCCAGCGCCGTCGTCTTGGTCACCTTCCCTGACTTCTCCCCTGAGCCTGAGCTCTTCCGTTTCCTGCCGTCCATCGCCACGGTGGCAAACGGGCCGGGGCCGTGCGAGGATAGCGTGTGGTCGCCCGGAATCGAGCTCCCTGCTCCCACCTGCCCAGCGCTAGCGTACCTGCCAGCATCCTTGAGCCCCTGCCCTATCCGGCCTGGGGGTTTGCTCTTGATGCAGAGTGTGGCTGTGCCATTGCTCATAACGGCAGGCCCCGAAGGAGGCGGAAGAGGAGGAGGAGGTGGGTGGTAGCCGTTTCCGTTCTTCCGGTGGGAGCTCCCCTCAGAGGGCTTGCGCCTCTTGGCTCCGGGTCCCTCGCTCTGAGCCCTTGGTGACTTGGCAGGTTTAGTCCGAGGCGCTTTGGCAGAAGAAGAGGAGGTGGCTGAAGTCGGCGGGTCGGGGTCCCTGATGCAGAAGATCCCGCCTCCGTTATGGGGGAAAGCAGTGGAGTAGGAGACGACTGAGACACCCTCCAGAGACGCAGGGGCAGCAGGAGAGGCAAACAAGGGAGAAGAGAGAACCCCCAAACTGGACGAGGAAGAATCAGATGGGCTCAGGGAGCTGCTTGCCAAACTCTCAGCTGCCAAGGGTACTTTCCTGCAAAAATAAACCATAACATCAAACTTACAACATAACATCATCCAGATACTGGTCAGTATGAGAACATTTGAACAGTTTTGACACTTTAAAGATGCACTCCTGTAACCTCTAAAGACACAGCTTCTAAAGGAGATATATTCAAGTTTTTTTCCATGAAAAAAAAAAAAAATCCTTCCATCCCTTGAAACAGCTTGTGTGCATCTCTGCTCCGTCATCTCCATTACAGGTAGCTAACTGCCCCTGCCACTCTATACAACTGTCTGTCTGACAAGTTGGTTTGACAAGTTTCTTTTCAAATGGCTAACAATGTAATGTTAATGTTAAGATATCTCACTGGTTAGCTACCTGATCTTGTAAAGCCAAATGTGCAGACGCTACTTTTCCAGAAATTTGGAAAACTTCACCACGCAAATCAGTTAAGATTGGGTACTGTTCTTATTTGTTATTCTGAGACTAATCAACTAAGCACAAAATGCTTATGTTATGGTGTTTACGACTCATTTCACTCACATGTAAACACATTATAAACACATAATAAACATGTTAAAAAGGTTAAACTTCAGTGAGTCTTTCACACTCTCTTCTCTACCCTAGTACAAGGAGACCATTATTATTTACTATGTTAATTTCCACATAATTTTGATTGCCTTTTGCTTACTTCCACATTTGAGAATTCACATGCTTCTCTACCATGGAGTGCAACACCAGTCGGATCTTGTCCCAGCGCCGGTCGAAGACGTAATGACCTCTCCCCATCATCCTGCTGTTGAAGGCACAGCACTGTCCGAGAGAGCGTGAAAAGAGAGAACGAGTGAATTTTCTCTTTGAATGTGGAAAATGATGCACGCACATGTATGGCCTGAAGCTCGATTCCACCGGGGGGGGGTTTGTGAACTGACACACGCATGGACGCAGTCCTCCCTCTGCCTCACTCTGGTCAGAAGTGCCAGCTAAATGAGACATGCGAACCTAACTAAAGGCTGCATACCATATTATATGCTCGTCATATTACCCTGTGTTACACAGAATATAAGTGTAAATATGCTTGTGTGGTCTAGAGCCAGCGATGCAACCATGTTCAATGTGTCTGAACAAAGTAACTCCACTAAAAAGGATTGATTTGTCCTTACTGAATACAGCTGTTCCAGGGTCAGTTTCGGCTCTGCAATGCTATAAGCCTGCTACAAGACTGACATTAGGCCTGAGGGAGGTGGGGGTGTATGCTTTGGCTCTTACACTCATAGGGTGAGGATGGCGCGGAGAGTAATGGCAGGTTGGCTTCTCTGTGTCCTCAGACGCCTCTGTCTCGCCCTCGTCGCTGGACAGGCGGCTTTCTGCTGCGGGCCTCTGCCAGCTGAGGACGGGATCTGGCGCAGGCACCGCCGTGGAACTCAACATCGCTGCACCCCCACTGCCCACGGACCTGACACATTTGACAGAGACTGTAACAGGTACTCTTTGGAAATATGGAACATATCCTTGACAACACTGGAAAAGTCTGGGAAATTTGTCCAGGAAAGCATTTTGTTATTCTATATACAGTATTTTTTTATCATTGTTGTCCAGATACATGTACAAGTGTATGTCCTAGTCTTAACTCTACTGCTATCACTCTTGGTGCTGTAACAATGCAAATTTCTCTACTAAGAGACAATTAAAAGATTATCATTTCCATCTTAAACAGTCTTAACCTGAAATCACAATATTCAACAAATGTATTTATTTATTATTTATGAGTACAGGGCACTTGACACATGAAAGAGTGTCTACCTGTGCATGTGTGTATTAGCCAGGCGTAGCCGTAACGTGGAAGTGGTTTTGCCATTGGGGCAGTGGGACGGTCCACCTGGTGTAGTGTCGTGGGATTGGGTGGGCTGGCTGCCAGTTTGACCATCTCGTTTGTGTCCCGACTCCTTCTCCTTCGCTCGTCCTTTGTGCTCGGCCAGGAGAATATCAAAGTCTTTCTTCCTCCCGGGTACAGCACGCCGATGGGTCAGGGAATGAGTCTGTCATGACACACACACACTTTTTATCCAAAAGTACTAGGTTAAACCTGAGCCACCATCACAGTATAATGAGGAAATGAAAGAACAAAACACAAGAGCAACTGTTGTACCATACAGTTCCACTGGCAAACGAACACACCAGACAACAGAGAGCACAACACATAAAGCACCACCAAGCAGAATGAGATGGGCAGCTGCCAACCTTGCAAGTGAGAGAGCGAGTGCAGGGCCGCTTGGTTTCAGGATCCAGAACGCCACAGTGCTTATTAGGATCAAAGATCCTCCCTTGAGAAAAACAAAACAAAAAAGCGTCATTCACAAAATTGCCCTGCTTTTGTTCATTTGTGAGCAAGTCTGTGGGAGAATCTTGGTCTGGTTTCAAACATTTCAACATCTTCTTCCTGAACTCATCTGCACCTTAGATCACAAACTTTTTCTGTGTGTGATGATGACCCAGTCACATTTCTCATTCAAAAACCTGGGCTGCATTGAAATGCACGGCAGATTTCGTTGGACTCAATCATTTCATATCAACTGGCCCTGACCCAGATGTCCTCTGTAATCTCGAATCGCTAATCTCTATAATCTAGTCATGGATGTGTACTGCGATTGTTCCCGTGGAGGGCGGAAGTGAGCACTTGGAAGGAGCCAGGCTCGCTGCTGGAAGGCTCCTCTTTTTCGGAGGGCTTTGGTTTTTTTTGGCTTTTTTTTTCTTTTTACGAGGAGCAGAGGATTTTGGCAGACGGCGCGTGTGGAAAGTACACTCCCTAAATCAAGCCCTTTGTGAGTGACATAGCGGTGACACACACACACACACACACACACACACACACACACACACACACACACACACACAAAAACGAAACCGGAAAAGAACATATGGACGAGACGCAACCTCGATACGCTCATCTCATTGGGTAGGCCTCTGTGGCCGCGGCTTCGGTCTGCCGTCTACACAACGGGTGTCAGTTTTTCCCCCCCAAACCACCCCTGACAGTACACTAGGCTTGGCACTGCCAGCCCAGACCTTGGCCAGCACCATTTTAGCTGAAATCTACCTCTAACTGGAAATCCCAGAGTGAGAAGAAAGAGGACTGACAGATTTTTGACCCAGCCAAGCCCAGCCTAGCCCAGCAAGCCATGGGGGAGTGGTTAATATTACATAGAAAGCAGAAGGACTCTGGCCCTGGCTTCAATCAAAGGGTTTTCTTAAAGATGCCACTATTTGATGCTAGTTGTTAAATGTTACGTGGATAGTCATAGAAAAACACTCTAAAATGCATTTCTCCGTGGAGAACTTCTCCGTACACATTTCAGGAAGTATGATGTCCCAGTGTCTCTGCTTAGCCTAGCGATCCTATTCTAAATCCTTTTTTAGCTTTAGTTTTTGCACTGAAAGCTACTGTAGCTCCAAAAGCTGTCAGTATCAGTTTAAGTGATGCTCATTAGACATCCCTCATCCAAAGTAAATCCCTAGTGAGGGTGTCCAGACCACACTGCACACAGTCAAAACCTGTGGTCTGGAAATGCCTGCACAGATCACAACAGACATATTCTGCTCAACTCAACGCCGCTTGCAGTGCAAAAAAATGGCATTCTAATAACAGGTTTTGACACAAGCTGTCACTGACACTGCTGCATCACCAGACATTATAATCTTTAGTAAATAAAAACAACAAAACAGAAAGGGGAGAAGAAAACGTTTACCTGACACTCTCTTGTGCCGACTGCTTTTTGTCCCATTCTGGTGCTTCCTCTCTAAAGGAGAGGGTGGGGCACTGGACCTCCTGTCCACCGAGGATGGGGAAGGCGAGGCACTGGGCCTTCTGTCCAACGAGGACGGTGAGGGAGACGCACTGGGCCTCCTGTCCTGAGAGGAGGAAGGCGAGGAAGACGGGGCAGGCCGCTTGTCCAGTGGAGAGCGCGAGGGGCTGCGCCGGCCATCGTGGGCCGAGGGCGGCGTGACCGAGCGAGGCGTGGCCGGACCCCGGCCATTCACAAACTTCTCCTGGGGCTTGTGGGGGGTCAGTGAGGAGGACAGGGAGGATTTGAGAGAAGCAGCAGGAGACTGGGAGGACGAAGAGGAGGAGGAAGAGTAGGGGAACGAGGAGGTGCTGGGTGCCGAGGAGCCGGAGGAACTTTGACATGGCTTCCCTCCGTCCGCCCGAAGCAGGGCATCTTCTCCAAACTCACCACCGGCAAAGACACGCTGCACAAGAACGCATTACAAGGTAAGACTATCAAGACAAAACTCCAAGTCTAACTTGAGCACTTAAGCTTGTGAATCCAAAAGAAAAGATTCCTTAATATGTGAACCAGCTTAAGCAATATGAACTTGAACTAATCAGAGTGCATTAATAACACCAAAAAAACCCACTTAGCGCTTCCATACACTGGGCTAAATGTTCAAAGCTGCTGGAGGCAACAGAAGGCTTTTGTAATACTTCCCCGCCTTTCGCTAAATCCCCTGTACCGCATTTGTACTACATTTTCTACAGCAAAAATCACTTTGTAGAAAAGCGCAAGATAAACAGCTGAGTGTGTATGTAAATGAGAGTGGGGAGTTCGGTGGGGGGGGGGGGGGGGGGTGTGGTTACGCACCAGGCCTTGGCGCGGGCTCCTTTGGGGGGGTAGACGGCAAGTGGGGCCTTGCTGAAGCGTGAGTGGGGGTAGTCACGAGGCACGCGGAAGGGCAGCGCCTCCACCCCACTGTGGCTCACTGACTCTTTGGGCTTCATGGGAACCAGAGGGGCCCTGGAGCCACTGGGAGAGCAGTGTCTCCTCTCTGCAAGGTACACACACACACACACGCACACGCACACGCACGCACGCACGCACGCACGCACATGCACGCACGCACAGGGAGGAGGAGATAATTTCCCCACCACAGCCACAAGCAGAAAACATTCATGCACAGACAGACAAATACAAAACCAATCACACACAAACACACACACCCAAAAGTCAGAAGAAGCCCGTCATATCACCTTCATCTCCAAAACCCACAAGTAAACACACATGGGTAGATCTAGCCACATGCACATACAAAGGAGTACTGAGTTATGATGGCAAGGACTGACTAGCTCATTGTATCAGTGTCTGCACACACAGGCTAAGTGTCTGGAGAGCTGGATTACTGATCAACGATTGAGAGTCTTATGTTCTTTCAATGAGCCCTGCAACAAGTAATGAGGCCTAATGTGTTGCTTTGATTTAGCACTTTAGTAAGGTTTTCATTTATGGTATGCAGAGAGACACACACACACATGCACACAGAGAGAGAGAGAGAGAGGAGAGAGACAGAGAGAGAGAGAGAGAGAGAGAGAGAGAGAGAAAGGCAGGCAGGCCACAGAGAGATGTCTGTACTGTGACTGCTGGTGGTGACGGTGGTGACAGTAAGAGAGAGAGAAGGCACTTAAGACAGAAAGGTAAGGAGAGGAAAAACAGCCACTACACTTACGGTTCTTGCTATGCATGGCTTTGGGGAGGGGTTGGGGTGGGGAAGGCTGTCCTCTCTACTCACTGTGAAACTATTCCCCAGCTACCTGCAAGTCCAAAGGGGCACATCACAGAGTCACACAATGTAGAGACAGCAAAGACATGTAAGGAGACACTAGACAGACATAGACACAGACACAGACACTAGATACAGAGTCAAACACACAATGATGGTGGATACAGCACAAGGAGTCCTCTCTCTTTTTTACCGACCTGGAACAACAGCAAATGTGTTTCTTGAGAAATGTTCATAACTCTCATGAGACAGAGTATCATCAGGGAGTGGCTGTGTGTGTGTTGTGGTGGTGGTGGTGATGGTGGGGGGGTGCTGAAAGGCTGCCACAGTTTTGTACATTTTGTAGCCAAATAATAACAACAATAATCTTAATCATAACGACCCTTGTTCTGGCAGCTACCTAAACAAGTGTTGGCCTTCAAAGTGCACTCAGCCTGCCAGGAGGAACATTGGCCGGGGCCTGAAACACCGCTGGAAAGAGTCTCCAGCGACTCGATACATTTCATTTAGTAGAGGACACGGCACAAGGGCAAGGGGTTAAGATCAAGTGGGAGACATAAACCTTTTTTTTCTCTCATCATCTCTACTTTAAAAAAAAAAAACACACAAAAACACTGAAAAAAAGAGCACTTCTTCAGCACGAAGAGAAACATCCACAGCCCCCCTTTACCTCCTAGGTGGTAAAACCGGACACAAGCGACAGGTGTGTAAATAGACCAATCAGAAGACAAGAGCAGCTGGATTAGGACGGGCTCAAAGTCCACTCTGTACTCAAGTATGCAGTGATCTTAATACAACCCTTCCGCCCCCCTCTGGCTCTCTGTCGTGAGCAATTACAAACAGACTGAGGCTGCGTTAACTAAGGAGTGTGAATGTGCTTCACAGCGCACGCAAACACACACACAACACACACACACACACACACACACACACCACACACACACACACACACACACCACACACACACACACACACACACACACACACACACACACGCTAGGCTTTTGTTTCCCGCGTCACGCTTTTCTTGTGCACAAACACTGATCTCACTCACTTGAAAAGCTACAAGCCAGCTATTTGTGAGCTAAGGGGTTTGTGTGACCCAGGAAAGGGAGGGGGGGAAAGGGGGGGGGGGGAGAGAGAGAGAGAGAGAAAAAGAAAAAAACGGCGGTGCCAAGGGTGCCACTGTTAATGCTCGCTGGCATCGACGCTGGGCAGGAAGCAGAAGCGCGTCGCGCCACCGCACGAGGGGGCAAAACAGCTCAGCTGGGTTTGTTTACATCCGTCTGCCGTCAGGCAGCAGGAAGACACCAGCCAGCCAGGCCCAGGCCCAGGCCCAAGAGAAGAGAGAGAGAGAGAGAGAGAGACAGAGAGAAAGCATGAGCTTGAGAGAGAAACGAAAGCAAAAGAGCAAGAGCAAAAAAGAAGTACAAAAAAAAAGAAAAAAAAATTGTTACTGTACCTCAAGTTCTAAGGGCATAGATCCATCAAGAAAAAAAAAAAAACCTTCCCTCGGAACTATGCACGTAGTTCATCCGGAACAGCACTTACTCAGCCTCTGCCACAGGCATAAAAAAGGTTGCAGCAGGAGGAGGAGGAGGAGGAGGAAGAGGAGAAAAAAAAGAGTAAGTGGGAAACAAAAGGAGAAAGGGAAAAAAAGAAAAGAGAGAGTGTGTGAGTGAGTGAGACAGACAGAGAGATTGAGAAAGAGAAAAAGAGAGAGAGAAAAGGAGAAAAGAAAGGAACAGCCTGCTTCCCAACTGGCTCGGAGGCATTCTTCTCTTGGCTGCAACGCTGGCGAGATGAATAGCCCCGAGTCATTGACCCCTGAGCTGAGCCCACACAGGCACGCAGCTGCAGCGTGTGGTGTGGTGTGGTGGGACTGCATAGACGGGGCTGCATGAGAGGAGAGGGGGACAGTGGGCCATGTGCACGCCATGCGCAGGTGGCTGCGCCAGGCTAGCCTCCTCTCCTCTCCACTCTGCCACAGCGTAACGGCTAAAGCATCGAGCGAGCTAGCGACACAACCAACTGTCTCCAAAGGGGTGTGGATGAGTAGGTGTGTGTGTGTAAGTGTGCTTTTTTTGAGGGGGAGGGTTGGTGTGTGTGGGTGTGTGTGTACTGCTATCCTCTGCCAGCACACACATGGCACACAAAAGAACCTGAGGCAGATGTGAAGGCGCTGGAGCAAACGAGAAAGTAAACATGTGGGCCTTCCCTGGCAGCCTTGAGGAGCTGGTGTGCTCTTACTCTGCCAGGCGGGATGGCCACCACACACACACACACACACACAACAGAACAACCGCTTCAGCATGAGCCAAAATGGACGGCGCCTGGTCTTCTGGGTACAACAAAGACAACAGTTGCAATGGCCCAAGGCTACATAAGGTGTCAATCTGTCCTCAGTACCTCACACTGATCCGAAGTTGCCGCTGAGCTAATGCAGGGTGGCCTCAAACACATACACATACACACACACAGTATCACAGAGGCTCCTATTGGTCAGTACAGAGGTGGGGGCATTTATCTTGTCAGGAGAGAGTGCACTTTCAGGCAGGCTTTCATGCTGATGCTAGAGGCCTCACCGACTAGGATCACAGCTAGCTGGCTAGGGTTTCAATCGTAAGGCTGTAACATTCCTGAACCACCAGTACCCTTCGAAAAAAATAAATCAATAAACAACTCTTGTCAAGGGACTCAAAGGCTCATGCTCTTCATGCCAGAGTTTTTTTGTTGGGACAATGCCAAGCTAAATTGTCATCTGCTTAAAACAAAACAGTGATGTAATGCTCCACCCACCCCACAGCCCCCCAAAAATGATGATTGTGATCACACAGAGATAAAAAGCCAACAAACAAATAATATTTAAAAACCAGCTCCGCATCTAATATGCCTCTCAATTGCAGGAGAGCCTACGCCAAATGACTCACCTTGCCCATCATCTACCACTACTCTGTGGGAAGCATGCTTACCGTAATGCGTCAGGAACCCCTGAGGTTTGAGGACTTGTTCGCAGACATTGCACACGACGAGCAAGAATTCATCATGAGTGGGAAACTGGCCAAACAAGTGCATATCTACAGGGAAGCAGAGAGCAACACTATGAGCTGAGTTAGCAGGGGACAGCCTAGGAGGAAAGGATGGGAATGAGAGAGAAAAAAATGGAAAGAGAGAGAGAAAAAGAGAAAAACACTAAAACACTGCGCTAAATAATGTGGACAAAGAGGGCAAAAGCCTTGATAAAAATGAATTAGACCACCAACTAAGCCTATATATGACCACAAAAATGTTCTTTATCAAACACAATAGTGTGAATGACAGATTTACTGTATGTTAAAAGACACTGTTTTTTTTCAGTTATGGCCTTACCTTTGCAATGTCCTTCCAAGTCTCAAGAGAGACTAGTCTAGCTACAGATTCTGGGCAACCCACACTAAGCCATTTGTTGTGTCACGGCTAAACTGTACTTAAATACCGTGGGCCACAGACTGACAGCTTCATGTCACAATGTGTGGTGGTTGGATCATGCAGCTCCACTGCCTGCTTACACGAGGTACCTTCCACCAATCACAAGATCAGAGTTGGGGTTTTTTTTCTCACAAATTCTTAACCTAGGCTATATTAATTCAACAGTGGGAGACAAATTTCAGCACTGATGGGAATCATGATTCACATTCATTTAGAAAACAACAGTGACTGTACTTTTTAAAAAGCACGACAGCAATTTCCTCCATTTCTGCCAAGGCAAATACAAATGGAGTGAGTAGCTTAGCGCTGCAACAGCTTGCCAAATGTGGCATCATGCCAGGGCCAAACTATTAAAACAATCTTCTCTTTTCGTGAATGAAAGCATTCTGAACACAGTCTGGCACGGAGTGTTGATTTTTCATTATTTGATGACTGCATGATGAATGACAGATGTCAACGTAAGACTGATGAAATGTTTCCATGTCACAATGAAAGGGGGTGTCCCAGCTCTGCATAAGCAAAGACAACAGTCTCATACAGTGCGAGTCACAGTGTGTTCATAACACATTTAGATTGTCAGGTACAAGCAGTCTGACCCGTTCGTCATCACCAAACATTTGTTCCTGGGTCTTCACCTTCTCCCCAATGTGTTAGGGCCTCCTGCCCCAGCAAATGCCTGTTGCACTGACTGTGCCCATGCTCAAGGTAATAACTAAGACCAGGGTACCGTATGAGCTGAAAAGAAGGATGTTACAACTTCTACACTAACACGTTTTAAAACCCAACCACAAGTGGCTGAGGATGCATGCAATCACACAACTATGCACCTGCAAATCCATTGCATCCCTTCAATATTGCAAGACTGGACAGTGCACAGGGATAGCAGGACACTCGCATTTCACTAGCTGGAAGGCAATTACAACAAAACTGCAATGCTGTCTATTGAGATATGGCACCTAAAAAGTTTTATCAAGTTCAGCTAGACAATTGACAACACTCATATTGTACTACACTGATGTGAGATGCATTAATTATATATAAAATGCATTCAAAACCCCTGAATATACTGTTGCTTTGCACATCTGACAGCACAACAGGCTGATCTTACCTTCTCTTTTAAGTTTCATCACTTCCGTTTTGTTGAAAAAATGTTTCCCTTGATTTTCAGCAATGAGTGCGCCTGCACAAAAACACATTTTATTTGCAAACAACCAGCTTTTGGGATATAAAGTTAAACGCTGCATTTCTGCGCTGCAGCGGTTGCTCTTACCTTACAAAGTATGAGCATACAGTTCACCGTGCGTCCCAACAGTAAGTCAACACTATCAGCAGGGTGGCTTGCAAACGTGAAAATACAACTAGTAGTAGCTAGGTGGCTGTCTAAATCCAGCGAGGCACAAACGGCAAACACTAAACTTGTACACTTAGTGACATATGGCTCAAAGTACCCTAAAATGAAAACCTACACATCGCCTCTGTCAGGATAGAACTGTCACTTTGAACCAGCGATAGATATTTTTGCTCATCTCGTTGGATGTTTGCATATGTTGTTTATTTCTGCTCAGAGAGATGCATGGAGGACACACAGTCACCTCAATCTCAGTTGAAAAACACTGTCGATAACAAGTGCAAAACATGAATTAAACACTGAAAACAGAATCTCAGGGTGGACTTACTGTCGGGGTAGAGTGATTCAGCTGCGTCGGTAAAGATAGACCACGGTTTGCACAGGAACGTATCCAGACTTGGTAGTTGGCGATCCAATGTCGCCATTGCTCTTCCTTCTTGTTGCTTGCTTTTTCCTTTCCTTCGCAGCCAGCAAAACGAGACTGGCGAGGCGTCTGACGTCACATTCGTGAAATTCCGTTCCTGATCGGAGCATGGCGACAGAGGGGTGAAAGGTTGAAGGGGGGAGTATGCCGAAGTTCAAAAGTTCAAGGTGCAAGTCCATTTCTTTTCAGTGTTTTATTGAGTAGACTAATGATTTCACTAAGTACAGTCTAACTGTCCCTGTGAAGATTACTCTATTATTTAAAAGATATCATTAGCCTCGGTAATGCTGAGCACTAGCTTACATTACGTAACTTTCATGGCACCATGACCATGCACCTTTCTTCGATGCTGCTGCCTAAAAGGTGATTGCATACATGTTACTAATCGGTTATGGAGTGTTCAAATTAAACACATTCGTTTTTGTTCAGTTTAATTAAGAGATATTAAACCGTGCATATTGGAATGTGGAGTTTTGTGATGTAATGTTAATGACCACTAGATGTCACTGGGCGACAAGCAACTCTTGAGGCCTCTCTATCTAGGGCTCTCAGCAGAGGGAGCTGCAGGGTAGTATGCTCTAATAGTGGCCTTTGTGGAAGCTGTGTTGAAGGCCTCTGTCCATCGGCTAATGACATGGAGATTAGTATTCACCATAGGTGTTTGTTGGCATAAATGACCCCAAATACTGATCGAGGTCTTCCTCTCTGACTGCAATCACAACCCTCAAGGGTTTTGTTAAATAATGTAGCATTTGTTCCCCAGACAAAAACCAGCAGTGAAGTCACAGGATGACCGAGAACACAAAAGCTGTATTATGTCAAAGGGACTTCAGGATTTATTTGGATAAAATTTCCCAGTGACATAAAAGGCCCTGTTTCAGGGAACGATGGAGAGCTTTATTGTTTTTCGTAGGGACAGCTTTTATTTAAAAATAATTGCACAAAACATAATTACTCTTTAAAGGATTTCTGTCAACACAGAATAAAATAGCTCTATGCTAGGATCCATAAACACCTTAAGCATCTCTCCAACAGCATATTAGGTTCAGGATTCAGCTTTGGACTTGAAATGAAATATGTTTGCATTTTCAAAAATTACTCCTTCCACACAACAGAATTAATCAATACCGTTTTTTTTCCTCAAAAGACAAATAATGATAAAGCTTGTAACATGCACATTTTGAGGTGTAAATTCTCCTTAAGGCATTGACATTCATGATAATATTCAGACGTATTGTAAAATTAGTGCATGGAAACAATACACAAAAAATCAACTGTCAAGAGAACATATAGCATACAAAATCAAGTAAGGACATTTTTTCATTCATTTGAAAATTACAAATAAAAAAACAGTACCATTACTAAAGGCTTAAAGGAAAAGTCCAGTATTAACCAACCCATCTTCCGGTTGCTGGAGCTTGCCGAGTGCTGCAGGTAGAAAAAAGAACAAGAGAATGTGGTACAGTGAAACAGCAGTTACTGCTAACTAATGAGGGCATGGACACTCAGTTTCTGTTTCTTTTCCTTATACCCCTTTCAGTTAGTGTTAGCAGCCAGTTCGCAAATTTGGTCATTGTTGGTTAGAATTTTCATGTTCATTTTCCTACCGGCGGCACTCAGTGAGCTTGAGCAACAAGGGATGTGACTTGATTAATGCCACAATTTTCCTTTAAGGACCTTCAAAGAAGTTCACAAACATTAGGCAAGCTTCAAATCAGGCTCATACATAAATCTTCAGGGACACATCGTAGAATAAGCAATTGTACAAGAAATGAAATATACTAGTTCTTCTGGCTCCGTTGGTACCAGAAAGTGCTAGGTAAAAACTTGCATAGGTTGATACACACCCATTTTCACAAAAGAACATTTGTAGTGATTAAAAAGCAAAGGTAGGTAATATGTCCCGGTATATATTTTAGGGTGGCATCAAGCATACAGCTAAAGAAGAGGTGAACTGAAAAGAAAAGAAAAGAAAAAAAAGGCAAAAAATTAAAAACAAGAGGTTTTGCATCTCTGGTGGCAGCAGGAGAGGTCACGCTTGCTGCCTAGAGAGAAGGTTCTGCTTAGGAGCAGGCTGCTCTTTAAATAGGGGCTGGGGCCGACCTGCGGCCTGAACCCTGCTGTGCAGCAGGAGCCTTCTGGGAGTGCCACTGTGTTTCTTTGTACACGAACCAAGCATTGCCAAGCCACACAATCATGTTCAGGAAGCCAAAAACCTACAACAAAAAGTAATACAACATCCATTTAAACATGCTAATTGCCAGCAATAAAAGATATAGCAGGACCTGTCCTACTTCAACACTGCAACTACCTTAGCAAACAAGTATTTTCTAGATGCATAACTTCTGTGGTGTTACATTCTTAGAGGTCATTAAGGAGCACAAATGATAAAATGCACATTCCATCAAACTTCCATCGCGGAACGTCTGCACTTCCTGTTAGTTTACCACATAAAAGGCTTGAGGAAGGAAAAGAAAACAGAATCAACTTACCACGGAAATATCCAGGCTGCGCATGTTGGCCATCTCACTGACCTCGCAGTGCACGTCTGACTCTCTGCACAGGCTCAAGGTGGAGTCGATACCAGCAGGGCCCGTGGCCTCTTTAACCACCTGCAGACCTCTGGCCCAGGCTGACGAGCATACAAGCCAGAGGAAGGCGAAGGCAGCAGTCACCACAAAATCCTGTAGCAGAGCAAGTTGAGCGTGGCAGATGGCAGAGGAGGGAGGCAAAGCAGGCAAGACGGAAAGAGAGACAGAGAGAGAGAGGTGAAAACACTTGCCAGTCATAGATCATCCCCAGGAATCTGGGATTGCATAGTTGGTCGCACTCCAGACAGACAAATCCTTCACTTGTTGCACTCACAAGCGTGGGCCCAAAGTTCGAGTCCTTGTAGACGTGCATGTAGCCCAGATAGACCAACAGAGCCAGCATGCAGTAAAGAAAGGCAAGCACAGCTACTCCCACAAAGAATTCCACAGAGGATGCCGAGTCCCCCATCAAGTGAGTCTCGGCCACGGTGCGGTTGCATAGTGTGGTGTTGCCCTCCACAAGAACCTCCTGGTTTAACCTGTAGGTATACAGGACAGGAATAGAGTTATTTAACGAACAAACATCCGAACATACGCTCTCAAGATCTCTACTGATGAGCATTAACATCAGTCATTTTTTCTATGGTTCAATTGACAAAAAGGCGCTCACCTGAAAGGATAGGAGAAAGCTGCTGTCAGTGTCTGGTTTGCTCCTTCAGTGCAGTTTAGAGAGATTACATTCCTGCCAGAATAGCCACCACAGCTTCCAAAGGCAAAAACAGCTGTGAACTACGGAAAATATCCAGATTGATTTCAAAGTTAAACATTTCACTTTAATGATAGAGTGTGCATGTGTGCGTATGAGTGCATGTGTATGGGAAGTATTTTGGCTGCTGGCTTTATTCTTCAGGATTGCAGGCCAGACCATTCTCTGTCCATACTTGGAAACAGCACAGAGAGAATCAATGAAAATAGCCTATCCCTCCTCTAACAGTGTTAGCTGTAGAGTCTTGATAGTTCTGTGCAACACTGTGAATTGGCCCATTCCCCCTGCTGTGCACCCTATGGACTTCCCCCATTACCCTACAGCTCAATGAGCCACTCTCCAGATGTTTGGGTTTACAACATTTCACATCCTGTTTATGGTCTTCAGTCTAACGTTGGTGTCGAAGTGTAATTAACTAAATTAACATGGTGAGGTTTTCTAAAGCATGTTTCATCAGAGATCAGATGACCGTGAGTTGCACATTTTTATCCCTTATTTATGGACGAGATCGCTGAGTCGGTAATTCAATTTTCCTCTGCACAGTGTTTCTTTGAGCCAGGATGCTGCGAGTGAACTTAATTAACGCCCCTTGCTTCTTGCATCGTTTTAAAAGTACACAACAGACAGACAACAAAGACTTTTTAAACAAATTTAAGACACGCAAATCAAATAGTTTCCTAAATGGAATGTGCAATAGTTTTCTTCTCGTGAAAGTGAAACGGTGGGGAGGAAAAGAAGGATTAACGCAACCTACATGTTAAACATTTACAGAATAGTTGAATTATTACTGCGAAATGAATATGTAACAAGGACGATTCCACTGGAAATCAAGACAAGCAACATAAAACAGGCTATTCTGTTAAGCTAACTTCTGAAGCATTGTCGAATCAACTTCAACCTGAAGTAAAATGATGAGATGGCAGAACAGAAAATTCAGTCAAGGATTCTTGGAGCGAACATTTTTTCTTGTAAATGTATATCTTACCAGTATGCAAACTAAATGTTAAGTTCAGTTTTTAGGGTAATGGAATAATTGAGTTCCATCTAGGCCGTATCCTCGAACTATAGTTGAAACCCCTCTGCTTTAAAAGTGGAAAAGCGGATTACAGACGACATTCTGCGCGTTTGCATTCGCTTTACTTACCCATTCCAGCACCCTTATGAAACCCAGCGGTTCCTTTAGTGGAGCCAAGTTAAGTCTAAATCCTGGCATCGTTTGCAAACCCTCTACAGAAATGCTCCCACAAAACAACTAATTTGTGGAAAAGATGTTACAAGAAGTTACAGGAGCAATTTCCAAGTTTGAAAGAGTGACGTGGTTCTTTCGCCCTCTCCCTTGGTGAAGATGCTGCCCCTCCTACACATAAAAAGTGTACAGAACGAGGGCGCAATAGACCTCTAGACACACTGACACTATAAATTTACATCTAGGCGTGCATAACATTTACATGTTTTAGGTTATGACAGGCAGATGTTTATTGTAGGGAAATAGTTTCTATACAAGATGGAAGTTGAAATGCCTTCAATTTGCCAAATTGTGCAACACCATCAGTCATGCAAGCTTCTCCGGCCCAATAGCAAACCACCGACTGAATAACTAGGCAGTGAGGGCAGCTGTGAATATGCATGAAGACAATCAAGAAGTGCAGGAAGTATTGTGGCTTTTAAAATTGCCAGGAACACACCGAATCAAGATAATAGCAGAACACCTGTAAAATTCGTCTTGTGTATTTGAGATTTCTCTCTGTGTGGCAGTCCACATTTCTCACAGATAGCCTATACCTACAGTCAGCATGAACATGTCTTTGGTGCATGTACATCTCAGGTTTGATAATAAGGCAAGGCTTTGCTCACAGATTTGTCGTGCCTCTTAAAGGGAGGCACTCCTGCAGGGGCGGTACAGACCACTGGAATGTGTGTGCGTGCGCGCGCGCGCGTGTATGTGTGAGGGAGAGATAGTGAGAGAAAGAGAAAGTATGCATGGGTGTAGGTGCATTTGGATAATTCACAGGTAAATAATTTATCTCGAGGTCAATGCAACCTTATGCATTCATCAACACGCTGTCCTGGTATGTTTCAGCACCATATTGTACCGGAGAATATTAAGTTAATAGATGCCAAATTGCTGTCAACTGATGCTGATAGGAGAGTGGACAGGCCATTTCATTAGGTCGTACATTTTATAGTCCCAATTCATGAAGAATGTGAGCTCCTCTTTAGTAAAGAAAAAAATTGTTTATTTCTCAGTGTAATTGGAAAGAAATCAGAGAACTACTAATAGGCATCTTTGAATGCATCTTATTCTAGAATTATAGATTGTTCACTGACATGACTAGTAAAATCAAGGGAAAACCAAAGGCGACCCTATTTAATGCAGTTCTTCATCAAATGAACAGATGTCAGGCAAGAAGGAATTGGCTCCTCCTCAACTATAGTACAACCAATGCTGTCCAAATGACGTGGATGCCAAGTGATGTGGACACCCAGTTCAATCAATTATTCAGTTAAATTCAGTTGTTTGTATTATATAGAAAATATAAATTAATAATAACAATGTGGCTGATACATGCATACCAAGCCAAGAAATTGCATGGAGATGTGAGATTTCTCTATGCCAGAGCAAGTATGTGTGTGTGCGTGTGTGTGTGTGTGTGTGTGTGTGAGAGAGAGAGAGAGAGAGAGAGAGAGAGACACAGAGAGAGTGACTGTGTGTGTGTAGAAGGGAGGGGATGTTGGAATTGACAAATTACAGATAGCCATAACTGGGAGTTTGCACACATCTCTTCCATGCAGGACTCCTGATTTCATGGGATTTTGCAGCTCTCTCATGTTAAACTGAATTTTGGTTGATACAGATTATAGATGTACAGATATACTGATTATAGTTTTCCTGCATGACTCCTGGCAGTTGGGTTGGCCCCTTAAGTTGTGGATCTACCCAAAGTTTCTTCCTAGACTAACTAAACATAAGGGAGGTTTTCCTTGCCCTTGCTGCTCTTGGGTGCTCCTTGCTGTGAAGCACCATGAGACAATACTGTTGTAAAAGCCGCTGTATACATAAATGAATTAATAATACATGCCATATGAACGTTTTTACATGTTAATATAGTTTCTATATGTTAATAACTTGACACTTAACTCTAAGTTGCAGTGGCTCATGACAGTGCTTCGTGCCAGTGAGCTAACCAGAAAGGAAGCATTAATGTGCAAGAGATTCAAATTATCAAGAGGACACTGTTTAAAGTGACCAGTAAAGTCTTTAGTATTCAGTGGTGAACTTTCTACTCCATAACCACTTAGACAGGTGGTTGTTGAGATGCGATATGCATATTCAGCCTATAGGGTCACTGTACGTATGTACTGGACTGATATTGCACATATTATATGCATATGATCTTGTACTGTAACTGTTGAATATCTCAAATGCCAAATGCTTCAAAACTCCAAAAGACAACAAAACACCATTTGTGACTACAATTGGTATGATATTGCTTTTTTATTTAAACTTTCACACTTATGTTCCTAGCACAATGTAACTTCAAAATGTGATTAAATTGACTATCAGATTGAATACTAGTGCATTGGGAAATCTTTCACTGACTTTACAGCAGCTAGAAAAGGGAATGCGTTCACCTTTTTCAAATTACCTTTAAAAAACAGTTTGATTAAACTGGGTAGATTTTCTTATAATATTGACAACACTGCAATCATTATGTTATGTAATATATCTGAGGAAGAGTCAGGAAAAGGGAAAAAATAGGACAACCGACATATACATAAAAACCGCAAACAAAATTACACTTAAAACATAAGCAATCAATTTCACATTCAAACTAGACTGTACACACACACACACACACACACACACACACACACACACACACACACGCGCGCGCGCATACACACATACACACACACAAGCTACTAGTCACACTGGAACTTAGAAGGTAGGCAAACTCTGTTGGTATAAAATGGGCATTAGACAAAAATAATAACAATATATCTATTACCTTCTAACCAGCCAGCTCCCTTTCATAAACATACAACATGTTTTGTACAAGAGAGAAGGCATTTTGGCCACATTATTGTAAGTATGGATAATTCAATGCAATAGTTCTGGCAAATAGTCTTCCGTCATAAAAAATAATGATTTCTGGAGTTCGAAACAATGAGTATTACAAAATAGCGAAACAAGCCAGTCTAATATGTTGTCCATATTTAATGGCATGATCCATCTGTTTTCTAACTGAGAAAACGTGGATGACAAGTAGTACTTGTACAAATCATACTAATTATAATAGAAGTAGTAGTAGTAGTAACAACCGTAGAAAAAAAAATTCCAGGAGGCATTCTCGTTGCCACAGACACCATTCTTTACACCACCCTCTCGAGAGTGTTTCAGCAATATTTGCATCTACACGCAACTACACGCATCTACACGCGCCTACTCACTTGGCAACTTCAGATTATATTCATCCTGCGAGGGAAAGAAGAAAAAGCTATACGGTTCCTTGAAAAGGCCGACAAAGTCGTAGTTTTTTTGCCGATTACAATGTAATCAGTCCATTTCTTTTGCATAAGGAACGCTGTTCCTTTGATACAAGTGTTTTAAAAAGATCTGCATACACAACATTCACATTCGGAAAACACTACATTTCTATCTTCCAGTCCTACAACTGAAAAAAAAAAAAGAAATCTCAAAACTCTCTTCAATATACACATATATCTACTTTCCCGCAAAGATGTGTGATCATTAGCGATGCTTGGTCAAATACACAGTTACATTACCGCATTTAAATGATTTGTATACCATGATATCATGATTTGAATATATACTTTTTTTTCGTCCATTCAGAAGAGACATCAAAGCTTAGCAGAATCTGGAAATTGAAAGACAGAACAACTCTGTACACAGAACACAGGGTACAGTGTGTCGTTTGTGGATTTGTTCCTCCTCCCGTCTTCGTTCCCTCTCGCACCTCTTCATTCCCTCGTTTACTGCTCTCTCTCTCTTTCCCTCTCTCCCCCTTTCCCTCTTCCCTCTTGTTGACAGCTGTCCTGAGGCTCGGGGCTGGACGTGGTCACAGGGGGGCAGTATTACTTCCAGTCCCTGTGGAGGATAGTGCTCTAGAGGGGAGGTGAGGGGATGGGGGCCGAGCCTGTCTTGGGAGGGCGGGGTAGGGTGAAGGGGGGTGAGGGAGGGAGGGTGGGGTGGGGTGGTGGGGTTAGTTGGGGAAGTCTGGGGTGGTCAAGAGAGAACTAGAGAGAGCCACAGCTCAATGGTGGAGCTCCTCGAGCTCGCTCTCCTTCAGCTTGGCGTTTTCTCGGACCTCATCAAAGGTATAGGTCTTCACAATCTTCCCATTCTGAAACACTGTGTGCAGCAGGTCCTGGGGAATGGACAGAGATGGCATTTTTGACTTGTGGGGGAGAACTAACAAAGAAGATGGAGAACAAACAGTTTGGACAATGCATATAATATCTCTACATACCACTCCATACTCCTCCAGTTCCCCCTTTCCTTCTTCCAGAGTGACATAGTCTCCACTCTGTGTCCTGTGTAAGGACAGACGACCCTTCTTAGACCTCTTATTGGGGTCTGCCACAGGATCTTTGAACACATTCACCTATAAAAAAAAAAACAACAACAAAAAAAAACAAAGACCAGCTTTAACCAAATTGAAAAGTGAAGCGATGCAGAAAAGTGATTTGTAGAATGCAAAAGTGGTTGTGTATGCATACGACATGTGCAAATGAAATGCTGGCAAAAGTGGGTAGAGGGTAGGGCTGCAGCGATTAACCAATTAGTCAACTGATTGCTGACTAATAAATGAATCGACAACTATTTTGGTAATCGACAACTATTCAGTTTGTGAGGTTTGTTTGGAATTTACCCTAACATTCTTTGACTGTAATTTATTTAACTTGAACAACGTCAGTCCAACTTGCTCTTCTGTGACAGATAACTAAATATCTTTGGAATATGAGGGCATAACCCTGAACTTTGATCTACATTTTGACACCAATTTCTGATGTTTTATCAACCAAACAACTAATAGATTAAAAAATAATTGGTAAATTAATCAGGTATGGAAGTAACTATTATAGCAGCATTACTAGAGAAGCGTATGCTTTGAATCTTACCCCCAGCCCATTGGTCACCACGTAGCTGCACTTGAACGAGCAGTTGAGGAGGTCCCTGGTGAGTTTCTGCAGCAGGGCCCCTCCTGAGCCAAAGGCGATGTTCTCAATGCTCCACTTATGCTCCTTCATGCCCTCCACAATCTAGGAGAGGACACAGTGGGAACAAAATACACAACGTGACCCCAAAACCTTTCTACAAGTTACGGAGATGTATGATAAAAAATTGCCATAGATTTTTCAAAGATTATTTAGGAGATTTTCAATCAGTGAGACTGAAAAGCAATCACCATCATGGCACATTCAGCAGTTAAAAGTGTAACGAACTATCCTGAGAATTGTACATATGGTTAACAACATAACGATGAACATAAGGAAAATATATCCATAATTGTTCTACTGTATGAGAATCAAATATATAATACATAACAGGCACAAGACATCCTCTTTCCATTATACTGGGGAAATGACGAATTATAAATTAGTGTTGACATGGTGGCGAACCAATAGTATTAACTGTTTGAAAAACTATTTTATATCATAATTCTATGTGTATATCACTGCATATTGTGAACAAGGTTAGAAAGCTGTGTCCTTGTCACTAAGGATGTCAATTAAATAACACTGAGGAATATGCAGTTTACCCTTCACTCCCGTAGGGGGCGATCATGAAATAAAATGTTAGTTGTTTGTGAGCCAGACTTGACTCTTTCGTTGACACCATGTGGTTTTGAGGAGATATTTGAGAAGACAGCTGAAATTTTTTTATCACTATAAATAAGCCTAAAACAGGCCTATATTACACTTTTGTGTCAGAGTAAGATGATACATAATAATATTTCTACATTATAACACCAAGTTTGTCCCGAGTTAGCACCAAAAAGTAACATGGGGCGTTGTTAAGTAAACTTCAAACTCTTGAAGTACAATCTCTCTCCTAAGAACAGGTCCATAAGGAAACAAGATCACGACTACCATTTTCTCAGATTGAGTGGAGACAGGTCTGTTTTTATGGACAATGCAGTATCTTCTCTACTTTGAATTAATGCCATGTTTGCACTGTAATCAGATTGGCATATAAGCAGAAACATGCAAAGAATGAATCAGAATGTAGCTTATGATGCCACTAACAGCCGCTCCAGGCACGAGTTGTTTTTAGATGATGTTAGTCATCCCAGAGAAGTATGCAGAAGAAATATGTTACAGGAGACCTGAAAAGACAATCCTGTGTTTTTTGCCAATAATAGGATCATAATAGTACTTACAACATTTAGTCATGCATAGCCTTATATGAACAATTTACAGAGCAAAAAAGCAAACCCATTAAATTAACTATTGTGAAGAGACCCGATGCATTTTGTTTTATTTTCTTTCCCCCACTATAGAGCTCCCCATACGGTCACTGAATTTTTGTTACACCCTTTTAAATTCTTGAGGGATTGTTTCCGAGTCAAAGGATAGGAACCCGTGAAGATGATATTCAATCAACGGCTCATATAAAACCAATCTGAAAAGGAGGTGTTTTAACAAACACTACACCACTTTGGTCACTTTTTGGCAACTTTTGCATGCTCAATATCAGCATGGTGTAACAAAAAAGTTTCAGAAGCACTGAAGTAGCGGAAGTCGACCAGTCGACTATTTGATCAGGAAAATAAACAGATTAAGACTGAGTGAATAATCACTAGTTGCACCCACACTTGTTTGCCTGGGCCAAACTACTTACCAGTCACGTTTTCAAAACCTTTAGAACCCTCCACATTATCTACATTCTTTAGTTAAGGTGCTGTCTAATCACTTGTTTAGTTTTATCTGAGGCAGTTTCCACATCACTCTATGAAACAAAATCAATGTCAGCTTTTTTCAGTGTCTTTCCAACATTACAGCTGATCAGTTTTAAGTCAATATTAAAACAGTGGCGTCTGAATAAGTAGGTAAACAGGTAGGTCATATGGATGCACAAGTAAAGAACAGGACTGTGGAGCATATTCTGTACCTCCTGTAGAGTGTTGATGTCCACCCCATCTCCCTGGATGACCCTGATGTAGGGGGGAAGTACTTTGTAACCTTTTGAGTTCTCCTTGGCAGGAAACTTCTTGCCCAAAATCTCTAGGACCTAGAGAACAACAGGGACTGAGTGTCTGACGAGATCTCCTCCTCTGGTTCATTTTTACGGAACACTGTGTACTGTTCTTAGCAGCTTTGAGTGAATGACTGTATGAATGAAACAAAGAAACAAATGAATCTCAACCACAAAGTTGTCGGCCGTACCTTCAGCACAGTGTCCAGTGGGTTCCCCGAGTCCGGCCGCACCACCAGCGGAGCATCTGCACTCCGCTTCTCAATCAGGTTCCGCAGGTCCTCGCCCCATATCTTCTCGCAGGCATTGTAGATGTCATAACTGTCACTGACAATGGACACGGGCACAGAGGGGAACTGCTTGACGATGTGCTCAAAGGCATCCTTCTCATGATCCTTGCCCCAGGCAGTGATGGTACTGGAGAGAAATGAGAAGGCAAAAGTGAATCACTAAAAAAAAGAAATAACTAGATAAATCTGTCTGCTAAATCAGAACAGGAAGCAGTGAGAGAAGTTCACCACTAGAGGGCAGAATAACACCACAAAAAAGTAATAACACAGCATTCTCCTGGAGAACAAAATGAAATTCTCTGTAACAAAAGCAAACTATAACAAATGTTACTACATGGAACAAGAAGGACTCTATTTAGAAAAAAAAAAAACAACATAATTATTCCACTCGATCCACAGCAATGGCTTGTGGTGTTACGTAAGGGGCCAGTTATAGCTCTGGCTGAACATCCATACTGCACTGGACTTGATGAAGCGTTCACTCATGCAGCAGTAACTGTAGTTAATGCAGAGATCGGTTTTGTGTCACAGGGAGCAGACGGGGGCCTCAGTAAGGATTAAGAGATAGCATCAAAAAAAAAACACAACCACTGTCCACGCATGATGTAGCCAAATTAATCGGCAGCCACCTAGTGCACACTGTTTTTTTTTCTTTATTTCCTATTTCTACATTCACAGGCAGGGCAACATCAGAAACAAGGTCAAACAGATGTCATGTGTTGCAAATCATTATCACCGCCCAGACTGGTCATGAAATACAAGGGCATTTGAAAAATAATGTCCAATTTTATAGCCAATTCTTATTTTACAATCTCATATCATTTTCTTATAATATAAATGATTACAGAGATTGCCTTTCTTTTTTTCTGCCCACAAAGTCTGATGCCTTTTATGTCGAAAAAACACTGGTAAACAAACCATCCCTCAAGACAAGCCAATCAGAGATTAAAGCTGATGATCAGACATCTGATTACATCTGGCTGTTCGATGAACGTCTGCAGCTCCAATCAGTGCAGTGTGTTCATCAGCTTGTTTGGAGGTAATTCCACATGTCGAATGAGTGCGTGAGTCATTAGGAGAAACACGACAACTACGTGATCAGTCAACACTGTTTGCTTACGCTCTAAAGTCCTCTCTTGAGCTGCACAAGGAGCTTAAAAGGAAAAATCTGGAGTCAATCAGCCCATATCCGGGTTCTTTAAGGCTGCCGAGTGCTGTCGGTAGGTATAAGAATGACTGCATTTGGTTAGCTAACGCTAACAGATGAGAGCATGAGAAAACAAAACTTCCTTGTCCCTGCCAAATTTGGTTGTTCTCCTACATACCGACAGCACACAGCAACGTGAAATAACAGGGATACGGGTTGATTCACTCCAGATAATCCCTTTAACAACTGACTAATTCATCTGTGATCACTGACTAAATTATCACTCAGCCATTCTCAGACAAGACCTTCAAACAACAAGACACCCTGTCATAGCTATGGTGATTTACTTTACTATGATTTTACACATGTTTCAAAACAACTAACTAATTGGCAAGATCTCTACACCAAAAATCAGTTTGTTCCTATGAGCAATGTTGAACAAAACCTCGCTCCCGATATGAGGGTTCTCCTAACAGCGGTATATCAGCAGATAGCAGGCCAAACTCCACGCTTGGTTGCCCTTTAAAAGTTAAGAAGTGAGATTACTGTCTGCAAACGTCTTCTTCCATCACACCGGCTCAGTCACTGGGTCGATGTTAAATAGAAATTAGACCTGGGGGACCTCAGAGGAAGGAGGCTGCAGTGGCCATACCACATACAGGTCTGAGTGCCCAAGGGGACCCGGGTTGAAGACCCAAAGTAATTTCCTGATCCCACACCCTTCTCTATCTCTTACTTGCTTCCGCTCACTCTTCCTTGTCCTACCTAGTGTAGTAAAATATAAGCAAACACATCTAATTAGTAATACTTGTATAAAAATTATTTTGACACAATAGTTTGCGGAGACTGCTGCTGCTACTACCCTGGTGCCATCCACTCACCTGTGTTCTGCTGCTGGTACTGAAAACCCAGGCACGGGGTCCTTGGTTCCATAGAACTTCTTGATCACACAGATTCCGGCCACCGTGTCTGTTCCTTTGAAGTTCACCAAGTGTGCTGAGGCACCAATCCCTGCCGTCTGAGGGGAACATGCAGGAGCCCATTAGCATTGATGAGGACAATACAAAAGTCTGATTGACAACAATAACCACTATATAATTAGTTTTAATTATTGCTAATTATCTACTGAAGTCTTACACACCTCTTGTGAAGACACGCCTCTATAGCCAAAGTCATGGAGTTTGTATTCTAGCCCTTCCAGATTCCCGGATGTTTCCATCAGGTACTTGGCCAAGATCTTTTTTTGTTCCCGTGAGTTGGTTGCCACAGTGATGGGGTACCAGATCTGGACAAGGATGGTCTGTGGGTGGGGGTATATAGAACTAGTGAGTTTGTGTTCATGCAACGCCAACATACAGACTTGGTAAAAACACACCTACTCCATTCTTCCTGACACGCCCCACCTTCTCCCCCATTCCACGTTGAATGTCAACAGAGGTGGACTAAGCCTGTTGTCTCAAAGTGAAGTCAGCTAGAACTTAAATTTAAAGCTGCCTTGCAGTGCCCCTTTATCCTCCTGGTGATTTCATGGAGCTCAGGCCAGGATGGCTGAGTCAACAGGCAAATCAGGAGGGGTGATGAGCCGGGAGCACAGCGCATTCCCTAGCTTGATCGGAGGACCTGTTGCAAGGCAGGTTGGCAAGGGTGCAGACCTTTTGTTCAGCGCTAGCCAGCAAAATGAAAATATTTTGATACGGCCAAACACACACACACACACACACACACACACACACACACACACACACACACACACACACATAGGGCCTCAATGTAAAACTTGCCCAAGTGTCAGACTTGCTACCCTACAACAATCGTCAAAAACTGCCTGCCACGACATTCCTGAAATAAGCTGAATTTTTGGGCTTCTGTTCCCACTATGGTGGCTGTACATCTATCTGTACTATGGTGGCTGTCAATGTTGGCATCTGGTTAATGCTGAAACAGAACTGTATGGGAGCCAAAACATGCCACAATAGAGATGAATCTGGATGCAGTTTGCCTGCCAGCTTTTTGACCACCCTGCAGCGGGAGATTAGAGAATTAGCTTGAAGCACATTTTCACACAGTCTATGTCATCTACAGTGTAGAAGAAGAAACTCTACAGGCTGCATCAAAACAATGTAACAAGTAACGTTAATACAGATAGGTATGGCATGTCTAAAAATTCCCATGGTCATGGTCCTAGCCTAGTGCCCATATAAATGTTTTTTCTTGTGAGTGAAAACGGCAAATATCTCTTCTATGTTGTGACAATATAATCAACCAGGCTACACACCTACTCTACAGGCTCGTGGAAATAACAGATATTTAAAGGGGCACAGGTGTCTGCTAGTACCTCCTAGGTGGAGTTCTGGGATTTAGCCACACCTATGGGATTGATTTCCACACAGTTTGCATCTATTGTGCTAAATTTAAAATAGAAAAAAATAAGTGTCCTCTACCTACTACCACCTAAGACTAATAAAGTATAGTGGTGCTATATTTACCAGCTGTGCCAGACAACACATGTGTTCGCCTGCTCCGGAGGCCCTTATTACATTTACATTTACATTTAAGCATTTAGCAGATGCTTTTATCCAAAGCGACTTACAAAAGAGGATAACATTCAAGCTACAACACAATGGAAGAAACTAACAAAGAGTGCATATTGCTAACATAAAACTGCACTATTTTAAGTTGAACGTGCAATAGTGCAATAAAGTGCAGCATAAAAGAGAAGTTAAGTACAAGTTGTGAAGTTGTTACCAAGACAGCACCATGACACAGGACACTGGAAGTCGAGGGGTGGGGCAGAAGTGAAAGCAACCAAGCAAATTTTGCAATTGCTGTGCAATCCTAGTGCCTAAGTCATAATAGTGCAACAAAGTGCAGCATAAAAGAGAAGTTAAGTACAAGTTGTGAAGTTGTTACCAAGACAGCACCATGACACAGGACACTGGAAGTCGAGGGGTGGGGCAACCCTCAAATTTGAAATTGAAAGCAACTAAGCAAATTTTGCAATTGCTGTGCAATCCTAGTGCCTAAGTCATAATGACACATGTTAGTTTTCTTACTCCATTCTGATACTAACGTATATAAGATAGGGGATAAGGCTGCCTAAAGTGCTAAACTAGAGGGCAGAAACGATTGGTCAAGTAACTCGAACAATTCGCTTACTTCGTTAATCGCTTCGTTAAATTCCTATTAACAAAGTTCATTGTCCTCTACACAAGGCACTAGGGTCACACATACACGTAGAACCTGTGTTAACCAGCGTGGCCCAGCATCCATGAGCACAGAGCTGCTTCAGAAAGCACTACTTGATTAATGTTGTAAATACTTAACTTGAGGACGAATGTATTAGTTTGTAGCTTTCCCTTCAACATAGGACCACAAAACCAGACCAGCTTGCGTGACCATATGAAATCCTGAGAAGCAAAGCAGGTTTTGGTCTACCTACTACCACCTAAGACTAATAAAGTATAGTGGAGCTGAAGCCTGTGGCCAGCCTACTGCCCTAGTGCAATAATTGAGAGAATCTGCAGTCTCTACATGCCATACTTTGGTCACATAGAAAGC
Source organism: Tenualosa ilisha (assembly GCA_015244755.2). Classification (NCBI taxonomy): domain Eukaryota; kingdom Metazoa; phylum Chordata; class Actinopteri; order Clupeiformes; family Clupeidae; genus Tenualosa; species Tenualosa ilisha. The sequence continues at coordinate 3,057,657 of PYXC01001308.1, read as the reverse complement.
AAAGCAGGGTTATAAAAAGAGACCAAAGGATCCCAACGACAAAAAGTTTGCAGCTCTGGTGTCGTCCTATATTTACCAAGCAGGTTATCCTCACCTTCCACTCAGTAAATCAGCATGCTCTCACTGCTCACCCAGACGGACTCTAGACATTGTTGGTGTTGAGTGTATCCAACACAGGAGACCATTTAGGGTTATTTTAAAAGTGTTTTAAAGGGTTATTGGTCACAGTACCTCTAAATTAACAAGACAAGATCATAAGCAGAATGTCATTTTAGGAGCATCACTGGCCTGAGGTAAATTGGCTGGTTTGCCAGGCTAGAACATAAAGGAACTGTTATTTGATTGATTAATAACATACCCCAAAAAAACAATGAGCAAATTGAATACATCAGGTGTGATGGAGCCCAGGGATGATACCTGAAAATCACTGCTGAGTCTGTTATTTTGGATAAACTTCTTTGGCACTTTTTGATATTAACTTTATCCATCTTGTAGTAACCCCTGAGTGCTCAGTACCCTTAAAGATACCTCAAAAGATACCTCAAAATCTGTCTCTCCAGCACTACCTTATAGCTCTGTTTGGTTACTATGAAGTTATAACGCAGGTTCAAAAATCTCATTGGCATTCTGCAACCATAACCTTGACATAACTGCTTTTTAACAGTATAATGACAAGATCCAACATGTAAACACACATGATTAGCTCCAGAGTTTCCTCACTGCAAAATAAGACAAGGGTAAAAGACAATTGCTATAATGTGTTGGACCTTGATCAAATTTGGCACACCCAGGAGAGGTGAGGGGCTACAATTACACACTTATAGAGAACAGGACAGCTTTATCTGATAGCACTATATTCATTTTGCGAAAAATCAGGCATATAACAGAAAAGATGTTTTTGCAGCCAAGTGTGAACTCTACCAATTTGAAGAGTTTGGGGGGGGGGGGTCTGGGCAAGTTGTACACCCAAAAAAGGTTTGTGATCTACCTATAAAATCTGGGTGGCTATTTGACCATACAGAAAACCCTGCTAATGGGTCTCTGTCTCTCTTTCTCCTCGTTCTCTCTCTCTCACCCCACATCTCGGGAGACTCACTTCATCTGAGATTTAAGCATACTTCAGACCTCTCTGGCTCACTGGTGCAGATGGCAGTCACACGGTCCAAAACTGCCAGCCAATTAGAATATAATGTGCCCCCATGACTCAAATCAGCAGCTCCTCACATTCCCTGTGAGCCAGAACGACTGCTGACACTCACCCCCCCCCCCCCAACCCCTCCACGTGTGGTTTCATTTCACAAAAGAACAACAACGACACCCTCCCACCTGTCACAGGACCAACACTCTTGTCTTTGTTTCATTGTGGCCACCTCAAAAAAGAAAAAGAAAGGAAAAAGAAGGAGGAGGCCATGAGGAACCCGTCATTCATCAGCTTTTTTTCAAGGGCAGAATGGCGGGAGGCAAGGACCCGACGCGCCACAGTGTTGTTTCACGTTCCAAGGGCAGATGAGAGCGTGCTATATTTACCAGCTGTGCCAGACAACACATGTGTTCGCCTGCTCCGGAGGCCCTTATTACCACGACAGCACCATGACACAGGTCAGATTCAGAACAAATCTGCACAGTCATTCTGATCTGGAAGTCGAGGGGTGGGGCAGAAGTGAAAGCAACCAAGCAAATTCTGCAATTGCTGTGCAATCCTAGTGCCTAAGTCATAATGACACATGTTGGTTTTCTTACTCCAGCTGATAAGATAGGGAGATAAGGCCGCCTAAAGTGCTAAACTAAAGGGCAGAAATGATTGGTCAACTAACTCGAATTATTCGCTTACTTCGTTAATCGCTTCGTTAAATTCCTATTAACAAAGTTCATCTTTTTTTAAAAAAAGCCTCTGCTATGATATCACTTGCGTTGCATAGCATACTACTAAGCTCAGGAGTGTTACTGTTGAAGCGCATTCAAAGTTACAAAGCTCCGATTCCGATGACTTGTTGCAGGAGATACAACCGTGTTTCCTTTTTGAAAAATAAAACTAAGGACAAATGTTTTTTATATGTGAAGTTTCATAGTCTTGAATTAAAAGCTATTAAATAAGAAGTTGTGAGCTTTGATCCAACAACTGGAGTGTTGGGGTTGGCGTAAAAAAATCCAAAAATAAAATTCCATTCCAAAAATATTCTATAGTTGTAGCGGTAAATATGAATGATGAAGCATAATTGAAGCACTACTGACAGTGACTTTGGTTAGTGACCTGACCTCTCTTGAATAGACTATAAACAGCACTGGAACTCGGCTATTATTAGTAACTTAATGACATCATACCTGAATAGTGTTTATATTACATTAGGTAATTAACATAAATATACAGCATCTCTCAAGGCTCTTCTCATAGCAGGACACAAATAGATGAGAGGACACAAAGATTACAAAAATAAACTCAGGGGCCATAACTGGTAGCCAAGATGTCATCGCCATCATTTTAACCTTTGTAAAAAATCTCTTTGCAGACACAGTGGGAGACATGCTGTAGTAGCACTGAAAGTTGTTATGTCTATAGGAAGTCGGACTCTATTCTGCACTACAGTACTCACCTCCACCCAGTTGGTTAGCCAGTAGCATTCAGGATCCGTGCTTTCCACAGTGAAGAGTACATTCCCACGAGGTATTACACTGCCCTCTGGCACTGCTTTTATCTCAATGGGCAGGTGGCCATTGTACTTCTGCAAGCAAATGTAATATGTTGGTTAGCAAAACCTAGCGCTAATATAGGATTGTCCAACAACACTGCATACAAAAATTGACTCAGGCTAAAGAAATATGATAAAACTGTTTCAGATTTTGGGTTCATCATTATAATGTGCCATTTTTTTCCCGCAACACTTTCTGGCCAGGAAAACAACATGGATTGAAAGCACCGCAAACTCAATATGGCAACAAATTCAATATGAGACTAATCAAATTGGATGTGGCCATATCAGCACTTGCCCAAACGTGCAGCTTGCAGTTTTGTGGCTCAGCTATGTTGAAATCTTTTGTTTGACCAACTCTAAAAGTTCTGAGAAAGTGTCTTTTGTAATCACAGCACCCTGATCAGCAGATAGCAAACAATCATGATTGCCCAAGCTCCTCTGTAGGGACAGTTACAAGTAGCGTGTGTGTGTGTGTGTGTGTTTGGGTGTGTACGTGTGTGTTTGTTTGTGTGTGTGTGAGGGGGGGGGGGGGGGCATCACTACTTATTCACTACTAGAAACTGTACCTCTAAGATGTAGTTCCATCCTTTCTCATTGAACACGTCATCCTGAAAGTGCTCCCTGTAGACCTCCTTGGCTTCCTGAATCTTTGCAGGGGTGACTACTTTCCCTAGGAACACAAAGGGCATAGGGAGCATGAGTATGGTGGAACGAGAGCTGAAACTGAGACACAGGGAAACAGAGAGGGCCTTGCCCATCCCCAGGAGAGGAAATGCAACTGGTGAAGAACAAACTCAGTATTTGAAAAGCAGGACCTGAATAGACAAGAGTGCAAAGGACGGAAAGAAAAAAAAATGAATAAAAGGAGATGCAGAGAGAAAGAGATAGTCTGAATAGAGAGGAAGAGAAGGAAGACCACAGACAGGACACGGGGTGGAAGTGAGACAGACAGTATACAACAGAATACCACACTGCGAATCAGCCCCTTGTGCGTTATTGCATTAAGGCCACTCTCTCGTGGCGCACAGTGCGGGGCTTTGTCCCCTCTGGGACCAGTACACAAAAACACTCAGTTTTCCTTAAAGGCACAGTGGTCTCACCTCCAACCCTCATGGTGGCAGGGCCAGCCGAGGTGGGAAGGGGTGGGCCTGAAGTAACCCACAGCATCATCTAAGGCTTTGCTCTCGGGGCAAAATGCCCTTTGTGCGGCCAGCCACGGCTCAAGAGCAGATGTTTCTTTTGTCCCTCCAAGCACCCCGTAGCACACTTCCCCAGTCCCGTCCCCAACCGTGAAATCTCGTTAAAATGGGGAGAAGTGAAATGAATGAAGGCAAAAGCAAATAAAAACCATCATCTTTCAGTTGAGAAAGACGAGGTGGCGACTGGACAGATCTAAGTGAAAGCAGAGGTGTTCTGAGAAGCTGGACAAGACAACTGGTCTTTGGTTCTTCATTTGTCTGTGTAGAGGCCCCTGTGCCTTTAAGATGTAGGCTTCATTGCTGTTTGACACTTGGCTTACATCACATGAGATTCATTTGACTTCTGGCAGGGCCTGAGTCACTACTTTTCAGGTTCTTGGGTCTTGCATAGGTTTCAATTCACTGAACAGAGGCTTACTGTACATTTCAGCTAATACGAGAAATTTGAGTGACATCGACAAATGTTATGATCTCAGGGCAATGTGATTTCTCCAGTTTCATACCGTACCTTTTAAGTATTTGTGGAGGATGTACTGCAAACCGTAGAAAACCGTCTTATCATATTTAACTTTTCTGGTCTTTGTGGGATCTGTCTTCTTCTCACGACACTCGAAGTAAGAGTACACTTTGCTAGTGTTTGGGGGGTACTGTTTGTAATGTGTGACCTGAAAGACACCAAGAAGATGTAAAGTCAGACATAACCCCATAGAAATATCAATGCAAACTGCAAAATCAAAATGCAAGCAATTAGCCCTATACTTGATACATTCACTGTCCCTCCAGACACTACAAATCTATCTGTACACTTACTAATATGCTAACAATGACATAGCATTTCCTACATGACTCATGTTATTTGACACACCCTCCACACACACTTGCTTTTGACAGAACAGTCAAGTGTTTTATTGCAGAGGCTACCATACAACTTAGAATTAGCTTACGCACAGATTATCACAGAATGCTTGCGAAAGATAGACAGCAAGATCGATAGCCTACTTTTTTTAGATGAATAAAATCCATGTTTAAAATAACTTTACTCTCTTAAACACATTAGTGAAGATGATGGGGAAGGGCCTACATTCTTGCTTTGCTTAGCAGCACAACAAAAGCAGCGATAAGACGGGTAAGGCCAAGCAATCCTCAACACAGAGTTCCAAGGACAAAAGCTAGAAGAGATCTAAATTTATCATTTGCACAAGACCTAGCATGTATAACTATAGGGAAAAAAAACATCAAGTCAACCTAAGCCACTGTCTACAATGTCGCATAACAAGGCCATTTTTCTTTAAAAAAAAAAAAAAAAAACCCAAATCAACTGAGAAACTAGTGTCAAGGAAAACACTGACCAGTGCAAGTGGGAGCATTTTTGGTCAGGGGTGCTACACACTCTAGGAAACTACCAGGGCATTGGGAGTTTCTCTTCCATGAAAATGTGACTGATTCTGGATGGTAATTGTGAACTATTAGGCCAATCTTTTTAAAAAAACAAACAAACAAACAAAACAAACTACTGTCTACGTCTCTCATCCTAGCCCAATTCTACAGGCACACTAATGTGTGAGAGGGCCTCCCTTTCTCACACCACCCAAATGGTGCCCAGGGTTGTCAGTGTTCCACTACATTTGGTGCGTACCTCATGTCCAATTCTTGCTCTCTTCCTTCTCTTTTCTCCTATGAGTTGTTCACTCCTACACGCCCCCATGGGACTTGCCCTTAAGTGGCTTCTACCACTCCCTCCTCCTTCTCTCTGCTCTCTTCCCCCCCATCCCCCATCCCACAACATCCAGCCTACCCTTCCCTGACTGGACAGCTGCAGGCAGAGGCCAGGCATGCGCAGACAGGAAACAGGAAGTAGTGAAAGGCAGAGCAGGGCAGAGCGTGAGGACAGGACAGAGGCATGCCCAAGTGCACACACACTCCACACTCGGGCTGGCATGGGATCAGCTGGAGCATGCCATCCAAAGACCAGATCAACTGGTGGGACTGCGGTCGACACAGAGGCGTTAAAACATGTCTGTCTACCTATGTATTTATGGGTAGCTTGCCATGGTGACAAGATTTGTTAGGCTACTAACAGACTTTATGGCATTGTTGGTAGGGAGGAAAAGAAAGAAGAGTTGAGCAGCACTACATCAAAATGTAAACAAAAGAAAAGCATAACAAGAAATGGAAACAGCTGTTATTGATCAGCAACCAAATGTAATTACGCAGTAATGGTTAGCCTACCCATATAGTTATCCATCACTCTCAGTCCGCCTCACTTTGGACTATTTATCGCCTACCAGTCATTCTCAGCTCGTCTCTCCAGTCCAACCACTCCCTTTCTCTCCAACTTTCTCTTTCGCTATCATCCTGCCATCGCTCTATCACACCCTCCACCCTTTAGGTCTCGTTCACCCCCCCTCCGACCTCCATCTAGGTATCCGGTCAGTAAAGGTCATGCACTTCTACATTTACACTGACCTTTTTGACTGTCCTTCAAGTTACCTTTGCTGTGTTCTCAATCTAATACAACCTAACTAAAGCACAAGCTTTACACAAAATGGGCCACACATATTTCAATGTTACATTAATGACTAAACACTAAATTAAATCAACCCATTAGGACAACAGACCAAACACCTCATGGAGGGAAAGCAGCTCAGTATCGCATCTGGAAGGGCTAAACCACTGTCTTTTATAAAGGTAGAGACAGGCAACAAGATGTTTTAAGAACATTTTACACATGGCAAGAAAGACTTTGGAAGACACACTTACAACATCTTGCTACAGAACATGAACACAAACTAGGGCACTGCAATTAATCAAATTTTAATCACAATTATATTATTTTTATTCTTGGTTGTTTACTGAATGACACACACTGTAGAAAAAGTTTAAATTTTTTTCAGAGTTAAATCATTATGATTTTAATAATGATCAAACAGTGATTATTATTTTCCCATTATGGAGCAGTCCCAGCACAGCTGGCATTAAGTTGACTTCGAGGAAGTATAGACCCACTACACCACAATAAGACTGCAGCATCAACTGTCACACCTCATTCCAAGAGAACGCTAAGGAGGCATTAATCCACTCAGAATCTGAGTCTAAATGACATATCATAAAACATGCCTATTTTGTGTCTCATAGAGAGCCATAAATAACTATGAATTTCAACACAAGCAAGCTGGCAGTAACCACAAAGTGATATTCTAATCAGCTGAGCTGCCCAATGACTTACTTTTCAGACCCCGAACTGAACTGAAGGAGACAGAGATTTGTGCATAGGAGCTGTGTCTTCGACCAGAGCTATTATCCTATCCCTTTGAATAAATCGTAAAACAAATGGTATTAAGTGTTTCCACACTCCTAGCAGCTCACTGACAAGCTGTAGGCTACATCTCTCATGCTCACTTTGTCCAAACTTCAGCAATCCCTTGATCCAACAAGTCTATAACCAACCTTCAGTTGAATCAAACACATGGAATGCAATAAATACTATCTTAACGAAACGTCGAGAAGTCAAGGGGAGCCGCTTGTCATTTTCGCAGGTGCATTTTCAGTTTCGGACTATTTCCAGTGGCATCACGCGAATGACGATCTAAATAACGACGTGTGTCCAATATGTGTTATTTACAAAAAAGGGAAAACCTTACTCAAAAGACAATGTGCAAAATCACGCCTAACAAGAACAGAAACCGAAACAATCTCAGAGCTAACAATGCAATAAAATTATCAGTGGATGACGTTGAGGGTGCAATCGAAGACAACGCTTGGTTATCACTAAATAAAATGCATGATTTCAAAACGTTAGAAAACACAAGTCTATTTACAATTGCAATATTGTATTTAAGAGGTTTGACTTCCTGAGAAGATAGCTATCACCTTGCTTTCAGTTTTGTTTCTCATTACGCTAATGTTGCTAGCTAGCACTAGGCACATAACGTAACATCAACGGTATCTTTATGACTAGCCACCGAGCCGGTAGGGGAATGGATTGTTGGCTTGATATTTTTCCCAGTCAGCCGAATATTCCATTTCTGATTATTTCATCGGTAACTCCTTTTAAGTACCGTGATGTTTGCATGAACATAACTATGGTCGGGAGACGAGAAATGCCGATGCAATCAATTAACTTACTCCCGTTAGCAGACAGATGAATACATTTCAGAGGCTATGTGATGCTTTAAATTTGGTGCTCACTCACCACCTTCTAACGTTACCCACCAACCATTTGGCCTACCCAACTGGTACAGGGACCAGCCAAGACAAACGCGATGGCCTTGGAGGATGAAAAGCACCTTGCCTTTTACAATTTTCATTCAATGAATCCTCTTACGCAAGTCAGCAGGGTGGTTCTCCAGACGAGCTTTCAAAACCGGCTTACATCACTCACCTTATAGGAATCGGTGGCTAATAATATATTGAAGTCATTATCTCTGTGCTCCATCTTCCCCTTGACTAAAACCTCGACTGTCAATTCTGTTGTTCTCCGCTCTGTACCGGGGACTCACAACCTAGCTCCGTCGTTGAGAAAGGTTGAAGAAATAGTCGGGGGCGGGACAAGTAAATGCTCATCTGAGGGAGAGGCGAACACTGGATACCATCTGTTGGTGACGTATGTTTAGGGGCAGATACCCCGTGGATCCACCAATTGTTGTACAGTCACTTCTCCAATGAAAACGTGAGCGCAAGGGGCTACAGCTTCTCCGCCTCTCTACTGCGTGGGGTCGACAAACAGAGGTCTAGCGCTGATGAAATACTGCCTCTAGTGGATTGAGTGCTTGGACAGGGAACTTACCAGTTGGCATTTGATGCTGTACTACACAGTATCTATGAATTACTTAAAATAAAGCTGATATACTAACTGACTCAATACTCAATTACTTATAATAATTTAGTTCTGCATTGCATGGTTAGCCCCCGTGATTTAATACAAGGCTGCAACTATTACAACTACTTCTTTTACTCTTTTACTACAACTACCAATAATAATAATAATAATAATAATAATAATAATAATAAATAGTTTCTGAAGTCGATACCAAATGTAGCAGCCAGGACGCAAACCTTTACGCGTTCAATCTATCAGGGAGAGACAAAAAAAAACCTAAGTAGCATCGATGGCACTATGCCACACGTCGTCCACCGTTTTTAGGCTGTGCCCAGAACCATGTAGGCACCTCTGGTGGTGCCACACTGACGGCGGGTTCTGTTCACTTTTGAGTGATGACATGTGCTAGCTTGCAAAACCTGACGGATGGATACTTACATCGACATAGCGATTAAGTAAATAATAAATGACACAATTAGGCAGCAAGGTCATATTATGGAGCATAAAAGAGGAATACTGGATAGTTAGGCCTAGACGTATCCCTACAAACAGTTTTCGTAATGGTTGAAACAAACTATGCCCATTTCTCTCATTGCAGCACTAAACGCGTAGCACTGTGCGTGTATAATTGACAGGACGGTAAACATTGGTCAAGACTGCAACAAGGACTTTTTTTTTGTAAGAAACATTGCAAAACATTCCAGAATACCCAATAGCCAACAACAGGCTTCTTAAGTTGAACTTTTTTGACGCATCTACCTACAAGTGGAATGCACCATAAACACCACTAGGGGGAGCAGACACACAATAAACCGTTGTGACAAGGATAATTTATTATTATTATTATTATTATTATTATTATTATTGACCTATTGCATATTACAGCTACACGATATATTAAACAGCCATTGCCATTAGCCATTGCTGTTTAATATAACGATTGATTGATTGGTAAATTGGAAAAATGTCCTGTTACTTTATACAGTCACATCACTGTAACACTTGATTGATGATCATTTACCAGCTCACCTTCGGGGTAGGCTGCTTTTCAGTCCAAGCTAGAACCAAAGAGCATAGAAGCCCCTCGATCTTTGCTACAACTGTGTTGACAGTACGCCTTCTTTGCCAGTGGGAGGAGAACCTGCGCAGGATTTTGCAGGGAGGGGAAATACCCAACCTCTGACATTTCATTTACGCGAACAGCCACTGAAAGAGCTGAAATTCACATCAGAAGTCCCTTTGGATTCATTTACAGTTCAGGCCTAAATGTCAATAAGCTGTTGGCTGTCAAATCCTGGAGGCTAAGTCTCTTCGTTTGCTGAACAGTGAGTATTTCGTTGTCAATAGAACCTGCTTGTGTAAGCAGTATAGCACTTAACGTTACCGTTAGTTTTTAGGAGACGCGAACAAAGTAACGTTAAATGATGTTCGTAGCAAACATTTTAGCATTGTTATTCGGACCTGTTAAATGTTTTATATGCTGGTGAATGTTTGAACTAAATGTCATTCACTGTACACATTACTTCAACCCCAAATGGTATACTCATATGAAAACTGTAGTTCTGTAGACGCGTTATTAGCACTGTTATTAAAAACTTCCTGCTTTTAAGCGTCTATTCTTTCCATGCGTGTTTAACTACAGCAAACTACCTGGACGACGACCAGGAATCTCAAACAACGATAATTGTAGGCTGTTAGCCAGCCTGCATATAGGCATATATTTTGTGTCATGTAGCTGTTGACTACCGTGAATGTGACAAAAATGTGCAAGTAGACTAGTTAGTATAGGAACTTGTTTGTGGCTGTGAATTTGTTTTATGTATTGCACGCTGACGGAATACCCGCGAGAGGCAGTCTGAATCACAAGATCTGGTTAGTTTAGCCTCAGGCGTTGACAGAGTGGGATATCATTCAAGTGGGATATGCATTCTAGGGATTGTGTATTAACCAGGCCTACTTCCTTCAGACAAAATAGTTGTGACGTTTTAATTTAAGTACTTTACATGGTGCAGTGGCACAAAATGTTCTGAAAATCATTTGTTCCATAGATACCTTTGGTTATGGAACAGCAGTTTAGTGATGATGAATCACCAGTAGTCCACAGAGAAGACAACAAAAGAAGGAGACGCAAAATGAAGGCATTTACATCCAACGCAGCTGTTGCAATGGACCAGATTGCTGTGGAGTTTGTGCTCCCCACCACTAACAAGACAAGCCAAAGCCCAGACACTCTGCATTTAGACATAGCAGGCAACTGTACTGTGGAACAGGTGAAAGCTCAGGTCTGGCTCCGAGCTGTTGCCACACACCTCTGTCCTGAGTTCTACCAAAAATACTCCCCAGACCACTGCATCTTGCTCTACCAAAAGAAGGGAAACTGGTGTGAAATATATGACAAACACCAGGTGTTCCAGACCTTGGATTGCATTCGCTATTGGAAAGCACTTAAGAAAGACAGCGGGAAAATTCACCTGGCCAAGAGGCCTCTACCCTCAGACGAGTCTGTACAGTATCAGAAGTACTTGAACTACTTGATTGGATACGATGTCACTGATGTGAGCAACGTACACGATGATGAACTTGAGTTCACACGAGAAAGTTACTTACCCCGCGCAGAATTGAGCTGTCTGACAGAGATGCCCAGTTGTATTCAATGGATCCATGGGTAACTACAAAACCCCTCCCCGAGTATCTGCTTGGGAAGATTAGTAACAATAACATCCTCCTGGTAATACACAGGAATACATCCAGTCAGACAATTAAGGTGTCACTTGATGACACACCTGTTCAGGTACTCCAGACCTTCTTCACTAAGATAGCTAAAAAGAGGGCTCTGTTCAACATTCCGGAATATGTCAGCGAAGCAGACTATGTTCTTAGGGTCTGTGGACGAGAGGAATACATTTTCGGAAACTATGCCATCAAAGATTTCCATTGGGTAAGACAGTGTCTCAAGAATGGAGACGAAATTCACCTGGTGCTAGAAACGCCTCCAGACCCTGAATTGGATGAGGTTCAGAAGGAAGACTGGTCACAGGTAGATGATTGCACAGGAGTGGCTGGTACACATGAGCAACTGACCATTGATGAGAAGGACCATGAAAAAGTGTTTACAATTTCACTTTGGGACTGTAATCGCAAATTCCGCGTCAAGGTGCTAGGCATTGACATTCCAGTTCTACCCCGTAATTCTGAGCTCATAGTGTTTGTGGAGGCTAGTATATTCCACGGGCAGCAGCTTCTGGCCCAAGAAAGAACAACTCCAAAGCCTTTCACTGATGAGGTACTGTGGAACACTTGGTTGGAGTTTAACATCAAAATAAAAGACCTACCTAAGGGAGCTCGACTGAGTCTGCAGGTATCATGTGGCAAAGCCCAGACACAGTCTTCCAAGTCGTCCAGTCAGGACAACGGAGGCCACGATAGCAAGACCAAGAGTCGTTTACTGTATTACGTGAACCTCCTGCTGATTGACCATCGCTCCCTGCTCAGACAAGGAGAGTTTATCCTGCACATGTGGAAGATGCCAGACAAAAACGAGGACAACAGCAGTGTCAATGCTGTTGACAAGCTGACATCTGCCACCAACCCAGACAAGACAAACTCTATGGCCATAGCCATATTGCTGGACAAGTACTGTTACCCAGTAGCACTGCCCAAGTGCAGAGAATCCCGAGAGGCTTCTGATTTGGAAGGAGAGAGAGGGCAGAGGGACATGCCTAACCACTTGCGAAAGCAGTTTGAACAGATTTTTGCCACTGACCCACTCCACCCGCTGACCCCAGAAGACAAGGAGCTGCTGTGGCACTTCAGGCAGGAATGCATGCGGCACCCCAGGGCTTATCCGAAATTCCTTGGGTCTGTGAAATGGGGTAAACAGGAGGCTGTGATGGTGACCCATCAGCTTCTGGAGAGGAGCACCACGTGGGACAGGAGTTCATTAGATGTGGGTTTAGTCATGCAGTTGCTGGACTGCCACTTTTCTGATGCAAACGTGCGCTCCATGGCTGTTAGGAAGCTAGAGACACTGGATGAGGATGTTGTTCTACGATACCTGCTGCAGCTGGTACAGGTAAGGATATCTACAGCTCATTTGTTTTTACACAACTTACTAGTCTGTGAGTGATTTGCATGTTTCACGTCATCACTGAGCCCAAATACAGGCCAACAATGAAACATCTGTAGAGCATTTAAATCAGCAATGTGTGTCATATACTGTATGCGTTGCATTGGATTATGTAGTTTTTTTTAGACCTCTAACATTGCATATGGATCTTGTATTTTGTACCTTTATGCAGGCAGTGAAGTTTGAGCCTTACCATGACAGTGCTCTTGCAAGATTCTTGTTGAAACGGGCACTCAGGGTAAGCATGCCTCTGTCACGTAAGGGATATCATTAGGATATCATTTCACACTATTGCTGTGTGCTCCTTTCATTTCTGTCCATATCTGGAGCTGAACTACAAGTCCCACTGTCTCCACAGAGTAAGAGGATCGGCCACTTTCTGTTCTGGTTTTTGCGAAGTGAGATTGCCCAGTCTATGCATTATCAGCAACGTTATTCGGTCATTCTGGAGGCCTATATGAGAGGCTGTGGTGATGCCATGCTCCAAGATTTCAAGAAGCAAGTGGAGATAACAGAGGCTTTACAGAAAGTCAGCCGGGAAATCAAAGCAGTCTCTGCTGAAAAATATGATGTGTCAGCACAAGGTCAGTCAGGATCAGTCTGAACTAGCTGGAACCACAGTGTTTGAAGTAATAAAATGGTTATGTTATAAGAGTATGGCGAAATTGTTGATCACTAATTGTTATCGTTGAACAGTTGTTTTTCAGCTGCGTCAAAAACTGGAGAATTTACAAGTGTCAGGTCTGCCAGAAAGTTTCAAAGTGCCTTATGATCCTGGCCTGCGAGCTGGAGGTCTTGTGGTAAGTGAAGCATTTTGTTGTCTCAGACTCCTTTACAACTACCCATTTTTTGTGGCATTGTTTTTTTTATAATGCAACAATTTACTTCCCTTCTTATGTTCCTATGATGGATACTGTTTTTAAACACTGCTGAAACACTCTGTTTCACTTCACTGTGACAATGTCTTCGCAGATAGAACAGTGCAAAGTCATGGCATCCAAGAAGAAGCCCCTGTGGCTGCAGTTCAAGCGTGCGGACCCTACAACCCTCTCTAGTGACACTATTGGAATAATTTTCAAGGATGGAGATGACCTACGTCAAGACATGCTCATCCTACAAGTACTATGTCTTGACTTGCTGCCTTACTGAAAAATACAGCAGTGTTTTATCTGCAAAAATACAGAGTTTTTTTTTTGTTATTAAAAAAGAAAAAGATTGACTAAGATGTGCATTTTTTAAACACTTAGATCCTGTTGATAATGGAGTCTATTTGGGAGACTGAGTCACTAGATCTGTCCTTACTGCCATATGGATGCATTTCCACTGGAAATAAAATAGGTATATTCACTTATACAAAATATTTGCAACTAGACTACTAATAGGCATTTTCTGAACACTAAGACAAAACCCAAACATCTCTGTTGGATTGTTGTTGATTATTCAACAGGCATGATTGAAATAGTGAAGGATGCAAGAACCATTGCCAACATACAGCAGAGTATCGTGGGAAATACTGGTGCCTTCAAAGATGAGATCCTTAACCAGTGGCTCAGGGACAAGTGTGTGAGTGAGGACAAGGTATGTATTCTTCTGCCTGTGGACGTGTGAGATCTGAAGGATGTCGCTAAGCATGTGACAGGAAGGAAACACCCCCGTCTAACACACTTCCTGGTAGCTCACACTCTTTGTCTGACAAGTTGTTCACAGGTACCTTTTACTTGCTCATATTCAGCACAGCACCTCTTTGCTTTTGGGGGGTTTAAATAAACAATACAATTCACACTATTTAAATACACTACATCCTGGTAGCAACAATAGAGGCTACAAGTGTGACAATGTTAGTTAAGTTACAATAGAAGAACAACTAAGCATTTGTGTGTAATGCAAATAAACATTTCTGGGAAGGTTAATCTGTCCCCATATGTCTATTTTCAGTTTCAACAGACTGTGGAGCGCTTTGTGTACTCCTGTGCAGGCTACTGCGTTGCCACTTACGTCCTTGGAATTGGTGACCGCCATAATGATAATATTATGATTACGGAATCTGGTAAATTTAAACCCTTTCGCTCAGCCTTGTTGTACATTTTAAAAGTAAAAAGGTTAGAGAATTGCCATTGCATTTTTTAACAATTTCAGTACATAATAGTATTTTTGTTTCTCTGTGAAGGGAACCTCTTCCACATCGATTTTGGTCACATTCTGGGCAATTACAAGAGTTTCCTGGGAATCAGTAAGGAAAGGGTCCCTTTTGTACTCACTCCTGATTTCCTTTATGTCATGGGGACGACAGGAAAGAAAAGCAGCCCATATTTTCAGAAATTTCAGGTATTTTTCTTAAAATAATGTTACTTCATATAGATCAAAAAGATATATATTTAGTTTGCATATTTTTCAACTTAAGTCAATTTTGTTGTCTTATCACGTCATGGCCATTCATATGCCATTCACTGCTTGATTCAGTTGTGGAAACTCTTTCTCTCTTTGCCTCAGGAAACATGCGTGAAAGCCTATTCAGCTCTGAGACACCACACCAACCTGCTGATCATCCTTTTCTCCATGATGGTGATGACAGGCATGCCTCAGCTGACCAGCAAAGAGGACATTGAGTACATCAGGGAGGCATTGACAGTTGGCCGGTCGGAGGAGGAGGCCCAGCGTCATTTCCTGGACCAAATTGAGATCTGCAGAGATAAAGGATGGACTGTGCAGTTCAACTGGTTTTTGCACTTGGTACTGGGAATCAAACAAGGAGTAGAAAAACGCTCTGCTTGACTTGACTCAATTTCACTGGTTGCAGGGACACCATTTCATTTACAAGCTTTTTTGTCCCTCATAATCTCTGCTTTGGATCGTCTGCTTTCGGACAACCTAATTGCATTTTAGCAGAAGCAAGAAAAGATACAAGTTTGTCTAGTATCTGCCTCTTTAATGTAGCATTTTGCAAGTCCTAAAAAAATCCAAAGGCAATTCACTCATAAAATGGAATTAGAAGGTCTCTTCCTGCTGGCAAAGAATGGGGCCCTGTACACACATAGTCGGGCATTTATAGAAACCGATGCTTTTTTTAAGTGGTTGCGCCTATCGTCCACACATACACCTAAACAGAGATTTCAGTCACTCAAACTGAAAGCTCTGGCTTCAGTGACTACATGTTCACAGGGAAAACAGAGTTTTTGCATTGTGATGTGATGGTCCTTGCTTTTCAGATGTTGGGTTGGCAACCAATTTGTTGTGTTTGACCTTGCCTTTCCTTGCTTTTTTGACCATTGTGTAGATTATTTTTTAAATATGGAGAAGGAAAATTTCAGAGCCCCTAAAGTGACACAAGAAAACTTTTATGTTTCTGGTGCACACCTAAAAGTTTCTGGTGCACACTTAAAAGTTTCTGGCAGGCACCTAAAAGTTTCTGGTGTGCATCAGAAACTTGCAGACGCACACCAGAAAAATAAAAACAGAAACATTAAGGTCTCCATAGAAAATATAATTGTTCTCATAAATACCCAGTGACGTGTGCAAGGCCTGATTCTTTTTTTTCCTGTTGACTTGATACATTATGAAGTAGTCTTGCAACTGTTGGAGGCTATTCTTTTCAGTCTTGGTTTTGAGTGCAGTAGTGTTGTACTGTTTACTTTAAAATATATATATTTATTATTCAGGCACATCATTAGCTCATGATAGATGGGCTACTACTACTGCACCTTGTCAAACAAAGTACTGTTTTGTGATTTTGTGCAACATAAAGTTTATATATGTTTTATGGTCATTGTTTCGATCGTATTATTATTATTATTATTATTATTACCACCACACGTATTATTATAAAGATAGTTTATCAGCTGTTTCTAAATCTCTTATTATTTCTGCAGTGTCCTTTTATTTGGGCAAAAAAGTTTGGAAGTATGTTGCCATGGTTACAGTCTTCCTCAGCTGTAGCTAGTTATCTCACAGCTTTGTTTTGTTAGCAGTTAATTTACCTCAGTTGACTTTTCTCAAGTTTCAGTTTGTGTTGCTGGCAAGGTGAAATCAAGTGAAAGTCTTGAAACATTTGGTAATGATAGACAACAAAACCCGTTCCTCACAGGAAATAGCTAACGTTAACTCAATTGAACGTAACATATTTTATCTAGGTTAACATGAACTTTTAGCTGAAGTCAACACCAGGTTAGTCATTAAACACTTCATAACTTATATGTTGATTTTCTTGGTAATTTTGTAGATAGTAGAACTACATACATAACTGTAGTTTAGGCAATAAATTATCATTGCGAAGCCATTAACGCTAGCTTTATCTTTAGCTGACTTCAAGTTAGCCGGTTTAACGTTAGCTCACCTGTACAATGAGTAGCAGTAGAGATGCTCCAGTCCCAGAGGGGATGAGGGAGATATTGGAACGTTTTACAATCGAAGCAATCCGAAATCAGCCGAGAGATATATGTGACTTCGCCCTGCAGTACTTCATGGATCTGAAGAACAAACAAAAAAAGCAAACTGTGAAGTTCAACTACCAAGCCATGCAAATCGACTGTGACATCGATGAGGTGGAATATGTTGGTAATGTTAGCTTGCACTATGCTAACAAAAATAATTTAAAGTTAGCTTTAAAAACAAGGAGATGTAATTGTCTCACATAGATAAAATGTAGGGGGCACATAAATTGTGAGGGTGGTGCAATGTTATGTGAGGACGGCTATAACTCTTTCTCTCTCTCTTCCTCTGTGTGTGTGTGTGTGTGTGTGTGTGTGTGTGTGTGTTGGGGGTAGGGGTTACTTGTGAGGGTGGATACAGGTTAAAGTAAAGCAATGGACAAGTAAATCAGAATTCTCACATGCTATGATTCGCTAAATCAGACGTAAAATTAATCTAATTTCTCTCCTAGCCCCAGTAATCAACAGGTTCGCAAGAAGAAAGTCAGGTAAAGTTAATTATTACTAACTAATGAGAACTTTATTACAGGGTGGTGTGGTGGATTGGCTTGACTTCTTGATGTTAAAATTAACTGGCAAACATTGCTTTTAATTTAACCTTTAATATCGAGATGAACAAATGTATTATTGGTTCATTCATTGAACCAGTTCACTATAGCTTGCACTATAGATTGTTTAGGCTAACCTGAGTAGATCTAGGCTGCCTTGGTGTGATGGTTAATGTAAATTGTAATCATAAGCAAAGAAAAGGTTTTCTAAGCCCTGTTTGGACTGCTCTTCTTACTACTGCAGGTCTATAATAAGTTAGCAGCCAAGTCAGGCAACAATGTTAATGAAAATGTAACCAGTTCAGTTTCAGTGTTTGAAGATATGTGTGTAGCTATTAATATTTTACTGGGCTACAGCTAAACAATGTGCCTCTTTAAACGACCTACATGGTTTAGCCAAGACAGTTTTTGGGTTGAGATTACCTTTTAGCTTGTTAAGAAGGCACCATTTATGTCTAATTCTTCACTACATTATTTTATACACACCAGATGGAACCATTGAAAACACATTTCTGAGAATATGTAAAAAAAGTTGAATTCCTACAAGTTTCTGATGTAGCCATTGGGCATTACCAGATTACCAGGGCATAGTGAAAAGAAACAGGCCAACTACAGCTACTTTTTTTTTTTTTTTAACTAGGAGTATGTTTCCTTTGACCTTGTAGTGTCTGCTGAGTCATATGACCCGGACAGTGAAGCAGAGCAGAACAGTGAACCAACGGTATGATCTTACTTCTGACCCTTCGATGTGCATTAGTGATGACCATTTATCGCCTCAGTGACTCCCCAACAAGACTGTTCCTTCTGTGAGGATAAACTCAGTTTCAAGTGTCCCTTTAGCTTGTGGAAGATTCTCAGATTTGCATGGGTAGTAATTTCAGACAAAGTCTTTTTCTTTTTCTTTGCAGGTCATTCATCCCAAAACAGATCAGCAGCTGCAAAGATTACGAGACATTTGTAAAGAAATCATACTCTTTAAAACTTTGGATCAGGTACACAGTAGAAAAGCAGCATTAATATAATCTGTTTTTTTTATTATTATTGGTCAATGAGGTTGATTTTGTCCCAAATGTTGACACTTGGGCTACTCAGCATCTCTTTGCCGTAGCCTACTGCAGCAAATTGTCAAATGGTTCAGTTTATTAAAGTATATCGTCTCCTCTTTGCAGGAAGATTTTTCTAGTATCCTGAATGCCATGTTTGAGAGGCCTGTGGCTGCAGGGGAGCACATAATTGAGCAGCATGATGATGGAGATAACTTTTATGTGATTGATAGGTAGGATTCACATTATTTGTACACAAAGAATAGGCTCACAGATTGCCAACACTATCTGTACGGTTTATGATTGCGAAGAGAAACTTAGCCAACTTTGTGTTATTTGACACATGCAATAATGAATGTCTGTTCTTGTGTTGTGATGGAAATATTGACTATGTTAGTGGGATTTATGAAGCTCATGTGACGGATAATGGGGTAACCCGTCTGATTGCCACCTATGACAACATTGGGAGCTTTGGCGAACTGGCCCTGATGTACAACACACCGCGAGCCACTACCATCATTGCCAGAACTGTTGGAGCCCTGTGGAGCTTGGTGAGGGACACTTTCATTTCCTTTGTTATTTCTTTTGCATAATCATGGAGATTTGCAAGGGCAGGGAGTCTGAATGTATAATGAGCAGTGATGCCCCCTGCTGGACTTGTACTGTTTATCAATTCTAAATCAGATTTATCAATTGAGGAAGACTTGCTACCTTTTGCAGTGTAGCAACTTACATTTATTCTACTAAGACATTAACCCAAGGTTTGAGGTTGTGGCTGTGTCAGAAATTATTCATTTTATTAAAGAAAGTGTTGCTGAGTTAAGATATCGTACTGAGCAGCTGTGGCTCTGTTGTTCCAGGACAGGATGACCTTCAGGCGGATTATTGTGAAAAACAATGCCAAGAAGAGGAAAATGTACGACGAGTTCCTTAAGACAGTCCCTCTGCTCTCGTGCTTGGAGGTAAACACAAAGGCTGTCTCCCATTTAGCCTCAAGCAATTTGTTATTGAGCTCATGAAGAGAATACAGAACTTCTACAGTACGTCTCCTCTCTTGTAGACATATGAGCGGATGAAGGTGGTGGATGTGCTTTGCCCACGAGAGTACACAGATGGGCAGATGATCATTGCCCAGGTTGGTCCATCTCAAACATGCTCATGTTGTTGCTCATGTAGTATAAATATTCTTAATTAAAATTTATTCAGTCTAAAGAGAGACCTTTGTGAAAATGAATAAAGATGTATGTGCAGCATCATCTTCTGTAATCACTAGGGTGAGAGTGCAGACAATTTCTACATAGTTGAGTCTGGACAGGTCAGGATCACAATTAGGACAACTACTCAGCAGGTGAGCATTAACTCTCAGGGGGAAAAAAAGGTTAAAAATCACACGGTCATGGCCAACCTGTACTGTTTGTCCTCCCTCAAACTTTGTTATAGTGCAGAGGAGCGTAGTTTTAGCCCTGTCATCTTCACCACTTTACCCCAGTGATGACTTGCCACCGCTGCTATGTTTCCTGTCATGTGACGCAGGAGTGCGAGATGGAGGAGGTGGAGATTGGCACATGTTCACGAGGGGATTACTTTGGAGAGCTGGCTCTGGTCACAAAGAAACCTCGGGCGGCCTCGGCGTACGCCGTCGGGAACGTCAAGTGTTTAGGTCTTGTTACATCTCTGAGAACTCCCTGTGTTTTCACCGATACGGTCAACCATGACAACTCACTTTTTATAAGGCCTACAGACATAGGATTTTACCGCAATTTTGGGTGAAATGTTTTTTACACTTGATCCAGGTGTATTGAACAGACTTTTTTTTCTAAATCACAGTGCATTAGTCTTGTCTTGCTCATAGAAAGAATGCTAGCCCCTCGTTCTACATCCTTACTTTCCTATACAATATTATTTACTGTATCCTCCTAGTTTAGTAAACCCATATGGTGTCATGTTTGCTGCAGGCTGCTGTAAATACATTGGCATCACACCACATGAGTGTGGATCATGTGTAGATGATTTCTTGCGAACAGTACAATGAAGGCACAGAATTACTCACAACCTGTATTCATGGGGAACTGAACCCTTCATGGTCGTAGTGTTTGTTGTGGTGCATTACTAGTTGAGCTGACTCCTTTCCTCTCTGCTCATGCTGCAGTCATGGACGTGACAGCCTTTGAGAGGCTGCTGGGCCCGTGTATGGACATCATGAAGAGAAACATCAGTAACTATGAGTTTCAGTTGGCCAGCCTTCTGGCTAGCACAGACAGTGGCACCCCCTCTGACACCACCATGGCATGAGTGCAGCCCATGGAAAAACTTGGAAGTGAAAAATGAAGTGGGTACATCTCAGATACCTCTTGTTGACAGTAAATGTCATAGCTGTTTGTTTGTCTTCCCCCAACAATGTCTTTATGTTTCAATCAAGTTTGCTTCAAGAGTTGTGATGAGAGTAGTGCTTTTGTTTGTTGCAGGAGGAGAGGCCAAGTTTTTGAGACTGTTGTGACTAGAAGCCTTGTGGAGAACTAAAAAAACAGAAGCCATACATCCATGTGACATCCATCAGGAGTCGGCTTTGATGTTTGATTTGACTGATTTAAGAACTGGATAGCATGTCTTTGTTTAAATATTGTGTGCTTTGAGACTTCAAATCGTAAAATCTTATGAATTATCAGTGTTGTTATTTAATAGTTTGTACCTTATATTTAAACATTACTGGATTTACCATTGTAAATGGACCACTTTAGTTTTGGGATATTTAAAGCACTAAACCTGTCTGATCAGAATCATCAGTAAGATAACTGTAGGATACATAATAAACAACCAATAGGTTTACTATTAGATTTTAAATAGGTTTTATTCTTTGACATGTTTTGAAGAAATATCAATTGGTTTTAAAAAATAATTTACTGTATGCATAATGTGATTTTACACAGGGTATACTTCTAAAAGTAGAACATACTGTCTGTGTTCAATAAAAACTTTAGTGGCTCCTCAAAGTGTTGGAGGGTTTTGCCTTTTCATAGAAAACTGTGAACAGTCAGTAAACACTTTAGTATTTTCCTTCAATTTGATTAGAAAATGAATAAATGTATGTAAGGCTAACTAGTGGAAGATGAAATGGAAGTTAAGCTTACTAATGTTAGGAAACATGAGTTTTCTGCAAGTGGACTGTTGTATTTGTGTAGAGTTACACACTAAGCTGCCAGTGGATGATGATCAGAAATGTAGCATAGGGAAGCCGCTCATCGACTGCAAGTTCCTCTTTTGTCAGAGACGGTTGCATGTCGTGCAACCTGTCACACCAACTTTGCATAACAGGATACACAAACTCGCACACACACGCACACATACAAGTGTAGCTTGCTTCTACTACTTGAAAGCTCAGTAAAGGCAATAATTTGAGTACAACTGAAGGTAACCCCTGCTGTTTGTGAGAATTATTTTTTAGCGTGGAAAAAGATAATGAAAAAGACATTTACAAAAAAGTTTACCATGAGCACAAGTCAGGAAAAGGGTAGGAGACTGAAGCAATCAAACTTCCTGCTTCCTGCATACACTGACAATGAAGTTAGAGAAATATTTACTAGTTAAATTACATCATGTAGGTTGCATTGTTTGCACACAAAAAACATTTAGAACATTTTTTATTAAAATTACTGAGCACATTTAAAACTGCTTATATTACAGAGCATATATTATACATTTGGTTAACCTAATAGTATCAACAATCAGGTTGAAAAAAAACTGATGCAAGATAGGTACTGTGAATGAAAAGGGTAATATGAACAAATACTTCAGGAAGTGGTATTGGGTGTCAAATAAGAAAAAGCTGTAATTACACTCATTGACATTACCTGTCTCATCACTGTCCTGGTAGCACTGTGTATTGAACACAAACATCCAGTAACACTAAATGCCCAATTGTCTCTACAGTGCTTTGCCATGGTGTGCTTTTTACCTGAACAGAAATCTCTAACAAAATTCATTTAAAAGACCTTTGGTATAGGATTCTGTTTGGATCATGAAGTGGAAGCATTTGATCTTTTTCCACACGAAATTCAGACCTGCATCAGCTCAGTGTCTTCCTCTGTAACTGTAAGGGTGTGTGTGTGTGTGTGTGTATGCTCACACAGGTAGTTGCCATAGCCATGAGAATATCTGGGTGAGAGTTTGGGTGATCATATTTCTCTGTGGGTTTGTTTGTGTGCACACATACACACAGTGGCTCTCTATCTCGGTCTCTGAGAAGCCATATTCTGTGTACAGCAAACTACACTATAGCTGGTCTGTTATAGCATTGCATGGTCTATTCACACAGCAAGTTGCCACGGCCTATTTAGATCTCAGCGGCATTGTCTATTCACAGCAAGGTGGGCTGGTACCCAATTCTTCTATATAGTGCCATGGTCTATTCAGAGCAGTCGAAGCCTGGCTCCATGCCACCATTGGGCGTGCCCGGGCTGTTAGACAGGGGGCTCTTGGGCACCTCGCCCTTCACCGCCAGGCGGATCACCTGCAGCCAACGTTGCCTCAGCTCCTCGTTCTCTGCGGCAAAGCTGTGGACTGACTTGGATTGGCACAGGCGAAAGCTGCAGGGAGGGTCCCCAGGCCGGAGGTTGTCTTCTACGGTGTAGCCCACCAGAGGGATAGTAGACAGGGCCTTCACATCCTGCATTCAAAGAGCACATTCAGAGAAGCAGAAATAATAAATATTCCATTACACAGCATTCAAAAACAGATTATATTAGATATATTGTAGAAAATATAGATTATATTAAACACAAATAGCCTAAAAGTTACTGTCATAACTATAATCTTGTAATTGTTAGAACAGTGGTAACAGTTTGTTTCTATATCCTATTATGGGACTTTATGGCCCATTCGTGGTCACAAGCTGATATACGTTGCCATACTCAGGCACGGAGCCTGGGTCATTTGGATCCTTACCTGCGGGGCTCCATACAGGTAGAGCACCAGTGCTTCCTTCTGGGGGATGATGCACCACACTCGCTGCCATGGCTTGGCCTTTTCACTGTGGTGCAGGAAGCCACATAACAGGCTGTTGCCTGAAAACTGAGCTGCTTCAATCTGTAACCAAAAAAAGACAGATTTAAGGCTTTAAATGTTACTGTTTAAATGTTTAAATGTGGACTGACACAGACCAAGGATTAACAGTAACACACGAGAACCTTTTTCCTGGGTTTCGACTTGATGATGATGAACCAATGCGAATAATATGTAATGCACTTCCTCAAAGCTGTGCCAACTGTTGCCAGTGCCACTGTTCATGTGTTGTCATCCACGTTCAGCAATAAGACCAATGAGGGGAAAGAATACACTGTCTACACATAGTGTGGATGATGAAATTTTGAAGTTTTGTTGGGGTGTCAGACTCCCTCCTCTCACCTCCAGAATGCCCTTTTTCTTGCTGTCACTTCTTTTGTTCTCGCTCTTCTCCTCTCCCTCTGTGCGTCCCGTCAGGATGAAATAACAGTCTTTGCACACTTTGTTCATCTTGTTGCCGTCATACTCCAGGGCAACCTTGTTGTCTGAGCACTTGGCACAAACCACCTGCGACAAAAACAGTCTGTTTATACAGATCAACTATAGATCAGATATAGATCTGAAAGGGATTTAACCAGAGAGGGTCAAAGCAGAGTGAGAGGCAAACATGTTTGTCACTATTGTTCTATTCTCACAAGGGGAGGGGAGAAAATACCCTTTTATGCAGACCAGAGTCGAGCCCTTCATATGCTGATACAGAAGATCATTAAAAAGTTTATATTGTGATATTATGTGACACTCCCACTTATGCAGACCAGAACTATTCAAGTTTGCTCCCATTGTAATGTATTTTGATGTTTTGGGTTGGTCTGTATTCAATGATCTTTGACAGAACCTAATGTGATGTCAGCTTTGAGGCCCTAATAGTACTGGGCAGAGTACTGTGAGCTACCATGCCACAGAAAGCACACAGCACAAACAGAAAGTAATACCCATATTTAGTAATTCATGTTCACATTGCAATAAAGGAGAAGTCAGTGTGCATATGGCAGAGACGTACGTAGCCACAGGCTCTACAGTGGTGTCTTCGGCGCGTAAGGACGTTGAAGGGCTCCTTGCATTTCATGCACATGGTCACCTCATTGTCACGGATCCAGCGTGGAGCACGTCTCCCTAGCTCTTCGGTCTGCATCACATAGAAAGACAGACAAACCACACACACACGAAATATATCCAATATTTCATATATCAACAGTTACATGAGCTGAAAGATATGCAAAGATGGTATACATACCGAGACCTCATCTGCTTCTCTCTGTGCACACTTGAAGGTTTCATTTTTCTGCTGAAATATCTCTATGGTTTCATTGAGAACCTAAAAGCAATCACAGACTCAATTGGATGTTTGTTAAAGAGCAAAGGTCAGAGCATACTAAATGATGCCAAGACATAGATAAGGAGGTTGAAATTATAATTATAATAAGATTGAAATTATAATTATAATAAGGAGATTCAAATTGTGCACGTTTACAAGACCAGAGAGCAACAAAACTATAGCTCACCTTTACCCAGTCCACTTTGTCTTGCTCGGACCTGAAATGATTTGGAGAAAAAAAAAAAACAAGAACAAAAAAAAAAAACAACTGAGTCTTTTCTTCATATCATCATGCAGAGCCACATTTAGCAAATCATTAAAGCCAGTGGGAATATCAGTACAAAAAAAAAAAAAAAAATCAGCAGGACTGGAACCTTACCGGGCCTGTAGTTCTAGAGTTCTCTCCTTGCCGGATACCTGGAAAGTGTGAGGGTGGCCCTCATTTAACGTCTCTACAACCTTCATGGCATCCACTCCAATTCGGGTGCGGACTGTGTATTTCTGCCCAACCAAGCTGAACTTGGGGGCACAGTACAGCAGCATGTTGTTGAACTGGAGAGAGGGGCCAACAGAGGTAAAAGTGAAAAAATGAACCTTCAGTAAATCCCAAACTTCTCAACGCCAGCGGTACTTTTGGAGGACAAGGCCAATAGAGGATGATGTTTGTGATGGCCATTAAATGTCAAACATTGTACATGAAAACTTTTTAAATGAGGACAACCTTTGGTGGTCTGATTTTATGATTACAAAAATAGCCACAAAGGTCTAAGCAAGGAACACAGAACAGACAAAAAGGAATTGCAACTTCTAAATATCTGTTAAAAGGGAAATTCTTGACAAAAATGTGACATTAATCGCAACATCCCATGCCATCCAATACAGATGTTTTAAAAGACAGGAAGCACAACACTAGGTCAATATTATTCTTTCAAAAAAAGAATAATGAAATAATGATTATTAATTTGCAATTAACAAACATTTCAGTGGAGCATGCACAAGCCCAAGAAAGACAAAGACAATGTGAAGTTACCAGCATGATGAAAATGAAACCATTTCAAATCATTCACACTAGAAACCAAGGTTTTTAATAGCAGCCTCGGCTTCTGTCTGAGACTGTGATGTCTGCTTTAGATATTGCACTGTAATTAGAACAAGGGTCTCTATCGCACGCAATAAAAACCACTTTGCTTTGCACAACCTTATTTATAAGGACTGCCTCATCACAATACCACCTCAGCATCCATATCACACAAAGGCCACTAAATTGCAGGTGAAGGTGCATGTGCATGAGAGCCAAAACAAATGACGTGAAAATCTTTAATCTTAACACATCATGGAGATGGTATAAGTATTTCTTTATGGGGAGAATTCTTTGGCCTCTGTGTCATCATGTAGGCCAGTGGTTCCCAAACTTTTGACTGCCATGTACCCCCTGAGACATTCTATGTCCTACCACGTACCCCCTGCACCATAGACAGATTGCTATTATAATTAATTTTTTTCTAACTATTATTGCTGAATATACAAATGTAAACTCATATTGATTTACAGGCTACCATGTAGTGGCAATTGCGTTGTATTGGGGACAATTTGAGTGCAAGATCTTTGTCCACGTACAGTCTGTACCTGAACTTCATGTTGGTGAGACCTGAGAATCTATTCACAGACTTTTTTTGTGTACCCCCTTGAACTGATCCACGTCCCCCAGGGGTACTCGTACCCCAGTTTGACAACCACTGATGTAGGCCAAGCATCTTTATTCCCTTTTATTTACATAATAATTCAAAATAATCTAATAAATACATAAATAAACTGTCTGTGGACGGTGCCAGGGAGCGCTCACCAGATAAAGGTATCTCTCCATGGCTGAGGTGTTCCTGGCTGCCAACTTGAGAATATGTCCCTCCTTGATGAGCTCATTGGAAGCATGTACTATATCCTCTTCCCCACCCAGCATCTCATAGATCTCCATCAGCTTCTTCAGGTTCTCCTGTGAAGACATGGAGATCACGATTTGGTTGCAGAGATCAACATTTAACATGCTAACACAGCATCATTACTGGTGAAGGGGAAAAAGGTCTGTTGTGATGATTTTTCTGTATTCATTTCTGTCGAATCACCTTTGCTTAATCAGCTTTGCTTTGTTTCATAATTTTGTCTGTCTAATCAGCTTTAGTTATGAATATGTGCACAGAGGAAGAAAAGACATTCTCTAAAGCTCCTACCAGCTTGCGAATGGCACTGTTAGAATGAGTGGCAGCCATGGAGATCATATTAAGCGATCCTGTAGGGGCAGTTCAATTGAGAAAATGTTACCAAACAAAACTGATACAAAGACCTGAGAACTGAGACATAGAGCATTACAGAGAGAGAGTTTCACATACTTTCAGCATCTCTTCGATCAGAATCATCTTCTGGAAGTTTCTTCAGGTAGTCCTTCAACAACATCTCATACCGGGGAACCCTCTGAACCGGCTCCAGCATGTGGTGTTGCAGAGTGAGGCACCCACACTCCTGGAGACTCTACACAGTGCACAACAGGCACATATCAATACCACACACACACACACACACACACACACACACACACCTCTTGATGTGGATCAAAAGCTTGCATTATGGGGGCCTCTGCCATACCTGCACTTCCAGGAGAACAGCCCTGAAGGCTGCTGAGCGCTCTGTCCACTGTTTGAGGAGCTCCATGGCGCTGTCAAAGTTCTTCACATACTCTGCGTACATCCTCAGGAAAGGAGCATGTTGCTGAAGGATGTCACCAATTCGTGGGGTTGAAGCCCTGAGGGTAAATTACACACGCCCACACACACACACACACACACACACACACACACACACACACATATAAGTATTTCCAACAATAACAGTTCTAATTTTTCTAGTTCTAAACATCATCTGCTTATAATCCAAGCACTCAGGCAGAAGAATCCCATAGCAAGTCTCACAGTGTAGAGACAAACAGAGTATGAAGAGCACAAAGCTAGCAGAGCTCACCATTGATCCATGCGCTTCTCCAGGTCTGGCAAGAGAAACTGGCTGTGAAAGGCATAGATTGAGCCCACATTGGAGAAGATGCTATTTACCACCTCCACTGGGAACGAGCCCTTTGTGGCTTCCTCAGTCAGCCTGGCACAGAAGACCTGCACACACATGAGCCACAGAGCAAGAACGAGGTAAACAAAGGAAATAATCACACAATACAATCACCACACAATCAAGACCAACTAAGACTGCAACTGTTCAGCATATAATATTTTTTTTCACACATTCACTATGCCTATGTACAACATTCCTCTTTGTAATACTGCTTTTGCCCTTCCAAAATACCCAATATTGATTCAAGAAACAACGAGAAACTTAAGTAAAAACAAAAACAAATGAGCAGAAATACTGTAAATATGTTATTTCTTTCTGGTTAGTTCATTTTTAAAATTAACACACACACACACACACACACACACACACACACACACACAAAACAGGCCAGACCAACCTTGTCCAGCAGGTGGAGTCGTGTCACATAGGCTTTCTCTGTGTGCAGGAGCTCATTGGCTATCTTATGCAGCTTCTGCTCTTTGGTTTCCTATGTGGGCGGTGTGGAAATGGTAGGGCCAGACAAATATATCAAAGTGAGCGAGAGATAGAGAGAGAGAGAGCAAAAGAGAGTGACAGAGGAAGGGAGGGAGGGAGGAAGGGGAGTAAGAGAGAGAGAGAGAGAGAGAGAGAGAGAGAAGTAAAAAACTGCAAAAAAAACCTAACTGGTGAAAAAAATACCCCAAAAATAAATAAAAGTACCACAAACACAAAAGTCCTAATTTTGAGCTGACTCTTGAGTAAAAATATGGTCTGCACAGTAACATAAAGTACAAAGGTGTCAACTCTTTTTAACTGTCAGTTCCTGTGAAATGTTTAAATGCTAATGTGTACTGCAAACAGACTTATTAGGGGCTGCTCCATAGAGGAATTCAATGAAACATTTTATATATATATATATATAAAAAATACATAATGTATGTATTTTTGGTAATGTTGTCTTTTGTTTTATGATAAAAAAGGAGTCAACAGATCATAAAACAAAAGACATCATTACCAAAAATACATAAATGGATAAAAAAATGAAATAAAAATCTATATAACAGAACTACATTCAAACAGCATTAAAACAATGTATTGCATTTGACTGTGCATTTAGATGATTCTCAACCAGCACGGTTGTGCTGTGCGACTCTTCCTCTACTCACTTTCATCTCGGTGGCTGCCTCCTCTCTGCAGGCCTGCTGCTGACTAGCAGCCTGCTCCTCCTTTGAGCCGTTGGTGGCTTCGACTGCTGTTGTTGGAGTTGGTGGAGCTGGACCCTTCTCTCCGCTGGGCTTTGACTCCATCTGGCCCCCAGCAGATTCCCTGTCCCCATTCACCAAGGCTGGGGTCCCTTGGCCCTTGGCCACTGGTGTCACCTCCTCTGTCTCCTTCACCACCTCCGACTGCATTAGTGCTTTGTCGTCGTGGTCGTCGCTGTTGTCGTTGTCGTCGCGGCCGGCTGTTGGACGGCGCGCATCCTGAGACTGGACAGTTCCTGGTTGCAGGCGTCTCCTGTGCCCTTGTGGGCTCTTCTCCAAGTGGGGGTCACCTCTAGCGTCTGTGCAGGGCTTCAGTGGCGAGCCATCGGCGTCAGCGTTGTTCAGGCTGGAAGTGGTGGCCAAAGAGAAAGAGAGAGAGAGAAAGAAAGAGAGATGAGAGAAGAGAGAGAGAGGCAGGAAAACAAAAGACAGGCCGTCAGCAGTCAGCCTAGAATGAGACACAGCCAGGACCAGAAAGAGAGAGAGAAAAAAAATGGCAGAAAACACAAACCACTGGAGGAAGTGAAACTGTGCTGAGCTGAGTGCAGAGAAGGGGTGGAGTATATTGAATGTGCAAGAGAGAGAGAGAGGTGTGTGTGTGTGTGTGTGTGTGTGTGTGTGTGTGTGTGTGTGTGTGTGTGTGTGTGGGACCAGTGTCTGTCTGTAGACCAGTGCTACAGCAGTTCCCCAAGGACAGTCTTTGCCCTACTTCTGAATGGGCACACACCAGACGGACACATTAGTAAATGAGCACACACACAAGCATGCACACGCACACTACTACACACACGCACACGCGCACACACACACACACACACACACACACACGCTTTCACACCTGGTTTCCTCAAAGTGGCTGATGAGGTCCGACACATTGGTGAGTTTGGAGGGGCTGGCCTCGTTATTCTCTTCCTCGGCATCCATTTTGGTGCCAGAGCTCCTGTTATCACTCTGCCAGGATTCTGTTTGGTCTTCCACAGGACTCTGTAGCCTCACTGGTTTTGATGGCACTGTACACAAGGAGCCATATAAACGTCACTGTTCCAGCTCAACATGGCCCTCTAAAATATCTCCACAAAGCAGAATCCTGAACAACAATACAGCACACTATTGAAATCCAAAATAAAATGGACAATTGTCACCAAAATCTTGAGACATTGATCGCTGTGTTTGTGTAGCATTTGCACATGTACAATGTTTTTGAGGGCAAACCGAATACTGTAGGACTGTGTCAAATGAACTCAGGGAACAGCCAACACTTCTCTTCTACTATTAACAATGCTGCCCTGTAGTGATTAGTACTACAGGAGTAACAAAATACGTCCAGAGGGGGGCGCAACGTAGCCTTGTGAATGTGTCAAAACATTTTTGACAAACAAGAGGGTTATGCAATGAATACAACCAGCCTGTCATGCACTTCCTCAGTCAGAGTGACTGACTATGATAGCTAGTTTATCAAGTGATTCAGTAAGATACTTCTATCTGTAAACTTGCAGTGTTGCATAGCAGTGCATTCCAGTGTGCTGAAAGACTAATGTACATTTGCCTTACATGGGAAAAGAATGTTTCCATTTTATTCATTTATGCTACTCTAGTGCCCCTAAGTGGTCACCAATAAAACTGCAATGGCCAAAAATGATATGTTTACAATCTGAATGGAAGTAGCCTACAGCATATATAAACTAAGACTGATTTCATGTGCAGTAAAATATACAACCTTGTCTTGTAGGCTTGATTAAGATTTTTTAACAAACACATCAAACCACACTGACCAACATGAGAAGAATGTCATTATACTATTGAAATAAATAGAAACTCAAAACTTGGCTCTAAAAATGTTTACACTTCTATTTTTACCTACATGTTTCCGTTACATTGCAAAGTGCTTTTTTGTGTGTAATACAGTGTTTGTTTTGTATGTTGCTTTGAATAACTCAAAATAAACTGTCTGCACACTTAAATCCTCAAAGCAAGTTTATTTGCCAAGCTTTCGGCCACACGAAAATCTTCAGGGCATACCTGTACGTTGCTTTGGATAAAAGTGTCTGCCAAGTACCCATAAACATAAACAATCACATATGGAAAACATGGGAAGCCAGGCAAATCAACTCTAGTACAAAAAGAAAACTATACTGATGTCTACTGTAGGCATATTGCAGGCTTATTGGCAACACAATAAGGCATGAATTACAACTGAATTATATCTGTTCACCAAAATCATAACAGCAGCCATACCTGAGCCTCTGGACACATTGACACACCACAAGGTTACCCTGCAGTTCTTACTTACAAGTGCTGAGAAGCTCTTTAGGCCTTATAGTCCTTACCTTGTGCTGTGATCTGTGGGTGTCCACCTGGGAGTGTTCCTGATCCATTTAGAAGGCCCTGGTGGCTATCAGTGGCACAGCTGCAGGAGACGGCCGCTCCACTGCTGGAGCCTAGAGGAGACGGTGATCACACACACACACACACACACACACACACACACACACACACACACACACACACACACACACACACACACACACACACACACACACACACACACACACACACACACACACACCTCAACTTAGACTAATCGCTCAGACTGTGCAAAGTGTCTAAATGTGTAAAGTGTGTGCCTGTGTGTGTGTGAGGGACAGAGGGGAAGAGTGGTGGCTGTGCAGGTGAGACAGAGAGAAACACAAAGAGAGGGAGAGAGGGAGAGAGAGAGAGAGAGAGAGAGAGAGAGGAGAGAGAGAGAGAGAGAGAGAGAAAATGTGACTTGCCTGAGGCTCACAATGTTCCCCATCTTGACTAATTCCAAAAAAAAACAAAAAAAAAACAAAAAAAAAAAACTACCACCACTACAGGTATGACATGCAAATGATTTACCCCTTCAACCTGCACAGGGAAGCACAACCATCTAGCCAGCAACAATGCAAAGCATGAATGCAATGACCTTTAAGGCGACAGGAACCGAATCCAAGAATCACACTGTTCCAGCCAAGTGTCTTTTCGCTTCAGCTCACGCACCCTTGTTCTGTAATTCTGATGGCCAGAACACATACACTACAATGTGTAAACCTAGACGAAGGACATGCAAAAGCCTTGGCCTAGCACAAGTG
Organism: Tenualosa ilisha; assembly: GCA_015244755.2. NCBI lineage: Eukaryota > Metazoa > Chordata > Actinopteri > Clupeiformes > Clupeidae > Tenualosa > Tenualosa ilisha. The sequence goes on along the minus strand of PYXC01001308.1, from coordinate 3,024,973 downwards.
CAAGCGCAAGCCAATCCTTCAGCTACGCAGAGTACCGTGCGACAGCTTTAAACAGTGCTTCAAAGTGCACTAACTAAGGGCATCTGAGCACATTTTTTTCACTAACAGAATGTGAAATGGTCTATTTCTAGGCATGCTGCATTCCTTTGTGGAGCCACCGAGCCGTGCTCTCCACTTGCTATCCCCTTGATACAATGTCTTCTCTTAAACCTCAGCCTGGAGTCTCATTTAAGGTTCACAGGCCCAGAGCAGTGATAGCCATCTAGTTCAGTGCATCTCGCTACTCATTTATTGACCAAGCACTTCCTTAATCTCACTTCTGCAACAGAGTTACCATCCATAAAAAATGAGAAGTCCACCAAGAGTAAAGGCATACTGTAAAACACAGTGTAAGTGACCACAATAATTAATAAAAAATACTTAAAAAAATAAAATACAATTTTAGTGGCGTCTTTAACGCTGGCATCAATAATAACAAATAAATCTAGTACAAACAGACTTACAAAATATTACACTAATACAATACCCTAAATGATGTTAGACAAGTACCAGTTTCATTATTTAAAGTTTAAAATCTTCAAATGTTCAGTAGCATTGTCCTCAACTAAAAACATTTTCAAGGAAAAGGCTAGGACACATATAGAGCCTGCATAGGACCATTAAAACCATACATGGCAATACAGGCAAAATAGGACATGCAAACCTTAAGACATATCAAAAAGATTCAACACAAATGTATACGTAAAATAACAGCACTGTGAGAATGTGCAAATGAAATTGTTGGTACTACCTGGATCATGTAGCCTTATCACCCAACATCCTCGCACACACAGCTTTTGAGCCGTTTATCAGTAACTGAAAAGCTCAAACAATACAAAACATGCACAGATACAAACCAACAACAACAAAAGAAATAGCACTAACCAGTTTGTCTGATGAATTCACTCTAAGTCACAAAGAAAACGCTTCTGAAGATGTCTATATATAGCTCGAAGATGTCTGTTTAGTCCTCCTTTCTGCTTGAGTTCAAAACACCTAGCCTACTCTAATCTGAAGCACTTAACCTCTCCTCTGCACTGATAATAACAGTGTAGTTCCCTTTTTACATCTCCCCCACCTCTCTCTCTGTATGTGTGTGTGTGAGAGAGTTTGTATGTCTATTCATTTCCTCAATGAATTTCCTCAATGAATACAGCCATAAATTAAATAAAGGGAATACCTAAAGTCAACCACATAATTGATGTTATACCAACTGTTGTCACTCTGACTGTAAAGTTCAAAGCTGATGTAACATCAGTTTTCAACTTTGCATAACTGATGCGCAACAACTGCCAGTGTCATTCTGCTTGGCATAAAGTGCAAAACTTGTCAATAGCTTTCAAGTTAAAGTTTTGTTTAACTACTTTTACAGCAGTATTATCTTAACTTTCAAGAACAGGATGTTGCTTCGACAGTTACTGACACAGAGGAAGCTTTTAGCCCCTTTATATAGCCACAGTGTGAAATATCCAATGCACAAAAACCACATCATTGAGTGTGGGGGGCTGAATAGATGTTGATTCAAACAAGATCAATCAATTAGTCTGCCTGAGAGTAAGAGGCTAACTGATTTGCAATCACCCATGCAATTGTGGGTGAAGTGATGGGCAGGGCAGTCATCAAGATCAAGAAGAACCCACATTAAAACTTTAAGGATGCAAGAATAAAGAGCAAGAATTAAAAAATGATGCAATAAACTTTTGCAAGATGTAGGAGGAATATGAAAAGAAAATGATGCAGTTTAAAGCTACAGTAAGATTTAAACAACATAAAAGAGTTTGGGTGCAAAACTGGTGGACTAGCTACCTACAGGTAGCACACATTGCTAGAACATGTATATTGGTGTGTGATGGCAGTCAGTCATATCATGCTGCAGCCTAAAGGTTTTCTTTTATTTTGTGGTGGTGTCCTACACTCATCCAGAACTACACAGTTCGTATCCTAGATGGCTGGTGGGAGTAAAACCAGTGTTTATCCAACGTGACTTTATGACTATATCCAAATGAATTTGAAAATGGTACGAAAACAACTGTGTCAATTCTCTAATGGCCAAGTGATCTCATGTTCACTTAAGTCCACAAATAACTTCCAACAGTTAGACAGCACATGTGGATAGTTTTGAGGGTGATACTTAACTGTATGTGTAACCGAGTGCAATTATACATTCAGACAAAGGTGTTTATTTAAACCTGTTACTTATGCAAAGGTGCTAGGTGATTTGGCACTGTTGGAGTGTTATTAGTGACCTTGCTGGGCTTTGCTCCACCATAAACCGCACGTGTGGAGTGTGCTTTTGAAACCAAAATGTTCCAATCTGACATAGCCTATGACACCACTCAACATGGATACTGACTCCATGCACATAATAGCCTACTAAGTAGTGCCTGAATAGTCGAGAATTAGAGCATTTACCATCACAGATATCAAATGACTGAAAAAAGCTTATCAAATGACTGAAAAAAGCCATTAACCAGTAAAAAGAAGACCAGGGCCTGTGTGTGAAATCTGGTAGGCTACATATCCTAAGGCCTGTGTTCCACCGAGTGGCTTTGAGTGGCTTGGATTTACGTCTAAAACGCAAAACAAAGTGAACTCAACGAAACGTCACTCGAATGAATGTCTTCCATTTACATGGAATGGCTGCCAGTGAAGTTTTTTATTGTCATATACCCTATCTATTAATTTCTAAAATCCAATTCAGGTTTCTTGTTCTGTTTAGATGTTTTTTATTTAGACGCGACTAACTTCTGGAATCAGTTTAACCACAGTGCGTCCTCCAAAAGCGGTATCAATCATTGTCACCATGTGATGAGCTTGACAGATTATCCCTCAGTCTGTAGGCTACAGACAGTGGATTCAGTCCTAATCAGAAGCAGTGACAAAGGGTAAAGCAGTACCATCGGGGTGCTCCTAATGCCACACAATAAGAGAACGCTAAGGCTATTAAATTCAGTACCATGACACTTAATACAAGGCAGCTTTTGTGTTCCCTACAGCACATGCTTCATTAAATGTCATTCAGATATTGCAGACTAAAATGTGTGTGTCTAACGTTACATCCTTGCCGCAAGTTGTTTTTTGTCAAGTTTAAAGTTTGCTGTAACTTTCCAACACCGAATGCATCCATTCATGCAGGACTGGCGTGTAACGTTATTCTCATCATAAGTTGCTCACCTGTACAAAACACTGGGTGCACTTTAGCTTCGCCCTTTGGTCGTCGTCGCCTCCTGAGCGCAAGCCGTCTGAACTCATCCCCATCCTGCAAGCTTTTCAGAGAGTGCTTCTTCATCTTATCAAACATTGCGAAGTGATTCATTACCACTTGGTTCAAGCAAAAGACCAAACAGTCTACCTAATGAGCGAACCGTAGACTACAAATATTTTTTCCGCTTTACGTTGACTGATACAGCAAAACAATAGACTTACTCGGATATTAAATCTCCATCTTAAACGTCAACATTTAAGTGTCACCTCGAAAGCCAGCCGATCCTGTTAAATTTACTCGGAAATGTCAAATACCGCCCATTCCCATTTTTTAAGACATCCCACGCGATGGGATTGGGTTATGTCCATGGCAGTTCACACAATAGACAAGAGCCATGTCTAAGAGTACTATTCGGTGGCAAATACCGTCTGCGCGAATAGTGGGTGGGCTCAACATTAGTCTCAGGCCTACTTTATAACTCACTGTACTTACAAAGATGTAGAGTTGCCAGGAGATACCTTTTTGTTAGCATCCTACCGTTTAGCTCTCACCTCCAAGCAAGTAGGCCTATCAAAACACAAGTATGGTGGCTTAAAACTGATATTTCAAGTAGGCACAGATGAGGGCTTTGAGGGTTACCTTTCTTTATTTTCATTTTCAAACAAGGCATTACATACTTTAATGTGAGATACAAAACTGTGGATGTAACAGTGTCACTGTATTGCTACCCAGTGCTTTTTTAAATCTTTATTTACTTTTTTATACTTCTTTCCTGTATGGCTTTTCTTGAATAGCATCCCTTATCCTTCATGAAGTTAATCTCTCGGTCCATGCCATGGCTGGCTGATATTGTGCAAATAATCTTTGTGTTTCTCACAGATTTCAGTCTGGTACACCTTTCTATTACTCTACATGATGTTTACATACAATGTTTGGTGATTATCAGTATAAACTCATACATAGCAACATTTACAAAAGAGTGAAACATAGAAATGAACACTGAATGTAACATTTAGGACACCGGCACCTTATGAAGGACTGGTGAAGCAGAAGAGTGTGGCTGTTAGGTTAAGTGTTGTTGAGATGAGCTTTAAACCAATCAAGAGGAAGCATGGAGGCCTATGGCTAGAAAATGCTTCATGTGGACACTTTCACCAAATACACAATTAAAAATGATTTTAAAGGCGTCTTTGGCAGTTTGTTATGTGACCATCATCTGTTGCAGGCAAGGAGGAGCAGGAGCAAGCAAACTTATCGTCTGTTCAGTTGCAGTAGTAGCCATGCTTTGGTTTGTCATACACACACAAAATGTCTTCCCTTTCCACCTAATACCTCAAATATCATAAGGTGTTATTTATACTATATTCATTCATTTAAGTATCCGTTTTTGAACAATAGAATTGCTTTGGGAAGTCTTGCAGTAAGATTGACAACAGTGAAACCAAATAGAGAGTCTTTCAAAATAATTATGCAAATCGAGGGAGATGTCCATCTTGCAGCCTTGAATTGCGATATAAGAGTAACAGTCAATATCACATCAGGGAACTGGAATGCATTACACAGTTGTTTTCTTGTGTTATTGTTGTGCTTGTTCTGTGGGCTTCCCCATGCTGGATTGTAATTAAAACACAAAAGTATTATACTCATAACCAACAGGCGATGGCAAGGCTCAATCTGAAGTCATGTTAAATATATAGTAAATCGAATAAGCAACTTAAAAGTTTGTGCAAAAGCTTTTTAAATTGTCTTGAAGTGAATGTGTGCACATAGAGAAACAACAAGTGTGTGTAAGTGTGTGTGTGCGCATGTGTGTGTGTGACTGAGGTGTTTACCCAGCTATAAAGAGAACACTTAAAGAGGTAGTTCACTGCATTTAAGTAAATTGTAATACTTCACTGAAATGTGATATTTGCTTACTGCTGACAATGAAGCTTAACAAGGAATGAAACATGGCAACTGAAATCACTCTGCTTGTAAGTTGTACAAACAATAATGTTATCATATAAAATCAGAAATAGAAATGTCCCAAAGTGAAACGTCCCAAATATCACAGAAGCGAAATATGCCGGTTAATCACAACAGTGAATCTTGATCCCCGTGGCCCCATTTACTAATCTAAATCCAAATTCAGCCTTTTGGATTGCTTTCATTGTTGGTATAACATCACATGCTTAATTGATGCATTGCCATAGTTGTATAATCCATTCAGTCTACAAACCAATAGTGATTGTACAGTTCTACATTCAGCTGACAAAACTGTGGTCCACTCAGTTCCTCTCTCCAAAAAGTGTGTCCAATCGTGTAAACAAGTAATGTTCAGTCATGAATAAATAAGAGTACACAATGGGCATACATGAATATATGAGTAGGTTAGTGATGATTGCCTCTTTTGTCATAGCAATGGAAAGTCCTTTGGCCTGATGCTCCAGGGTCAAAGGTCAAGCATTACTCTCAAACCTAGCCAACTGTGCCTGCTTGTTATGAGCCGTCGTTCCACCTTCAGCAGAGATGAGATATTCATCCAACCGCATACAGCAACCAACTGGCTGTTGTTTGCTAATAGACCCATGGGGGTTAGGAACCAGCCTGGCTGGATGAAGGATGTAGGCACTGCTGTGTGTGTGTGTGTGTGTGTGTGTGTGTGTGTGTGTGTGTGTGTGTCTCTTTTTTTTCTACAGGCAGTCTATTCAGAGGGCTCAAGGTGGGGCTGGTGGGGCAGGGGCCGGGGCAGGGGCAGGACGAAGGCCCAGGGGCCGTGGCAGCTGGCGGAGCTGGGGCAATTGAGGCAACTGGGGGATGCAGTAGCGGGGGCTGCAAGGAGGGCTGCCGCTGCTGCTGCTGTTGGACCAGTGGCCCGGGGAATCCTGGAGGGCAACGGCAACATTGCGTCTGTGGAGGGGGCCCATGGCGAAGCCACGTGGGGATGAGAGCCACACATGAGTGGGAGGAAGAAGGAAACAAAACAGTTTGTGCTCGAGCAAAACAGACGGCCAACACAATGCTATTTTCATAAACACAATATACAGTCTGCTTACCTGTGTGCTACCAACACTTCCTTCCACTACGCAAGGCACTCGTCAACAGTACAACTTACAGTCTACTGTGGATACAGTCTACAGCAGGGGATTTTGTGTTTTCTTGCAAATCATTAAATCATAATCCAGTGTATATCCATGGTCTCTTATGCCCACTACACCACATTTAGCTCTTAACTGACACTGCTAATGTCAGGCACTTTAAGCTTCCTGTTTTAAGATTAGCAGCTAATGTCTGTTAAAGCGTGTTAAAAAAAGGACACGCATCACACCCTAGAACTCGTTGACACTTCTGTAGTTACCTGCGGAGCAGCGCTGCCCGGCTACGTCTCAGTTGTGAGGGGTATGACGGCACTGTGGTGGCAGAAGGCTGCTGACGATCTAGGAGAGACTGAGAGATTAGACATGTATACTGCGGCAGAGGAAGGGAAGAACACATGAAGCAACACCGAGCCACCTGGCAATGTGGGGGAAAAAAAACAATATGGAGGGCAAGAGGAATAACTATGTATCTACTCACCAGGATATTATCCACGAGAAGTTGTTCAACATAACACTGTATGCTTAGCATTGCTTGTTTTAAATACCTATCACTGTCTGCACAGAAGGATGATGGGTTGCATAACTGGCCAGGGTCCTGACATCTTGGTCAAAAGACCCCTGCAGACCACCTGCTACAGGCCTGCTAGTGATTGGTGAAGAGGTCAAGGGTGCAGGAGCTGGGTGCTTTTTGGACAGTATATGCACTCTCTGTCATATGTGTGTTATCTCTGAGACCCTACTCTGCACCTTCACTTCTGCTTATTTCCCCTGCCTCCAACATGTCATTTAGGAATTCTTCTAGAGACCCCTTTCTGTTGAAATTTCATTTCCTGTTGAAAAGCCGCTTCCTGTTAAATTAATCCTTGCTGGACACAAGACATATTCAGAAACATATTCTTCCCAAACCTCTGTCGGTGAGTTTCCATACAGACAGATTGCGCATGTACACTGCTGTAGACACCATGGCAAAAGGCCAAAACCTGATAAAATGGACAGGCTGGATGTTACTGGTATCTCAAGGGGGCAACAATGTTGAGTACAATTTGTAAGAGGGAGGTCTTGTAAAGCAGAAATGAAATTCATTCTGTGCTCTATATCTTAAGAAGTCTAAAAAAACTCTCTTATCCATTTGATCTGAGACGAAAGCACCACAGAAAGACAAAGGCATAGTTCTGTTTTTACCGAGTATTTACAGAATACACGTAGATTAACACAACACTATACACAACTTTATATATCTTTTCTATACCATATATAAACATGCATATGCATATGGTTTAACAGGCTGACACATTCAGTGAACAGAAGGAGATAACAGTCTGTCCAAGATGACTGTGAGTCTTTAGCACTAAAAAGTGATCTGATGTATAATTCATATATTTAAAAAAAACACACACAGCAGCACATTCATATAGACGACGCCCTGTTGAATGGTAAGATCAAAACAGAGTGAAAAGCTTATTCATTTTAACCCAGCATGAGAAATCATTAAATTATAGACACAAAGTCAACTCATTAAATAGAGCTGACGCATTTCAGTAACTCACAGAGACCCTGAGAGCATTTGACAGGTTGGAGAGGCTATGGCACGTTTTTGAATGGTGATAAGATGGAGATGGGCTGTAGTGTTGGGGTCTGAGCCGGGGGGACACTAGGTGACGGTTTGCTGTGTGTGCAAATGTATGTGTGTGTGTATGTGCGTGTGTGTGTATGTATGTGTGTGTGTGACAGAGAGAGACGGGGAGAGAGAGAGAGAGAGAGAGAGAGAGAGAGAGAGAGAGAGAGAGAGAAAACATATATGGATGAGTCTGAGAGAGAGTTTGAGTGTGTGTGTGTGTGTGTGTGTGTGTAATAATAAGGCCTTAGGTCAAAAGGGGTTGACAGAGAGGAGGTTTCACTGGTTTCCTTCTAGAACACTTCCTGCCAAAATTACAAGCTCCGCCCAATCCTGAGCCCCACGTATCGCAGTGGACCACAAATAAGACCAATTCCAACAGCCACCCAACATAAGGGCTCACTACAAGCCTGCCTAAGTTTGGAAAGACTGCAGGTATTCCACTCATCCTTAATACTGAAATTAATAAAAACTCTAGAATTTTCCTACATGAGTTCAGAGAAAAAATACTGGTCATTTTATTTGGAAGGGGGAGAATTCAGAAAGCTAAATAAACACATTTAAAAATACAAGGTGAACATGCTAAGGTCAGTGTTGTACTTGTTGGAGTGAAAAATGAAGGTGAATGGTGTGATGTGTATTAGCAGGGTTGAATACACATCCTGTAAGGCCAGTGTTTTCAGTAAGGCCATGTGTTGTACTAAAACAGCACTGCATGTACTAAGGCTTGTGGAAGTGCCAGAGTAAGGGGCTTTGGCAAGGTTTGAGCAACAACATCTTGAACGAAGTTTTGTTTCTGTTATTGTTAAACCATCACCCAGTGCCATTGGCTCAACCAAAGAGTCGAGAGGTTTTTGAGATAGCAGCCCTGAATGTCGGAAATGGAGACGGAAGGAGGAGAAGCCCATGAGGGAATTGACTGTCAAATGCTCAGAGGCTCCACGTCAGTTTGAACCGACTTCAAAATGTTGTCATTTAAAATGCACAGCAGTTCTATGTGAGAGTACAATAGTGCTCAGGCATATGTTGGCATTAGTAAGAGTTGGCTGTAACAGTGTCTACAGTACAGTATGTTACGCTGTAGTTGCTTTGTGGAATACAATTCCAAGTGATCGGCACAAACATATTCATGTACTCATTCAAATAGTTTTGCAATACAACAAAAATACTGATAATTAAGAAAGAAAAAGATATTCAAGTTGTTAAAACCATGGATGGTCAACTGGACTCCACCCAAATGTTTGTACAAATCTGCCCCTACGCTTAAAGTGTGCCCTGACAGCAATTTGTCCTGTCTGGCAAGATATCACTTGGCTGCCCGCTTTGGAGGGAAGGCTTCAGCCAACCAAAACAAAAAAGATGCAGGAAAGAAAAGATCAAACAAACCTCTTCTCAAGAACAGAACGAAGACTAATCGGCCAATTCCTCACTGACAGTCATAAACATCTCCCTCTATTATGTGTCAGACACATTCTATGTGTGCTAGTGACTCTCACTAGTCTTCACTGCATATAACCCCTATTGTGGTGTCTGCCTGGCCGTCTGTACATTGCCACTCTGTACTACGCTATCTACAGCGTTCCTAACACACACACACACACACACCTCTCAAACATGTGTGATATTCCCTGAGTTGTGATGTATGATGGCACTAAGGAGCTCCATCAAACAGTTACATTCATTCACAAACTACAGCCCCATCACAGCCCATCAGAAGCACCTGAGGGCGGCCTCTGAGAGAGGGATGATCTGTTGTCTGTCCATGCCAACAACCAGCTACAGTCGCAAGTGGTGCTGATAACCTTCTAATCAGTATTCTTGTCCTGTCATCTAAATCAATATCTAGGATGATGGCTTTGAGAATGGTGCGGATGGCCCAAATCACTACCTTGCATGACTCTTAAGACTCTAGTACACTCTGTACTATACTGGTGTCCAACAGTCTCTGTGAATCAATGACAAGTGAAATCTGTTTTCCCAAATCCCACTGAAATTAAATAACCAAATGACAAACCAGAATTGGCATCTCAGAAGGCTAAACTGCAAAGATTAGCATTGAACAGTTATAAGGTGTTTAGGATGGAATAGTTAAAAAATCTGACAATGTCTCCAGCATTTTCTTCTATATTTTCAGATGGAAACAAAAGCGACCCTAGTAACTTCAAACGGATTTCGATGTGACCCATACTTGTTATAAAACCTCATCAGTAGAAAAGGTAAGTAGTTAGAACAGATCAAAGAGCACAGTGCTGGATCCCTCAGTGCATATTTCGGTGTGGAGTAGTAGTAGTACACTGAACTTAAGTGTGAACACTTCTATAGAGGAGTTAGTACGGTTCACTTTGATTTCAAGTCTTAAGCATACAGACACAGCCTCAGCCACTGGGCCGACGTCCATGCTGCAAGTTCTCTGCTTTTCTCTGTCATTGGAGGATTGCTTTTGTAAAGTCCACATGCACAGAATGTTCATTGTTTTCAAGTAGGGTACAGAGAGATGGGACAGAGAATTCAGCAGCAATACACAGTGTCCTCAAGAAGACCGATCAACAGTCTGTTGTGGGGGAAAGGCAGGGCCACCAGTGCGCCTTACGAAATACAAAATTCCCTGAGCAAAAAAAAAAAAAAGAAAGAAACCAAATAAAAAGGAAATAGTCACTATTACATTCGAACAAACAAAGAGGCTTTGTCACACACAAAAACAAACAGCACACACCAGGAAACCAGTCAGTCCTCCTCTCTATATCAACCCGACCTCAGTCTCAGTAGCGGTGGTGGTGATGGGTAGTGTAGTTTCGGGAGTAGAGCTGGCTGTAGTTGCCGGAGGGGGTGTAGCGCATGGTGGAGGCGGTGGAGGAGGAGGAGCGGGAGAGGCTATGCAGGGGGTGGGGGCGAGCACGCGGGGAGCCCCACGACGAACGCTGGGTGTCCAGCATGGATGAACGGTAGGGGGATGATGGCAACGAGCCAAGGCCAAAGTGCGACGATGGGGAGGAAGTTGACACATGCGACTCGGATGTGGTGTAACGGCGGGAGAGGGCAGACGCCCGGGCCAGGTGGGGGTACTGGGAGCTCAGTGAGCGGGGCTCCACCACGTACGTCCGCATGCCCACGGCCCACTGCGAGTGGGTGAGCCTCAGTGGGGTGGATGGCGGTGTCCACGTGGAGGCCGGGGAGGACGGCGCCTCCAGGGAGGGGGGGCTACTCGGCGCGGAGGGTGGAAACGAAACAGACGGAGCGGATGTCGTGGGCGATGGAAGTGTGGGGGGCAGGGGGGCTCTGCAGAAGGACGCGGCAAACACGGTGGTGGGGGAGGGGAGACCGGCGGCGATGGCGGCGGCCGCCACCGAGGTGACCCGCGTCGGGGAGCCGGGGGGCGGGGAGCCGGCCGAGCCGACCGAGGCCGTTGCACTTACTTTGGGCGCGGAGCTCCGCAGGCGCGAGGCCTTGCCTGAGGAGGAACGCGTGCTGCGGTGCGACTGCTCGTGGTCAAACTCCAGGTCTCCAGCCGCTGCGTCAGCGCCAGCTTCTGCTGGATGGCCATGCGCAGCAGCGAGTTGAGCGTCTTCTTCTCGTCCTCGGCCGCTGCCAGCTGCCGCTGCATCTCATCCAGCTGGGTCACGTACTCGTCACACCTGGGGGGAGGGGGCGGAGGAGAGACATGAGGGAGAGAGAATAAAATGAGGAAAGAGAGAAAGCAAAAACAAAAGGATTGAAGGAGAGAAAAGGGGGATGACAGAGATGAGTGTCAAAAGGAAAGTCCATATGAAAAGGAACAAGTGAGAAAGGAGGGACAGTAAGAAAAAAAAATGACGATGAGAAAAAATAGAGCAAAAAAAGAGAGGGAATTGAAGAGGCAAAGAGCCACAAGTGAAAAGTCAAGAAAGACAAGAAAGGAGAGAAAGGAGAGAAGTGAGTCATTTTCTCAGAGTCTCTGGCCAATCTGTCAAGAAGTAAGACATCAGCCTTTAGAGGGAGACAGAAAGACCAGTGGTGTCACAGAAATGCCACCATCATACAGATGTTGCCCCCATCTCTCAGAGTGTTCCCAAAATACCATCACTGACTATTTCTATATCTTTGACCTTACAGTGACACCCTGTGAAGAGACAAGGATCACCCAGTAGGCTACAGTGAGCTGTCAGGGAGTGGTGGTGATTTATGGTTGGAGGGAGTATGTATGTGTGGTGTGTGTGTGTGTGTGTGTGTGTGAGAGAGAGAGACAGAGAGTATAGGGGTTTCTCTCTTACCTGGTGGCAAACATGGCCCTGAGAGAAGAGAAGGTGGCGGCGTCTTCTTTCAGAGCCTTCAGCTCGTTCCGCAGTTTCATCATGGTCTCCGTCACCATGGTCTTCTCATTCTCGTACTTGCTCTTCAGATTGGCCAGGGCCACCTCAGCAGTCTAAGAGAATCAGCACAACCATTCATCACCATCATCATCATCTTCCTCCTCCTCCTCCTCCTCCTCATGAAACGCCTGTGATGAGTCAACAAAACCTCTACAGCTGACTATGCTGATCTCAGTGCAAATGCAGGTCTGTAGATGTACTTCAGATGGTTAAATATAGATGGCTTTAAATAGTCACTGAAACAGAAACAAATAAAATCAAATTTGGGCCATATAATTCCCTCTATTTCTTTTTTGTTCCATTTAAAGGAGAAATCTGAATCAGTCAGCATCCCTGTCGTTCAAGGTCACTGAATGCTGTCTGTAGGAAAAAGAAGCAGAAAATTTGATGCAACTGTAGAGTCAGTCAGTGTTAGTCGCCTGTTCACTATTCTGTCTGAGTTGTATCAGATTTTCTTGTCCTTTTTTTCCTACTGACAGCACTTGGTGATGTAGGAAAAATTGTAATATCCTAGAGATGAATATTAATGTGATAAAAATGTATGCCGTGTGTGATACAAAGGTATGTGTAACCTGAGTCTAAAGAGTTAAAACAACAAACCCGAGCAGATTAGGGTTAGGAACGGGGGAAACAGAGGGTGCTGGTGGAAACCAAATAAACATCTATCTTCACCAGGACAGGGAATAGATATCTATCTTCACCAGGACAGGGAACCTCAACAAGCTAAAACAATAGGAGGGGCGAGAAATCAAAGGTCATTGTGAGGGCAGGGAGGTCTGCTATTTGGTTTACGGGTGATGTCTGCTCTGGGGGGTATAAAAGGGAATCCTCCAGGAAGACAGGCTTGTTACTATACATTCCTTGAGTAGGTTTGTGTGGGTAACTTCGGCGTCGTGATTAAAGACTGCAGTAATCCACCAAGTTGCCTGCCTAGTATTTTTGACCACAGTGACCTGGAACAACGCGGCTATGGATTGATTCACATCGGATTTATCCTTTAAGACTCATTTTGGTTGTTTTGTTTTTCATTCAGTATAAAAACATCCTGTTTTGTTTTTGCATAAAAAATGGTGCATGTCTATTAGAGTGATAGTGATTAGGACTAGAGGAGAGGGTATTTTAGATGTGGCAGTGAGGACAAAGGAAATTTCAAGCTCTTTTTAAATGAACTGAGGAATACTGGTCTCAGACCAGGCATATGTGACGTGAGCTCCATAATTAATGGCTGACAGCTTGTGGAGTGGTGGCGTGGCCACTGCTATCAAACAGATCTTTAGAATGATGAATGATCCTTTTCTTCCTGCAAATAGTTCCACTTCTCACACTCTGAACATAACTACATACTCCAAAGTAATGCACAATTTTGGCTAATAAATGTTCTGTAGGGTCTAGGACAGTATATTGAACATGCTGACAGAGGGCTACTGCAGGCCTGCATCAGCAGTGGCCCGTCACTGGTGTGTAGGCTTGGGGTGGGGAAGGAGCGGCCTGAGTGTAGCACACACCATGATGAGAGTGGTAATTGCACTGCGGCCATACAGCCCAGCGCTTTCACATCAGTGTGGAAATCTATAAACCAGCTACCCTTGTAAATCACAGAGAGCCAAGAGAGGGCAGAGCCTGGCTTCAGCTTTTAATCAGGAAAAAATACAACTGGAGATAAAGAAAGTTTCACTGAATCCGACTGCATTACTTTGATTAAAGGGTTTCCAAAGCTTTCACTAACCACAGGCAAACAAAGGCAAAATGCATACAACATACAATCAAGATCATTTCCACCTTCTATTTGCCCTGATGTATTAATGGCTTTCCTCACTCAAGACTCAAGAGGCTTCGCCACTACAGGCTGATACCACACACTAGTTACTGGCAACTGTGTAATGAACCTGCACGCCTTAAGGGCCCCAAACATCAATGCAGACTTCCATTAGATTCTCACTAGCATTCTATTAGTCTACGGTTCCATTCACTGGGATTCAGTAGGACAGAGAAGTGAAGAGCACAGAATTAATTATTGTTTTAGTGTATTAAACGTATTTCTGGAAACTAAGTGTACAAAATAGTATGACAAAAGTGTAAAGCATTAAACATATATATATGTGTGTTTGTGTGTGTTAATTGTAGTATAGAGTAGTGTAGTAAGGCTGTTCACTAATAGACACTCACCTGCTTGTATAGCATTACACAGTATACTGTATGTATCAGTATGCTTCAGTATAGTTTAGTGTTATATATTAAACACAGTCTTAGACAAAGGAGTGTACTCAGACTATTCCCACGTACAGTGCAGTGGCGCTCACCTGCTTGTTGGCTTTGAGGACCAGCCGTAGCGTGGCGATCTGCTCCCGCTTGGTGCTGAGCAGGGACTTGAGCTTGAGGATCTCCTCCATACACGCCTCCTTGTCCTTGTCCAGAAGCGGGGCCAGCTCCCGAGCCGCGGCCCTCTGGCGCGACAGCTGCAGCGAGCGGTCCACCGCCCTCTGGAGGTGCTGGATCTGGTCGCGGATGATGGCGTTCAGGTGGCAGATGTTAGTGGGCTCGCGCCGTGGGTCCGGGGCGGTGCTGCTGCCGCCGCCGCCACCACCTCCAACGGGGGTGTCGGGGGCGGGTGAGGAGGATGAGGAGGACGAAGAGGCACTGGGGGTGGTGCGCGCTGGGCTGGGCTCGTCGCCAGAGTTGGCCGGCGGCTCTTTGGAGGGCGAGTCCGAGGGGCTGCGTGACTCGCTAGAGGAGTTGGAGGCATTGGTGGCGGCGTTGATGGCAGCCAGGCGCCGGGCCAGGCGCGGGGTGAGCAGCGCGCGGTGCTCCTCCTGACCCGGCACCTTGAGTGCTCCGCCGCCGCGTGACGGCGAGCGACTTTGTCGGTAGTAGTCCAGCATGACCCGGTTGGGCGTCTCGTTGTTGCACAGGCAGACGTGGTGGTAGAGCTGCGCCAGCTCCTCGCTGAAGGTCACCAGCTCGTCCTGCGCCGTGTTCAGCAGCGTCTGGCTCTCGCTGGCCACGCTGGCCGCCGCACGTGCCTCGGCCTCCAGGGCGGCGACCTTCTCGCGCCCCTCGCGGCAGCTGCGCTCCAGCCGCACCACCTGCTCCTCCAGGGCGTGCTGCTGCACCTGGCTCTGGCCACGCGCCTCCGTCTCACCCTCCACCCGCTGGTTGTAGCGTTCCTTCAGCTCCTTCAGCTCGGCCTTCAGGCCCACCACCTCCGTCACTGCCACCTTGTACTTGCAGCGCATCACCTCCACGCTGGGGACCTCGGTGGACGCCAGCAGGTCCTTCTCGTCATCGTCATCCTCGTCTTCCTCCTCGTCCTCGAGGGCTTTCTTGTTGCCCGTGCCATGCTGGCGCCGACGGAGGGAGCCCAGGCGCTCGCGGAGACGACGAGCTCGGTTGTGCTGCTCGAACAGGGCTGTCTGCGCGTGCTGCAGCTGGGCCTCACACTCCTGGAGGCTGGTGGTGAGGACCGACTTCTCCCGCTCCACCTACCACACACACCACAATCACAATTCATAATACTTCCACATTTCATATTAAACCACAATTACAAATTCATATTTAAGCCAAAGTTTTATAGCAACTTGCACTGGTATGGCCCCAGGAAGCCCACTACACTGGAGAATGCGGGCATCGATCCCGCTACCTCTTTCAAACTTTCAAATCCTATGTGTGCAACCTGTACATATGGCTTTTGACAATAAAGCTGACTTTGACTTTGACTATTGTTTTTAAAGGAAAAATTGGGCGCAATTCAAGCCATATCTCTGTTATTGGAGCTCACTGAGTGCTGTTGATAGGAAGAGAAGGAAGAAAATGTGGTACAACATCGAGTGAGCTAACACTAACTGAAAGGGGCCCAGAATAGTGAAACTGAGCTTCTTGTCCCCATTGGCTGTCCTCATTGTATCAAATTTTCTCATTCCTCTTCCTAACGACAGCAGTCAGAGAGGATCAATTTACACCAAAGTATTCCTTTAAGTATATACTTTAAGTATATATTAGGTCAATTAGGTAAGTACTGTATTTTAAATAACTAGTTTTAGCATCATCTGCAAGACCATTTTGGTGGTGTATGATCATGTGAAGCACAGGTTCATACACTCCATATTTCAAACAGCCATCCAGAATATGTGCTATGAAGTTATTTTGGCCCCCCGCACCACAAACACAAAATAGCTTGCAGAACAACAGCACGACATTGCCTACCTAACTCTTCTGCAAACTACCATCAACCAGCAGAGTGACTAACACTGTGAACAATGATTGGGCTCCTTCAGCGTCATCTCTTCTTGTTTTCAGTGATGTGGGTCTGTCTCGACTTTCACACATCACTTCCTGGTTCCTCACATCTGGGTATCACATCACTTATTCTTAGTCTTACATCTGAGCTAAATGCATCACTTCCTCAATGTGAGGGGCTTACACACGCAAATGATATATCCTGAGCTTCTGAACTACCAGTATCTGTATCACACCCTCTGCTGTCAACTCACGCCAATTGCTTTATTATGGTCTTCTGATTGCATGGCTTAGTGCAAGCTACTATCACTGATTGTAAGATGACTCAATGAAATGTGACCTTGAATACGACCTTGAATTTAATGACAAAGGATTCAGTCTAAATCATATCTTTAAATGTTGGCTAAAGTTCACAATAGCCAAATTAATTCACTTCTGACTGATCAGTAGGCGACTCCTGAAATGTAGGATGTCAGATAGCCAGCCTTACATATCACAGCTTGAACTGCTGCCCCAAACTTCATCACATCCCCATAGCATCCCCTATTTGTGTGTGTGTGTGTGTGTAAGAGAGAGAGTTAGAGAGAGAGAGAGTGTGAGTGAGTGAGAGAGAGAGAGAGAGAGAGAGAGCAGGGTCAGGTTTCAGGTTTCATGTAGACATTGCAGTATCCGGCTCGTAAACACCCCTCACTAATGCGGCACTAGTCTCTCCCTCTCTCTTTCTGTCTCTCTCTCTCTATTTTCCCCTTCCAGCATGGTTTCCATTCAGACTATTTCTACTGGTAAAAGAACCTTTTAGTGTCCTTGCAGTGGTCACGAAAGTGGCCGCTAGCAATCCATCTGCAGGTCCCCACCCTCTTCAAACAGCAGGAATGACATTGCTCAATAATTTCATGGAATGGCCCAAAAGGCACATAAAAATAAATAGCTATTTTACATCTATCCAGAAGCTCTACTTTTAGGAATCTGGTAATATAAAGAAGGCAAGCTCGTCAATCTTGGGGGTTACCCGTATCTGCCCTCTGGAGTCCATAAACACTTGCAATGGCCACAGTATGCTATATATACATACTACAATCAATGCATTAAGTATACAGTGTCATATTGAGCAGTTTGTGATACAACCCTTCTCTCCTTCAAGGTTTTAGTTTACATCCTAAAGGTACATTTTAGTACATATTCCTCTTCCTTTAAGTATGCATTCCTGTATATTTTTTTAAGTATATATTCCTACATAGTATACATTGCTACATATTCCTGTAGGTAAATATTCCTACTAATTCCTAAGTTCACATTCCTACAAATTCCAAAGTTTTTATGTTCCTATTCCATGAATTATAGTAAACGACCACCGAATCAGTAGTTGGCACTGGTCATTCCCACCTGCACAAGCTGCTGTTTGAGCTTCTGGATCTCTGTGAGGTTGAGCTCGCTGAAGAGGTCTGGCGGCGGTGCCGACGGCTGCTCCCCCTTGCGCACCGCGGCCTGCTGCCGGAGCTCCCCATTGGCCCTGCTGAGCAGCAGCGTCCCAGCCGCCCCCTGGAGCAGGTGCCCGTTGCACTTGCCCCCCTCCTCGCTGCCTGGCGACGAGACGGCGGTGGGGGTGGCACTGCCACTGGGAGGAGCAGAGGTCAGGGAGCAGAGGTGCGTGCCGGTGCTGCCCGGGACGAAGGCGCCCTCGCCCAGGCTGAGGTGGTGGACCAGCTCCTTGCGCAGGGTGTTCTTCTGCTCGCGCTCACTCTTGAGGGCGTCCAGCGCCTCCTCCAGCTGCCCCTCGGCGATGTCCTTCAGCCGCAGCGCGTCCTCCAGCTGACTGTTCAGCAGCACCGTTTCCTCCTCCAGAACCTTGATCTCATGCTTCAGGCCCTCATACTCCACCTGCAGGGGGCAGTGAAAAGTAAGACTCCACCTTTAACCACCCATTACCCTGCACTGTGTCTTATAGATTCATAAAATAAATACCTGGTTGACCTGAGAGCGCACAAAACTGAACTTCATAGGCGTTTATATTTTTATAGAAGGTATTTCATAATAGCTGTAGTCTCAGTTGGAAGCCCATGCATCTGCTACACATGAACAGGCTGTCTTTAACAACAATACTGCTATGTATTACAACACATTTCCAAAGCAAGTAATTCACTTAAATGAACATTATTGTATAGCATAAACTTATTTAGTGGAGATAGTCCAACATAGAGTGGGAAAGGGGCCATATTCTTCGTCAGTGGCAATTTAGTTATATGTTGATTTACTTTTTAACTCTGAAGAGAATGTCACTGCACCTTGGGTAGGCTAAACAACACTTTAACAACAGTAAATGATGTTGGAGAGTAGACTACAGACTCCAGTATATTGTTGGGTAGCAGAGAGTACACAGCCTTCTAGGAGGGCCTGGCAGATTAACAGAGGAGGCGCGTGAGTTACGAGCAAACCTGGCTCTGTTTGAGCGTGGACACCAGTTTCTGCAGAGTGATGTTCTCCTCCTCCAGCTCAGTGTAGTCCTGCAGCAGACGAGCCTCCCGAAATTTATACTCCCTGATCTCCTCCCGCATCCGACTCCTCTGCAGCTCCAGCATCTCATTACCCTTAGAGAGAGAGAGAGAGAGAGAGAGAGAGAGAGAGAGAGAGAGAGAGAGAGAAAGAGAAAGAGACAGAGAGAAAGAGAGAGATTTTATTTTTGTTTTTATAATTATTACAAGTCCTTATTAGCTTCCTTTTTTAAGTTTCTGTCTTTACTTTTATGCATTGATCTATTTATCTTATTGTTCACAAACAGATATTTTATTTGTTTGTATTGTTGTATGTCAGCTTTGGCAATACTGCTTCAATGAGTCATGCCAATAAAGCTACCCTTGAATTGAACTGAATTGAATTTAATTGAATTTAATTGAACTGAATTGAATTGAACTGAAAGAGAGAGGGAAGATTACACTTGTCGGAACAGGAACCTAAAAGAAAAACATTAGTCAATGCCTATTAGTTAGTGATTAAAACTGAATTACACATTAGTCATTATCACATGATGCTACCTTGCTGCGGTAAAATGATGACAAATCTCACATAGCAAACCCCAAACATAGAGAGCACTATCTGACAGTACAAGGTCCTGTCAAACGCCACCAGATGCTTATGAAACAGAGCCATCACCATTGCAGGGCACAAAGTTAAGGTCTCTCTCTCTCTCTCTCGCTCTCTATCCCTCAGCTGGAGCAGGAGCAAGGACCAAGGACTTGATTAATACTGTGTGCCCCACAGCATGTTCCAAGCCACAGTGACAGTGCAGTGGTCACTCCGCATGCAGAGCTGACAACCTTCACTGCTGGGTCAGCTTCTGCTCAGTGTATCTGCTACACCGCATTTGCCTTCCAGCGAGCTGCTGCAAACATCTGGTGAGATCGCTATTGACAGTGCTAAAGATATTTTACTAATACTTTCATCTAACATGACTAAATGTCATATTACACACACATACACACACACAGTGTGTGGTTCCTCACCTCACGCAGCTCCTGCAGCAGGGCACCAAGGTGCTCGTTCTCAGCCTGCGTGTTGGAGGCCACCGAGCGGTTGAGCTTGAGCTCGGCCTGCATCTCCAGCAGCCGGCCCATGTAGTAGGCCTCCTTACTGGCCGACTCCTGCAGCAGAGTCTCCTCGTTGCTCTCGCCATCCTCGGCAACCTTCCGCTGGGTAGTGTATGCCTGACTGAAGGCCTGAAAGAGAGAGAGAGAGAGACAGCGAGAGAGAGAGAGAGAGAGAGAGAGAGAGAGAGAGAGAGAGAGAGAGAGAGATGGGGAGATATGGGGAAAAGTTAATTTAGTTTTGACTATAAGAGCGGTGTGGGATTATTTTCATTTTAATGCACACAATACTTCCATTTCTTTTTGTCTGGTCAGGGGAAAATAGATTTTAGGCCGAACCAAGAGAGAAAGAGAGAATAACACACATTTCGTCATAGACTTCCAAGAACAGAGAAAGCATAGAACTTGTCATTCTTCAAGCACCCAGTCAATACTTAACTTGCTGAGGGGTAGGAAGGGTGGATCGTTTAAACTGCGGGGATCCAGGAATGAAAGACAGTATCAGTTTCAGACAACAACAGAATTATTTCTCAGCGATTCATTGCTTCACTACCCAGAATGCCCAGTTATGATTTGCTCAAGTACGACAGGTCAACCACACAAAGAGGAGAGAGAAAGCAAAGTGTTTGAGAGAAAGTAAACACTGTACACAAGACAAGCCTTGGAGGTGTGGAGGACAGGAGAGGTCAGTACCCCTAAAGAATAGGGGAACGTTGCTCATTATCCCCACGGCGTGACTACAGAGGGCTCGAGAGTGGCCTCCCATGAGAGCGGGTGAGGGCGACGACGCTAAGAATCGATGGCCTGCTTAAGCGTGAAGCGAGACGGCGAATATTATGGAGCAAAGAAATCAATCAGAGGTGCAAAGGAACCTGCCTCTCGGAGAAACAAGAGAGATAAAGAGACCGCCTTGGACAAAAAAAGGGGGAGGAGAGGAGTGGAGAGAGAGAGAGAGAGATTGACTGGTGCAAATGTTTTTTTCTTCTTCATCTATTTCTTCTGGCCAACGGGTTTTTTTTCCACACAATGCCTTGCCATGACAGAGTGGAGTACAGGTATGAGGTACCACATACAGGTAATGACCACAGTTCCATTTGGAACACAGCCATGGAATGGGCTGCCACCAACCGTGATCATTACCATAAATTCTTCCAAACTTACAGGATGAGAAGATTTAGACTCAGATACCTGTTTGTTTTGTCCCAGACTGTGTATTTGAAGAGCATACTTGAACACGGAATCCAATAACAGGGCCGACTCAGACATGGCTATACACCTTTCTCAGCGATGAGGGTAATATCTCAGACAAATGCTGTTCTGAAAGTCTAAAATGAATTTTTATCTGAAGTGATCTTTCAGGACTGTCGCCTTTAATGCATCCTCTTCTGGTTCTTCTGTAAAGAGAGGGACAGCAGTCGCTCATGCAGGTCCCTCTCAGTAGAGCACATTCTCCCTGCCTCACTGGAGACAGATGGAGTCACACACACGCACGCACGCACGCACGCACCACACACACACACACACACACACACACACACACACACACACACACACACACACACACACACACACACACACACACACACACAGCCATTGCACTGTAGGAACACTTCATTTCAATGCAAATCCCATTACAGGCTCTACTCTTCCTCTGGCACCCAACCAGTCTCTATCACTGGGGTCAAACTCACTCACTCCTTACTGGTCCAGTCATCTAAGAGGCTGGGCATTTAGATGGAAACAGATTGGTGTGGGTGAATGAGGGTCTGGAGAATTGCTCAGTACTGGCCCAGATGCAGGCAGCTGAATGTGTGTTTGAACTGAATCACCCTCTTCTTCATCCTGGAAGGGCTCGAGTGAGGAACTGTGGGATAGGATAGGCCTCCCGCTGTGTGTTTGTAGACAAGGACACAGCGGGGGTAAGAAAAGGGGCCAAGCTGACATTGCACACCACAGCGGCTGCCGTCGCTGACCCTGCTCTCGTCTCCTGTGGGGTGGACTGCTTTGTTTACAATGCGTGTGTAAACAAACAAACACGCATGCATACACATACACACACACACAAACACATTCTCATACTCACACTTACATTTGGCTTGCAGACAGATAAGCTTACACATTCATTACTGTATGACATTTCAATACAAACAAAAATCAAGCAAAATATTGTAAATACACAATACACAAACACACACACACACACACACACACACACACACCACACACACACACACACACACACCACAACAAACACATCCAAGCTGTATGCTTTTATGCATTTGTCATGTGCTTTCAATATAATTGCCAAATCACTGTTATGGATTTTTAATCAGATCTGTGAGATGAGATTACAATTTAATGCAATTTATTGTTGAACAATGACCTGCCAAAGGGGCTTGGGCACACTGGCGGAAGAAACAGCAGCCGACTGTTGTCATGATATACACTACAGCAGATTCAACAAATATTCTCTCTCTCTCTCGTGCATACACACACACACACACACACACACACACACATAGATGCACACGCAAGCACGCACGCACACACGTACACACACACACACACACACACACACACAGACGCACACACACGTGTGTTCAGGCAATCCTTTGCTGATCCAGTACAATTCACAGATGCATGTCTGGTTCGCCAGCGCCACTGAATACCCCCCACTAAACAATGGACTACACAGACGGATGGGGTGGCTGTGTTGTAGCTTTCTAAAATTGGACCCTGCACTGTGTATGTCTCGCAGACTCCATGTGGACTGTGTGCCTGGCTGGTGTGGAGGGGACATATACATCACAGGGTATAAATAGCCACAACTCCCCTGGCACTTCGGCTCCACGGACAGCAACAATAAAGGTCACTGTAGCCCCCGTCACGTGACCCGAGTCACTGGTCTGTAGGACAGTGTTTAACATTCACCAGTGGACTACTCTGTCTTTCTTTTTTTCTTTTTCTGTCTCCTCTCTAAACCACCTACCATTCACACGAGAGGGGGGGCAGCACACACAAAGAGGAAGAAGATGGGTGTGTGTGTGAAGATGAACGTCTCTCCTCCTCTCCATCCTTGTCTCCTGAATAAAGCCAGAGGCCCATCCAGTCTGTGTTGGGGGTCGGCGGGGAGTGATAACATCAACAGGCCGGGCCGGTTTGTCGGTCGGTCGGTCGGCCACAAGGGGTGAGTCAGCAGTGTGACAGGAGGCATCTGCAGAGACCTGCAGTGCCCTTTTATAGTCCAGTTAATAAATGACGTGGCCACGGCACCCAGATAAAAATACGCCCCGACCAACATTAATTTACACACAGCACACACACAAGCAGGCCAAAGTCTGAGAGACAGAGGAGTGAGCGAGAGAGAGCCAGAGAGAGAGAGAGAGAGAGAGGAGCGAGAATGACATCATATGTCCTATGACATCATTAGAGGGCTAGTCATTGATTGATCAATTAGCAGCCAGTCATCCTTTAACCACACAAAGGTGTGTCTGCAACAGCTCAAATGGGCAAAGCAATGCCAACTTCACCCAGTTCCAACTGCCTGCCATCCTTTTGTTTAAACACTGGGCAGCCTTTTCATTATCAAGAGTTAGAACAGCAGACAGAATGGAGAAGGAGAAAGAGGAAGAGAGAAAAGGAGTGGGAGGGAGAGAGAGACAGAAAGAGTGAGAGAAAGAGAGGAGGAGGAACAGGGAGAAAGAAAGAGAGAAGAGGGAAAGATGGAGAGGGAAGAGGGAAAGATGACACTCCTTCTTTATTCTTTCTTTCTTCTTCAGTGCTTCTCAAAGAGGATAGAAATGGTGAGAGTTTGGCCTGTAACTGACATTCCTTTGAATGGAGCTGTAAAGTCTGTCTCACCCAAACACAGTTGGCTCCTTAGGTACGGCTCCTTGAGATGAAGACCACTCATTCTCTCAGAGGTAAAATGACACATTACTGGGCTCTTTTGCTGACACAAGCCTGCACACATTATGTTGGAGAGATCCTGTACATGGCATCATTCCTGCATGTACACACACAAAACACTTCTCTCTCTCTCTCTCTCTCTCTCTCACACACACACACACACACACACTCACACACACTCTTCTGTCTCTATAACAAACTCACCAGTTCCTTTTAAAAATACAAAATGCATACAATTTTTTTCCTCTATCATGTACAAAAATAAACATCAGATGCACACATACACACAAACACACACACACTCAAGTGAATACGTAATCTGTGGTCCACAGCAACAAACAAAGGAACCCAAACTAGAACACCAGGGTGATGTCACCAGACTTCCCACTCCTGCCATTTGTCTCCTCCTTCCCTTACTCTCTCCACACACACACACACACACACACACACACACAGGCATCCCTGCACCCAGTCCCTAAGGGGGGATCCAATGGTCTATACTGGCAAATTGGGAGGGAGCACATCATCACCACAGTCTGAGTAAAGCCTCCTAAGACATGGGCTCAGTATACAACAGCACATGAGTGACACATACACACACACACACGCACGCACGCACACAAACAGAGTACATCTACTACACCACTGCCAAATCTAAGGTCAACCCAAGGTCGCACTGTTAAGAGTTAAGACAACATCATACAACAATTTAAAAGGCTCTTGTCTTGGCTACTGCAGGGAACAATATTTGTGGCTGATTCAGTTTGGATATTTAAATAGGTTTTCTTCACAAAAAGATCGCCTGTGAAGTCTAGGGTTTCAATTCTGTAAGATGTCTTTTTTTCTATTCATAACCACTAGTCATGCCTACTGTAGTTCACTAACTGAAATTCATGTCTGCAGAGAAACACCAAAAAAATGTGGAATTCTGTCTTACATGCCACGTTTTGAAGTTTGGCATTGGCTTGCTGCTTCTAATGTGAGTATGGGGGACAGACTACTGCTCCACAGCTGCAGGACATGTGCTGTGTTGGGCTCTCTTGGGCTCTGCACCACCTCCCTGTAAGCTGAGCCGCGCCTGTGTGCGTGTGTGTCTGTGTGTGTGTGTGTGTGGGGGGGGGGGTGAGGCTCAAAAGAGAAACTGATCAATACAGGGCCTGGTGGGAGCCCCACTGCACTTTCATGTCTAATCTTCAATGCAGCAAAAATGCATAAAGCCCATTGCAACTGAACCACACAGCACCTCTCCCCTTTTCTATTCCTCTCTTCTATCTTCTTATTCTCTCTCTCTCTCTCTTTCATTACCTTGGGCTGTTTCCACAAATTCACATTAGAACAGAAGGCTGATAGCTCTCAGGCTTAGGCAGAGGTTCTGTAGTCAGCTGGGTTTGGGTGTGTGAGAAGGCTGGGCCTCCGGACATGGAGGGGAAGAGAGGCCTTCAGGGAATCCCACGGTTCCCGCAGCACCCCTCTTACAACACAGTCAGAACCACAACCATAACCAACCTCTTCCAGTATCAGACAGGGCTGATTTACAGTAAAATACCTTCTGGTTGCATCAAAATAGAAACGTAAACACACACTCACACACAAACACACACACACAGACAGACACACACACACTCTCTCTGTCCACACATGTAAAAGCACTCCATCAAAACACCACCACTTAATTTTCTTCTCTGTTCCTAAGAGAATTGAGCCTTTTTCCCTAAATACTTTCTGTGTGTGTGTGTGTGTGTGTTGCTTGTGGGGATGAATGCACGTGTGTGTGTGGGGGTTACAGTGGGGTGGTAGCGGTGCTGGTAACCGTGTTAGTTGCCACAAGGGAGAGTAAATGTGTAGCATTCTGAGCAATACTAACACCACCACCAACAACATAACAACCATACTGGTGTCTAGAGGAGGCATGCGAGAGCTGCAGGCATGTCTCATCCTCGGGCCAAAAGCACAGATTACTGACCCCCTACACACACATCTTCAGCTGGCCTTCAGCCCTCAGCTCTCCGCTTACTGCCTGCTTCATCACTACATGGACGATCAAAGCAAAGAGGTGTTCTCTAGAACATGCTAGAAGCACAGAGAGGGGAAGGACAAATAATGCAGTCTGGGCCTCCCAGGTCGTTCTTCACTTCACTAACCTTCCCTCATTTTGATTCCTCAACCCTGAGCCCTAACCCCTCAAAGACTTATCTGGCATAAATCAGCCAATCATGGAGCCCATTAATACCAGTAGTATCTTAGAAGGTTCAGGGCTGAGGGCTTAGGAGGGACATTGAAATTCAGCCATTGACTCTCTCCTTCTCTACATCCCCCTATTCCTCTCTTTGTTTGTTTGGGCTCCTGTTGTGCTCTCTCATCATGGTTTACATACACACACAAAGAGACACAGACATTTCACATCTTACAGACAGTAATAAGTTTCTTGTTCTATGCGCTGCAGTTTGAGAAAAACAGCCCTTGTGTAAAAGATTTCCATCTATGCTCCTACTCAAAGATTTACACCCAGGCAATAAAAGCAGACCGTAAAGATGACAAGTCGATGCCCCAGTTTTGTTTTTTTTTGGGAAGGGAACCAATGCCCTCATGAAAGGGAGAGGCATGACATCACCAGCTAGTTCATTATTTAACGATGGCCCTCTCGTTATGTAGGCTATCCACCTTGACGAACAGCGGCTTTTCCAGACGTCCCTAAAGTGCTTGTGACCATGTGACTTGGCTGGGGATCCATAATTCATAGGAAGCTGGAGCTAGCAAGGCATAATCCCTCTACAACCAGAGCTACTGAGAGCCTGGAAGTCCTCTCCCGTGCAAGGGGATGTTATTTTTAAAGACACACACAGACACACACACACACACACACTCTTATATGTATTCCTATCTGAGAGGTAGCTTTGATGACTGATGAGCAAGCTTGTTTTTATATGCGACCAGTCCAGCCCAGCCCAGTCCCTCAGACTGCTTCATCATCGTCCTTCAGACACTCCAGCCATTCCTATGCACTCCGCCTCAATGAGAAACTAATAATCGTGTGAAGAGCAACTCCTTCCTCCCTCTCCCCGCTCTATCGCTTATCAAAACCCACTCGCAACCACCTGCTTCCTGTCTATGGAGGTGGGTGTTGTGACATCACGCATCGAGCTGTCCTCTTCATCCCCCCCTCCCCCTTCTCCACCCCAGGCTTTTAGAGTGAGACACAGAGAACGAGAGAGAGAGAGAGAGAGGGAGGGAGAGAGGGAGGGAGAGAGGGAGGTGGAGGCTGAAGGAGAGGGCTTGGGAGGCAAGACATGGTGAACGCCTTTAGAGGAGGCGGCTGAAACAAATGCACCGCCTCTGCATTTTTCATCATCACTCCCAGCTTCTGACGCGCAGGAGAGCAGTAGCGAGCACGACCCACCTTCGCCACTCGCCTTGCCTCGCTCGCTCGCTCGCTCTCCGTCTGTCAGTTCTCGCCCTCCCACCAGTCCCCAATGAATGATTCAGGACTTACGGGCAATGCTGATCCAGACGCCCGCATAAGCTCATTACGCCGGGTCATATTAGCAGCTAGCTTTAGAGGTTATGAAGGAAACAGCAGACTAGTCTCAGCCTATCATGCATTACCTTCAAAATAAACAGAACAGACTTCATTACATAGGCTAGAGTCTTATAATGAATGTAAACAGCCCAACCATTTGGCGAAAGTCAATCTATTAATCTTCAAGCAGTCACCGATGACATAGGCCATTACAGGGCGCTTATTTCTGAACAGTCATGTCAGAACAAGGGATGATCAATTAAGGATGATATAGGAATAATTAGGGACAGGGAGGATAATATGTGTGGAAATAACTTGATGGCAAATTGTATTAGCAGGATCTAATAGGGTCCAAGAGAGATTGCACGCTTCTGTCCTTCCTACCAGATTGACAAAAATAAGTGTGCTGGCATATGCAGTAAGCAAGCACTCCTTCCAGAAACTGTCATCCTTTTTACGCAATGAGTCTCTTTTCCATGCCAAGTGCACAGTCACACACACACACACACACACACACACACACACACACACACACATACACAAAAGGAGAGAGAGAGAGAGAGAGTGGGTAAAACGGAGACGGAAGAAGAGCAAAAGAGAGACAGAGAGAGGGAGAGAGAGAGAGAGAGAGAGACTCCTTCTCAGGCTCCATGCCACAGCCCTAAGCATGATGCCAATAGACACTTCTGTCTATCACAGAGGACTCATGCAGGGCCCAGCTGGGACAAACTGCCACCTCTTCACACTGCCTACATTCGCCTCACAGCATGTGAAACACCTGTCAGTCACACAGAAAAAAACAGTGATGGTGTGGTTGTACATTATGTACCCTGTCCTGCCAACTTATAACTGCATTTCTTCTGTCTGCCTCTTCCCCATACCCAGCTTTGCTGCAAAGAAACCAATGCTCTACTGCCTTTGACTATAACTACAATATATGGTCATTTATAGAAATAATCATGAATCCTGTGATGAAAGGAGAACCTGCCAACACATAGAAAACAAAGCTAATTTGTACTGAACTATGTACTATATCTCAAAATTACAGTATAATACTTCCATTGCAAGAGGTTCTTCTTGAGTATAAAACATTAAAGTCATGGTGAGTAAACAACAAAGTTTATGACTAACAATCTGTTTGCAAGGTGAGGAGATGGTAGCCAATAAAAAAATTGAGTAATGGCTTATCAATATACTGTACGTCTTGTCTATTCAAAGAAGCAGGGCATACGACTCTTAGGGTCCTTTTTCCCACTAGGCTTTATGTAACTTCCTTTGGAGGGAGTAGGGCAGTGTCTTTTCTGTCAGATACTGTTCATCTTACCCACCAAGCTCATCTCTAAGGGAGCAGGGGAGGACTTGGAAAACATGTCTAGTGACAACTAGCCTGGGAAAGCCTGCCTTGTTCTGCAAAGGCTGGACCAAAGCTCCACTACTCTTGCCAAGCTAACAGATCGCACACTGGATGGGCGAGAGAGAAGGGGGAGAGAGGTGTGGATACAGCCCCTCCTTATCTTCCTCAGCCTCACTTTAAAAATAGCATTCCCAGAGTCTGCCTTATGCTGTCTGTATTCCATTTCAGCGCGCTAAAATGAAATAGTCTGTCAAGAAAAATATATCAGAAAATGACAAATGACAAGCAACGGCCATCTGTTCTTGCAGAAGATACAAATAAATGGTGCTAATTATTGATCTCTAAATAATTCATGAGGGTATGCTTATAATTAAATAATTTATGAGCCCTAATTAAGTAGCTAAACAGACAGGGGGTTCCAATGACATTTAAACAGAGATTAGCTGATAATAACCAACAAAGGTTAGTTAGTAAATATAGTGACATTTAGACTAAGACCACCATCCGTTGACACCCTTCAGACAGCCTTCTAAGCATCAACTGAAACAACCAAAAGCAACCAGTCCTGAGTCAGTATTGCATTTTGTTTTAGAACACATTGGTATTCCAGTGTCTAGGTGTCTCACCCTCATCTTTCTCATCTATAATGCCTCAGTGAGTATTAACTGCCTGTGAACACAACCTATACTGCTACAAGGATATACTATAGTGGTTGGGCTAATTTGCCAGGGCGGCTCATAAATCAAACAACACCCCACCTCAAATCAAGACTCAAAACTGTGGCTATTCTGTTTCACAAAAAATATCAGACAAAGCAGTACAGTCCCTCTACCGCACAGCATACTTCAGCAGTATGAAATAGGGTTATGCATCGAAGAACATGATGACAAACACAGGGCCCTGTTGTGTGTGAGATGTCATTAGCCGTACTCCGTGTGGTCCATTGTCAATCTACAGATCGGTGAGAACCGGAATCAATACTGTTCTTCCAGATTAAATGAAGAGCTGCAATTGCTGTAGGGAGTCAAGAGGCCCTGGCTGATGAGTTTCTGTGTGGACAAGGGGGGTCGAGAGCTTTCTAATGGCAGAACTAACAAAGCAAATCTGCACAAAGATGCCTGGCTTGACTGTACTTAACCAGCCAGTGCAGCATCTTTTAAGTTTGTCCTGTGCCATACAATTACACGCTTCTGACAAACAACACTAACTGCAGTCATCTCATCTCAGATACTGTTAAAGAGCTGTTTCACCTATTGCTGCCAACACCTAAATTCAAAAGCTAACACTTTCCCATGTAAGTGGGTCAATTTCTAGCATGAGAATCAACATAAGCCAGCAAGTGCATGGCAAATCTAACCTCCTTGTCTAGATAACCATCATGATTTCTAGTGATTAATGTTTTATTAGTAATATTACACAACTTTAACACTAAAAATGCACACCATCACTTCAGTATTAGCCACACATCATAACCTTCAAAATAATGCACACTCTGCATGTTAGTACTCACAGGAGCTCCACTAAAGCAGAAGTATATGGTAATAACTCACTGAATAAACACAGGGGATCATTACCATAAACAAAGTCAAAATGCCAGGCAGACATGTAGGTGAAGGCAAGGGCATCACTCCTGGACTGGGTGGGGCAAAAAGATTTGGACGAGGGATCAGAGAGGACGAGAATCATAAGTTGTTTTAACAGGCCATCCAGTGAATAAACCCATTAATCGAGTCACTCTACCTCACTCTTCTTACATCCAAGATATATGTCGGTGTCTCTATGGCTGGATATTCACCTATATGTAACTATAATGAGAGGAAGTACATCTGTGTAAGAGATCAACAGTTCTCACCACACAATAAAAAATTAGAATGGGGAATAAACTGGATGTGCATCTTTCCCAACCCCAAAGGTCTCCAACATCCACAAAAGCCCCATCAACCACAGGATGTTGACAATTCCTTATAGGACAGCTTGGCTTTAAGTTGTAATCTCACTACAAAAGCTGAAAACAATGAAACTTATCATTGCAGATCATGACACACAATGGGGTCTATCTTTAAACTACTTGTTGTTTTGTTATTTCTTTTGCAGGCCTAGTCTACAACAAAGAGACTTGCATAACAGTGAAAAGTTAAAGGAGTATAAAAGAGTATCCATCCTGCCCACTTAGATATTACACTTCATTCAAGAGTAAAGGAACAATCTTCAGCGAATAGGACATTCTGGGTGTCAACACATCTTATGGGTACGTTACATGTCCACCCAGCACTAGTGGGCTATTAGTTACATCCGCTGCACCATAATGCGCATTTCGGCGGCGTACCTGACAGTGGTAAGGAAGCATCCCACTAGGCGTTTTTGAAAGGTTTCAGGTAGTTGATCACTATCTGAAGTAAGGCTAATGATTGTACATTAAACAAAGCATTGGGCCATTAGCCTATACTAAGCATGTGGTGGAAAACTTCCTTGACCCAACCCAATCTGTAGCCTACCTGCCACTAGCCTAAAAAGGAGTTCCTCATTGCTTTGGCTACAAGCCTATAGCCTATCCTCGGGGATGTTCACACCGAGGTACCATACAGATGTGATCAATTTCAATTTAGCATTTTCTGGGTTGGTAAGAAACCGCATTACCTCTTGCAACTGCTCCAACTCCTGCCTTAGCGCCTCCTGTTCGGCTTCTAGATCCGCGTATTGCTGTTTCAGGGTTTGGTTTTCCTCCAAGACCACGAGTCCGCATTCTGCCGCACGGATCTTCTCACGGTTTGCTTCTGCGAGCTCTCGGGTGAGGCGCTCCACATCGGCCCGGTACTGGTCCACCGATTCTCCGCATCCTCCCCCCGCAGCCATCGCCCGTATCTCTCGCTCTGCCCTCTTCCGTCTCGCCGTCCCTGCGTTGGCTGGCCAGGGAGGCGGAGGCAGAAAACAGCTGTGGCCGACAACAAATCAACACCGCTATGTAGACTCAACAAGAGAGTTGTTAAAATCAAACGAATCTTCCCAGCGTCATGAAAGGTAGGCTACACGCAAGCTAAATTATTACGGTCATCTTCAAAATTAATGATGCAGCATTATCAACATGTTCCTTAATAACGAACCACCCAGCATCCTTTCTTCCTCTTCTTTTTTTGCTTATTCATAGGGATTCGGACGCCATCTCTATGCCTGCCGTAAGGTGAAGTACCACTAACTTGTTCTCATCCCTCGGTCCGTGACGTCACTGCATCCTCACGCACTGCCTTTCCTATCAGTTAGGCAAACAGAGACACGTAGCGGTCTCCATGTAGATGTAAAAATCTAAACAGATAGTCTGGTGTGAAAGAGTACAAAACAAGTCGTAATAAATTGATCTGAGGCATTACACAGTTTACTAAATCCATGGTAGGCCTACTCAAGGTCTATTAAAATTGTACAGTATTACAACACTTCTACAAAGGAAGGCCTATTTGGTGTGCTGTCTAAAACCAAAACCCAGTGTATCAGCTAGGCAATGTGGTATTACTTTTGTATAGGGCCTCCTCTTGTGGCACTAAGTGGTACTGGTCCAGATGTCTTCTGTGTGAAGAGGAGACCATGGGAAAGGCTTTAGGTAAGTCTCGAGCAGAGGTCTCCAACCTTTTTTCCTCCAAGAGCAACTTTGACGAAATCAAGGTGGCTGAGAGCTGCTCTACTATTTTACATCAGTAATACTGATAGTTCTGGATATAAATGTTAAAATCCTTTACCATCTTACACACTACACCACAGTGCAAACACATTTGACAAGTGTCATTTAAATTTATGGCATATTTAGTTTCCATAATTATAACCTAGTCTGGCATGCACTACCAACATCAACTGATCAGAGAGTCATTTTGTACCAGACAGGGCAGGATGTTGAATTTGATTTCATAGAGATTTTAACAGGTTTAATACATTTTTTATTGAATTTGTATTACCTCTCATGTTATGAGATTTATTTGCACTTCCTTTGACCCTTTGGAGAGCTACTCTTAAGCAGGTGGCAAGCTATCGGTAGCTCCTGAGTGACCTGTTGGAGACCCCTGGTCTAGAGCCACATAGTGGTCATAACAGTAGGCTATATCTTTATCATAGGTTTTGTTTGTTTATTTTGGGTTTCGTTGTTTTGTTTTTATCAGGGGCTGTTTATTTCAGTCATACACATATAATTAACTAACACAGACTGACTAGATTAAAATGGTCAGCATTGCTTAGTTAGACTTGTCATAAAAAAAACTTGAATTTCAAATATGATATACTGATACTCAAGAAAATACACAAAAAAATTCTCTGCCATTGTTGATACATCAGGGAACTAACAATTAACAGGCATTTCTAACTAAAACTGTTTGCAAAGGCCCTTCAGTAGTGGCCACATTCGATCAGCTCAGTGCTGTGAGCGTCAATCAGTGGTCCACTTCAGCTGTTAGTGACGGATGGGGCTGGGGGCTGTGTGCATGTCTGTCTGCAGTGGTGTTGTGTGAAATGGGAACACTGTGTAAAATGGGAATGCAAATTTGAGATCTAATATAGGCCTACTAATATTCAGTATCAGTAGGCTATTAGAGTATCAGTTTGTTTACAAACCTATGCTTTGTTTAAATATAAAGATATTAAGAACACAATAAGAGGACAGATTTACTTTTTATGAATAACTAGAACAGCATCTATCTGTCTAAAGACTTCAGTTCTCCTGTCAGATTCCTTTTTCAGCAATAAACCTTGAGACTTTTTAGTCAGTAGTAAGATACCAGGGGCACTGAGGAAGTTGTATTTACTGTAGTTGTACTGCTGGTGTAGCCCAAGATAAGCACCAGAAAATACAGAGATCACTTTAGTGCTCAGAGGTCATAAACAGTGATAAGGCTTGGGGTAAAAAGTTTACCTGCTTACGGGGACTGTCGTGTCAAGGCAAGATCACTATGTGAACTATAACACACGCACACACACGCGCGCACACACACACACACACACACACACACAGTGCTTCAGCACTTGTTGCAAGTGTAAGGGACACACTCAGTCATCAGTACTCAGCACATTAGTATATCAGTACGCATTATCATGTGCCATGTGAATAATAACTCTCCACTCATCAGAAAACATTCGGAGTCCTATCTATGAGGCAATGTAGATCATCACGTAACTGTTTTTGGGATTCTGTCTGTTACAATTTCTCTTGAATATGACAATATTATTTTGGCTCAAATGACAAGACTGTGGTTTTAAACAACATTGTTTGAAAACATGAATTTACAATTAAATAAAATAAAATAATAAAATAAAGTTTTCATTTTGTTTTGTGGCATGCTACATAATCAGGATTATAGTGGTCAGGTATGCAATTTGGGTACTTTGGGGATTGCTGAAAATTACTGGAATGCTAAATTGGAGTCCATCATATTAGGTAAACCAACATCATTAAGAGCACACTAGTGAAACCAAGGCTTGACATTCTGGAAAAAATAAAGAATAACACCCGGTAATCAGTAGTATAGTCAACAAGGTCAACCTGTTTTATGAATTTGAATGACTATTTACCCGATGTGTCACCTGCCGACCGAAGAATGACCCTAGTCAAATTAAGATAAGGCTGCAATATATCGTTGAAAGGCCAATAAACAATAATTAGCAATCTCGACAAAATGTTCCACCTAGCATAGCAGGCAATAAAATCCCAATAAGATCCCTATCCTGACATGAGATACTGTCAGCTGCAGTAAGAGCATTTGCGTATAACGAGCCAGTGTACAATAAATAAACAAGCCTACTATTACATACTTTCAGGTTGCTGCTCAGGTACAATCAAGAATTGACACTAAACTTTAAATTTTTTTTTCTGAAACTCAACACTTGAATGCATGTTGTCTGTAATAGGTACTGTTACTGGTTAGATTTGAAATTTAGTTTTTGTTGCAGTGGTCATGAACTCTACTCAAACTGAATTGTGCGTGGTGCAGTGGAACAAGAGTCATGCCCTTGACAGATTTATATTTTTGGCTGAGAAATTCCAATAGTCACAGCGCCATGCAGTGATGCAACAACAGACAATTAACACAAAGAAGAATTTATGACGCATTCTGGAAAAACATAAAAAATTTTTTAAGAAACACAATTACATGAACAATATGTTTGCAAATATACATTTCCATTATATCACAAGCTTGCATTTCCATATGTACAATTAACACATTACACAAATGATACCCAAATGAAAATATGGCTAGATGTAATTTACTCTGAGTTCATCATCTGTGCACATGCTTTAAGCTAAAGTGAGGGTATGGATGGACAAGTGTTGGATGAGTCTGAGCAAGGAGCATGCCTGATGCTCCATGAGGGAGGAACTTCAACGAGGAGTACAAGGACAAGTCAATGAAAGGGAGAGGTGAGGATTCTAACAGGAAGTGCTTTGGTTGAAGGGGCTGGAACAGCTGGTGCCCAGGTCCAGTGAGGGGAGTGAAAGGTGGATTGCATTTAGACTGTGTGACACCAGAAAGAAAAATTAAAATCACACTCATGTCACTTTCAGGCTAATTTCTTTTCTTTTTTTCATTTCCATGCTATACTCCTCCCTATTCCCCAGCTAGAATGTTCCATGCTACTGGGGCATTTTAAGAAATGAGGAGTTTTAGACCTGGTTATTTTTGTGTTAGGTGAAATGCTGATGGTGTACCTGTAATGTCGGTACACTTCTGGTCTGAACTTGGGCTTCACTCCTTCTCCATTTTGCTCGTCGGTTCTGGAACCAGATCTGGATTTTTTTTAAAAAAAGAGATGTGATTCAATACAAATTCTTCCAAGATTTGTGATAAAAGAAAGATGGCGTAAAACAAACACAATTCCACCATGAATTTGGCTCTGAACTCTGACTAACTATCAGAGATCTGGAAGCCTGGTTCACGTTGCCTATTTATGTTTGGATGGCAAGAGACACTGCTGTAGTTCAAGAGACACTGCAGTCGATCAGCCCCTACCTGAACTCTGCCGTCAGACAACTGTGTGTGGGAGGCCAGCTGGTCCCTGGTGTGGACATCCGGGTAGGGTGTGTCCTGGAATGCCTTCTCCAGCACCTCCAGTTGAGCCACTGTGAAGGCCGTCCTCACCCGTCGGTGCCTCACCCGACACACTGCCAGACAAACCACACACATTCAAACTTCACATTAAACTTGATGTGCACGACTGAAATTATTGTAATTGTTAAAAATGTATTTTAATTATTGCGTTGTGATTATTGTAATAAACTGTATGTACACATTCTACACCATGTGACAAAGAATCACAATAGGTTTATTAAGGGAGTTATTGTGAATAAAATGAATAAAAGCAATTGTACAAATGTAAGTACAGGTACAACTTACAAGTTTAATTGTACAAATGTAAGTACAGGTACAACTTACAAGTTTAATTGTACAAATGTAAGTTCCTTGTCTGCCAAAACAAATTGCAGCCAAACGAGCAAACACACCTGACATTATTCAAATAAATTGTCAGGGAGAGCTTCTCAGCAAAGGCTTTATATATCTGAGTGAAATCACTTTGTAGTATTTACAAAGATGAAGAAAACCAACTGAACTATTTACTTTTTTCTTTTCACTTCTTTGTGTCTTCTCTTACAGTATGTTTGTTTGAGACATCATAGAACTTTAAACCCTAAAAAAAGCTTTACAGCTTCACTAAACAAAAAAGGATTAAATCAATAGAATTTGTTCTTGTCAATAAGTCATAAGTATAAATGCATGACAACGTTCAGACTAAAATCCAAACATACCTGTACGTTCTTGTGCTTTTTGAGATTCTTCAGTCAACTTTTTCCTCACATCAGGAGTCTCAGAGTCTGTCACTGTTGGCACCTCTGGGTCAGCAAGTCTACATGGTTTTCTCAGGATCTCCTCAATGGAATGGGACAGAGTTTTTGGCTGCATGGAGGACTTCTCATTTACTCCTTTGATCTTCCCATCCATCTTTACTCCAGAATCCTTCATGGGATATCCGCTCTCTGACAATTTTCCGTTGCTTCGGTCTTCCAATTTTCTCTGTGCTCACAGTGTATCTTCCTCTCTCAGTACCCCTACACACTTTCTCTGTTATCTTATTATGAAATGCTCTTCATCAGGGGGCAGGTCAGCGTCAGGAGGCTGTCGTGCACACATCATAACATTCATTAGAGGGAGGAGCAGGTTTACTGTATAACCAGATTTCCAAGTTCTGCATATGACTGGCCTCTGCGTAGACACCTCCATGAAGGCAATGTGGCTTATCTGTTCCTATCTTCACTTAATCGGCACAATGGTCTCCTATAATGATAATGTGCTTTCAGACAGGGCGCATGGGTGTAATTTTAGAACGAGGTGATCAAGTTTATCTAGTTGCACAAAAAAACATGAAAAGTTCTTAGTTCTTAGAAAAACAGTTACATGATAGTTCGCAATAGGCCAACTGTATATTATAGCACTATTCAACAAAGTTCAGCCTATAGAACAAAATAAAAGATATTCAGACATAAGTGTAAATAAAACAAAGTAAGGATTGGGAATGAAAGGAAAAGATAGGAATGAAAGCTACAATTATGCAAGGTAGAATACAACAAACTGATGACATAATAGCAGCTTCTGAGAAAAATGTAATCTAATGAACAAACTAAGAAAAGAGATATGTCAGTCCTGTGCCAAGTCCAGAATGACACTTGTGTGATGTAATGCCTTGTATACTCTAGTTTACTTGTACAGGTAATCTTTAATGGAACACTTTACAATATCTCAATTCATCTGAACAGCCAATAGCAGTGGGAACTGACAACACCATCATGTGGTCAACTGGAGGAATAACAAGAGTTAACATAAGACATGCAGATTTTCATGAACAATTTTTAAATAAAAATGATTGCACTTTACATTTCAGAGCACTAAAAACACTCACAACCCTTATTAAACAATCTATCAAAAAGCAAGGTTTTCATGTATTCAAGCACAGTTATTATGTGGTATGTGGGAGAGCTGAGCCGACTAAATAGTCTGTGCACTTTAATGTGTTGTTAAATTAATAGTGATTTTGCCTAGCTATTTAAATGCCCATTTTATTCACATTTACTAGCAATGTTTAATAAACTGCAGTTAATACATTTTTTTGCCTAAAACACTGTCATGCAGTTTATGCATGATGAGGATTGTATTTGGGAAATTACAATAACATTAAAATAAAACTTAAAATAGTGCAGTTTTTATGTTAGCAATATGCAGTCTTTGTTAGTTTCATTCATTGTGTTGTAGCTTGAATGTTATCCTTTTTTGTAAGTCGCTTTGTATGAAAGCATCTGCTAAATGCATAAATGTAAATGTAAATGTAAATGAGCTAAGACTGCACTTTACCCAAGAGTTAAGGGTTAAGACATACTTTGCTCACCCAAATACAGAGGAGGAGAGGTTGGGGACAGGATGCCAGACAAGTATGCTTTTTATTCATTCACACCATATTCTCTGTTGAACATCAGCAGGGGCTTTGTGCAATTAAAACAAACATCCTGATGGCCTAATAAGCTCATTTTAACCATTGCTAAGTGGAGGGTCTGGAGGTTTGGCCCATAATGCATTGTAAGCCTACTGTGAGTAGAGGAGCTGCTTAACCTCAGGCCTTCATTGAGTTAACAGCAGAATAATCCCGTCAATCAATGAAATGTGAAAAACTCTTTTTTTATAAGTTCACAAAATTCTAGCAGGTAAAGGTAAAGGTCATGTTGTGTTGAAACAGAACACAGCAGTTAACATATATGCTATTATGATACCTCAATAAATATGCTACAAGTGGTTAATTAATTTGGATTTCAAGGTGCCTGGCTTTGCCATTTACGTAACTGAACTTGAGAAATTGTGCATCAGATAAGTGACAACATATTTCACAGTGGCAACTCTTATATATGGAAAATGAATGCTATTGTAGATGGGTAATGTTATTACATTTATACATTTAGCAGACGCTTTTATGCAAAGCGACTTACATTTTGTCAACTATCAATTGTTCTCCAGTCTCCCCTAGAGCAACTTAAGGTTAAGTGTCTTGCTCAGGGGCACAACGGTGGCTGGATTTGAACCCACTATTTCTCGGGCTACTTGTACGCTTTCTTGTGTAGATACTTTCACAAGACTATTTATGTTGACTCATCACATTTGTGTCACATTTTAACTTGCAACTTGCTCACAAAAAAGAGGCATGTGCTGCTCCCTGCTGTTTTGTCATGAGTCACTTTTGTTATGTCATAGCTGGAGCTTGTGGCTAAATAATTCAGCCATGGCACAAATATTTATACCTCTTGAGGTTGTGCTGCCCCAGAGCTTCAATGTTACATCATGACCTACAGTCACTTAGTAGCTTTGACAGGGAACAAGAAATGATAAATGTAGCTCACAAAAAATAGAGAAGGGAAACACAACAGGGAATCGTCATTCATATTTTAGATAGAGGCACTTTTTTGAGTCCCACCTTTGAGTCATGTTTAGCCTGGGATGAGAAACAACAAATTCTGAAACACCTCCTTCTAGGATGACCACCACCAAACAGACAAAATGTTGGACAAGTAGCAATTTTAAGTGTGAAAAATGTGGGACAGACATAATAACTAAGCTTGAGATATA
Organism: Tenualosa ilisha; assembly: GCA_015244755.2. Lineage (NCBI taxonomy): Eukaryota > Metazoa > Chordata > Actinopteri > Clupeiformes > Clupeidae > Tenualosa > Tenualosa ilisha. Next base: position 2,985,469 of record PYXC01001308.1, on the reverse strand, counting down.
ATCTCTATCTAATTTAATAAACAGTTTATTTTGCCTTTTAACCCCACAGATCAAAATATAAAGATGCTACCTGACCCAAAATATACTAGGCGTATAAAAGATAAGACTCCTTTTGCCTTTTGTCTTTATTGGGACATTACCATTAGTGAAATGTCTAAAGGACCAGGCACTATACAACTAAAAGCATATGTTTTCAGAAATTATGTCACAGATTTGATTTAAAATACAAGGCACATCAGGTCTATTTAAGTTTAACAATGTCAGTGCAAAATATTACTAGGCCTAGTCTATGCAAAGTTAAATAAAAAGTACCGACTACAACTGTGCGAAGGCCCAGGTGTTTGAATGTTATTTTCAAAGGATATGCAACTGATATAGGCTATTGATAATTGGCGCCTGTCACTTTAACATATTTCATCCACCAAAATAACTTGCAGCTGGAAAAGTATTGCGACTTTGGACATTTCAAATAAACAACAAACAAGATGGAGCTGTTTATTAAGTGGAGATTATTAAGATTAGGTCTACATCTGAGGCAGAGGAGACTGAGTGATTAGCTTGTCAGCAGTCAATGTCGTCTATGTCTTATTTTTATGCTTTGGTGTGCTATTTTGCATAAATGCATTAAATCATAGGCTAAGTAGATCTGCGTGGCCGTAGCTCCGGTCCTGTCAAAATGCAAAAGCGCTCTCTGTTTCGCCGTCCACCGGTCTAAACCAAGAGTGTGTCGCAGTTCTCCATGACCACACTGTCCATGGCTGCCTGACCTGAACGAACAGCGTGCTCTCATATTTGAGATTGCTGCTGACAACTTGAGGCGAGCAGTTTGATTGACGTACGACTTAGCCTTTTGGCTATTACTTTTACTGCTGTCGTCTGAACTATTGGACGAAAGTAAAGAGTAAGCCTAATCCGTGTATTTATGTTCAATTAAGTTGGGCTGAATGAAAAAGCAGGACAGAATGTTCAAGTAGCGTGACGCGGGACCAGGGGTAAAACTGCTGTACAGTACAACGTAAATCGGGACAGGTGGTCTCACCCTACCTCCTTCTCATTTGCAGCCCCATTTGAGCCTTCTCTCCATTACGCATCAATGCCTCACATGGACACTAGGTGGCAACCTTGCACACTGGAAAATCACTACACATATTATGTGGTCACCCAACAAATGCTCAGTCACAGTCGCCCTCATGAATCTCAGCAATGTTGCAACAGAGAAACCCTGTCATCTGACAAGGCAACTGGAATGGAAGATGCTCTGCAGAGCCTGTTTTTGTTTTTGATTTCCCACTCCCCCACACTGACATGTAAGCGGTATGCTCCAAATACCCCGCATAACACTAGCAGCTAGTCATACAGCCGACCTCGAGCACTGCCTGCATTCAAAACAACCCCGGAGCAAGAGGCTGGTGTGAGAGAAACACAGTCCTCTGTGTTAGATTACAGGGTAACATTATGTTGGACAGGGGCACTTGCAAACGTCTCTATTGCAGCGTATGCAAAGCACGCAAAGCCTGTGTTTAGACGGCAAAGAGAAGATGAGCTCGATTCGTCCGAGCGTCAACAGGCCTCCTTACAAGGGGAAAAAGTGTGTGTCTGTCTGTGTGTGTGTGTGTGTGTGTGTGTCCAAACCACAGAGGCTGGCTACTCACCACCATGCCTTTCTGCTCAGCTCTCAGCTGAAATCCATCTTGTTTTAAAAGCACAGGCTTGCTGCCAGTTCCTTCTCTCTTGCTCATTCTCCCTGTCTCTCTCTGCTTCTCTGCAAGGCAGCCTAGCCAAATGGTGCACACTTTTAATTACCACAAACTGCTATACAAACTCACAAACTTTTTCTTTTTTTTCCAGACTCTTGATAGCAATTTCATGATTGTAAATGGATTCGTGCAAAACCCACAGGTCATATCTGTAGGGCAGTTATTCAATCTCACCCATGCTCAAGTATACAGCTCCTGAATTCCAGATCTCCTATTATCAGTGCCTCCTTTCTTCCCACATAGTCACTGGGCCGAACTACTGATTACTGTATTTCCCCCGTCCATTGGCAGCCTCGTTGCGGGTCTATTAGGTGCCAGACCGAGCGAGTGATTCATCTCCCTGATTAGCACTGGCAGTTTCGGCCTTCGCGAGGGGGGCCGCTCTCCCAGCTTGAGCACGCCCGACTTCTGCTCCTCCTCTTCCGTCGGAAATCTGCCTGAAGACATTACCGCACTGCCCTCGTACCGACCAAATGCTTCCTTCAGTGTGTTATATGAGATGTTATAACCGAAATTTGGTGGGCTAATCAACTAGCAGTAACGTCTAGAGAGCAGGATCTTATCTTAATTTCCTGGCATTGCAGGCCAACTCAACAGCAGTTGATGACAAGAGTGAGAGGGCTGGGGCATCTACTAGTTCTGCTCTGCTGCTGAGGGCACTTTTCATGAGCTGAAGGCTTTACCATATCTTTGGGAAATGTTTTTTGGTAACACTTTACAGTTACGGGTTCATGTATTATGAATGTGATGTAAAGATGATGAAAAGCCCAGGCAGAGTGGGGCACTTGTGAAAATGGCACAATCTGTTTGGTAGATGCGACACTCGGAGTGGGGTCAAGGCACTCTCAGGCGAAGCGTTGGCCATCCTCCACACACATCCTTCCTCTTCAAGTCAGAGCCTGGCATTAAGCACCCTTGATGGCACATAAAAGTCTTGGAGAAGATGATGCCACTGGTTCCAGCACAGGGCTCTGCAATTTTAAAGAGACCCTAGCCAAGCCCCAAGGAGCTTTTAGCCACTTGCAGCACCATGGTGAAAGAGGCTTATTAGTCTGTGGTGTGTGTGTGTGTAGGGGGTGGTGGTTGATGGTTCTTCCAACCACAGCCAAACAGCAAAAGTTCCCGCCGCCACCACCATCACCATCTCCAGGATAACAAATGTTGATGAACGGGGGCACAAATTGGGACAAGTGTGCCTGGAATTAAGTCAGTGTGTGCAGTAAATGTCTGATAAATGTGGCCTTTTAATTAACAAGATTAAACACAGAGAAGAAAAGCACTGGTAAAGTGTGCCTCTCAGTCTGTGGATCGGCGTAATGTTATCAGCCTTAATATGCACAGCCTGAAAGAGACTGGGTGGACCAAAGCCTCCAGGGAATCGGGGAGCGAGTGATTGATGGGGGAAGTAAGTGAAGAGCATATATCAGCAGTAAGAAAGGGGGGAGAGACATATAAACAGGAGGAAAGAAATAGAAAGAGAGAGAGATGGAGAAAAGGAATGCAGAGTGAACAAGGAGAAAATGAGTGGGCAGAAAGCAACCCATAAAGGCTTGGAACTGAACATTGGGTTTGACTGTAGAGCTTAACAACAAGGGATGAATGCAGAAAGAAGGGCAGGGGTCGCTGCCATCGAGACACAAACACACATTTGTACAGACACATATAGAGTATGGTCAACAAAATGTATTGGAATGCTCAGTCATTACCTCCCTGAGGAAATTTAAACTAGGAGTGTTCACAAACTGTTTGTGCGCGGGCGTGTGTGTATGTGAGAGAGAGAGAGAGAGAGAGCACAACAAAGAGAGTATAAGACAAAGTGATGAAAGAAAAAGAAAGAGAGAGCAAATTAAGTGAGTTAGGGACTGTATCAGGAGGCAATGGACTCACTGTGTGGCCCTTGGTCTGGTCTCAGATTAAAAACAAGTCTCCCAGTGATAAGGGATGACATCAGCCAGCAGGAACAAGAGCAGCAACAGCAACAAGATATTACACAGCACCAATCCCACTTAATGGTATTTGTCTGTGTCTAGGGACCACTTTCACTATGTATGTGTGATGGACTGTGTGAATCTGTGTGTGTGTATGTGTGTGTGTGTGTGTTTTTGTACTTGTGCGAATCTTTCTCTCTCTCTGTCAGACACTACTTTTACTTTGATCTTTCAAAGCCTCATTAGACAGTTCCTGTTTTTCAAATTATATTTAATTCAGGGCCCAAGCCATGGATTAACCGAGCCAATTTGTCCACGCTCTGCATTTAAATATCTAAATTATCTCCTTGAGTTGCGAAGAACTGACTATTACTGCATTTGTGTTCTGTGATGAAAGTGTTGATGAAATGATTTGCATGTAATGACCACCCAACTTAACGGATGCCCCAGTTTCTACAAACTACCATTAAGATGTGCCAAATAAAAACTCTGACCAAAAACATGTGTTTTTCAAACACCATAATTCACACAAATTAAAAAAAAAGGTGGTGATATTTTGGATTTTGGCAAACTGGAATTAAGCCAGAGTGAAAATGGTGTCGTTCCTATTCTGCCTGGTGCCAAAAAAACTCTCCGTAGTGCATGTTTATCTTTCGTCTCCCGGGACGTTGACCTGAGGTAGCAACAGAATGTACCATGGGCAAATTTCTATTAGATACGAAAAAAATAAAAGGGACGACGTTGAGAAGACACGGGGAAGAGAAGAGATGGAGGTCTTAGCCGGCATATCAATGAAAACAGATTTTTTCTGACTACTCTTCCGTGGCTAGCGCAGTGCTATCGGAAGGCTGTGTCCCAAGGCTGTGGCTCTTTATTAAAAGATCTGCCTTTCCCGTCTTTTTTTCGATGTTCGCAGGCTTTGGAATGAAACCAGCACTCATTAAACGCAGCGCCCACAAGCTCTGCTCAGTAGAAACCAGGCTACAGTTAAAAAGGGGAGCACTGGGGAAAGAATACTCTGGAGAAGGCTAGCCATCCAGTTATGCATGCATGCATTTGCACACGCACGCACGCACGCACACATACACACACAGTCTCCTTCTCTTAGGCTGATAAACAGGTTTTTGGCCCATTAGGCTGGCAGTGAATGGATCCTCAGCCCTGGCCCTACAGCTCCAGATTCACATTCACAGCCACACAGAGTCCAGCCAGCCAGAGTCCAACCATGGAACTGCATGCAGAAGACCGCTGAGCCAGAAGAACTTTTAATGGATAGATCATCACTCCCCAGACGCACAAAGCACGCTTTAGAATGAAAACACAAACACACACACACACACACACACACACACACACACACACACACACACACACACACACACACACACACACACACACGTCAACACAGCTGGGAGAGAGGAAGGAGGAGGTGATTACTTAGGGCATGAGACATTATTAAAAGCGGCATCATCATGCGGCAGCGTTAACAAGCAAGGCAGCGGTGGAGCGACTGTGACTGAGGAATCACTTGAGACAACTAGTGTGATCACATCTAGGAAATAATGCTGAGTCATCATCACGTCGTCGCTGATGCAACCAGGGGGTTGGGGGCCCCGGCGGGTTTGCGGCATCTGTGGTTATGATTGAGAGGCAGCCGAAGCCCAAGGGCCTCCTGGCACCGGCTGCTCCAGGGCCATTTGCGGGCCCTGAGCACATGGACACGACCGGGGCAAGTGACAAGATCGGCCTGATCTCAGCGCAGCAGGGACGAAAAAGGGCAATGCTGTCAGTCACAATGTCCCCCATCCATCTTTTCACCACCAAAAGCCTCGGCTTTATCGGTTCAAGAGAGATTGCGTTAGAGAGGGACAGACAGAGAGAGAAACAGAGAGATTAAGATAGAGATGGAGAGAGAGAAACAGAGACTGTTCAAGACAGGGTAGGAGAGGAGGGGGCAAAAGACTGATAGGGCATATAGAACTCTCTCTCTCGCCATGTGTGTATGTCATATTTTATACTTTATATTCTGAGAGGTCAATGTGAAGGCCAACTAGTGTGAGAATGAGAGTGTAAGACAGGTAGCTACTGTGAGAGAAAGGGACATATCAAAGGGTTGTATGTGGTATAGACGTGTGTGTTAGAGGCAGAACACATGCAGAGAGAGAGAGAGAGAGGAGACAAAAGACAAAAAGCAGCAGGACTAATGAAAATCCAACTTAGACTCCATCTGGCTCTCGGGGCCATGCTTCATGTTCTCATTTTCTCCCTCAAACACGACCCACTCAGGGAGCCATGAGCCGACTCAAGCTTTTAGAATTCCTCTCAAGGCGATGCACTCTTCCCCCAGAGTCCAAACACACACACACACACACACACACACACAGCTATTCTACCTCTCCCCTCTCCCCTCCGACAGCTATGGAGTGGCAGGTAATACACGTTGTTCCTCAGCATGTTGGTGCTTTGATTCCCATCTCTCTCAGAGCCCTTTTTCATTTCTGAGGAGTAAACAACTTGGAGGCTGTGAATGCCAAGCGGGCGCATGGCGCCCGGTCACCTAACCCCCCCCCCCGACGTCCCCCTTCATTGAGACCCTACCCCAGGCATAGAGCCACATTGCCTACTGACTGCATGACCTTGATTGCTACGGGTCACAGTTCTTATACAGTATGATCTATTGTGGCATATAGAACTCTTTGGCTTCACGTTGAGCCTCTCAGCAGAGCAGGATGAGAGTCTTTTCTTTTTTTTCTGCTTTTGGTTTTTGTGAAACAGCTCTTCCAAATTTTGTGTGTTAACACAGCTGAACACTGCTGAAGCACTATTGAAGTACCCACAGGGCATAAGTAGCTAAAATGGCTTCTCTGTGGTAATTATTATGAGCCAGTTAAGTGAATCTGATTACGTTCCTGACCACACATATTTAAGCCACATGAATAAATTACAATCGGAGCCGTGAGGGGCTGTGGGAGAAAGTCGATGTGTGTGTGTGTGTGTGTGTGTGTGTGTGTGTGTGTGTGTGTCGCACTCGTGGCTGTCTACCATCACCTGGAAAGACTTGTCTTCATCGTCAAGTCTGTGGCATGAACAAATGAGAGCACTTGCATCCTGCACCCATACAGTGAGGCAAGACTGCAGGGAGAAGTGTCTGCTTGATATTGGGTGTAAAAGGTGCACTTTGCACGGTGCGTTAAGTGACAGGGCGAATGAATACTTAAGGTGCCACTTAAGATGGCTGTGCTCAGTGGACTCTTCAACCCACCCTGGCAGAGCATGGCCAGAGCAGGTAAGGGAGGAGAGAGCAGAATTTTAAAAAGCCTGGGTGGGGTGGGGGTGGGGGGGGGGCAGTGGCTGGAGGACAGCTCAGGTCAGGGTTTGGGTCGTGCCTTGGCTCTTGGCCCAGAGAGAGAGAGAGAGAGAGAGAGAGAGAAGGTATGATAGAAGAAGAGAGGAGGTGGTGAGGTGGACTGCCCCTGTCACTGTGCCTCTCCACACAGACGGCTGACAAGTCTACAGCCGGACGCCAGCAGCGGAGGGCTCAGGCGCTATGGTGACAGGTGCTTAGTGCAACAGAAAAAGGAAGAGAATGAAAAAGAGAAGTACAGCGTCTGCTAGAAAGGGCTGAGTCACCCTGGCAAGCCGACAGCACTTCTTGGGGCTCTGACACCCTTGGTCTGGGGGAAGAGAAAGGTGACTGTCTGAGGGTTGGCAAGCCAGAGGGGTCAACTAAAATGCCCAGCAGTGACCTCCTCACTCATGTCAATGCTCATGTAAGTAAAAACACCAGCTACTTCTTCCTCCCCCTGAGATCAATGAAAAGCATGACACACAACAGGCCTCATTATTCTCCCTCTCAAAATTCCTTACACTGTCGCCAGATGTAAAACATGACCAATAAATGAATGCAGACTGGATTGAATTTATTTATTTTTTGCCAAAAGAAATACTTTTCTGGATGTTTGTGCCATTCAAAGCACAACTGCAAATTAACTCCAATTGGATTACAACATAACATCCCATGGTGAATATTCCAATTCTTTTTTTTGTGTTTGCATTTTTCTTTTTTTTTAAGTTCAGTTCTAAAAATATGTTACTTCATATTCCAGATTAGAAGAAAAACAACATTGAATGTCTTCAGTGCAGGCAATGCAAACCAGGGGTGAAATGCCCCATTCAGCCACAACTTCATATATTTTCCAAGACCTTTGGATATTGCTTTTGATTTGTCCAGGGAATTGGAGCAGAACATCCCGGATCTAAAAAAAGACTCTTTCAAAATCAGCCCACTCACATCCAGAGACTCGGCTGGAGAACAAACACATCCGCTCAGATCACTCGCTGACGTCTGATCCATCCATGAAGAGCCGGACAGCTTGCGGAGATGCCAGCGTGGGTCAGGCAAAGGAAGGGGCTCACTCTGGTCCTCTCATGCTGGAGATGAAGAGAGCTGGCTCCAGAAGCTCACCCGAAAGCTGCTGTAAACACCAAAACCACCTCTCTCCACGATTCAACAGCTAAATCCCTGCCTCTGATATGTGATATATGAAAACATTAAAAAGGCTGAGCGCCATTACTTAAATTTTCTTAGTAAGCAACTATTACTGTTGCAACAGCGGTTACTAGAGATGCCCCAGTTTTTTCCAAACCACTGGGTGACAACTCAGGCCTTAATGTGGTGTTTGGAGAGGGCTGCACTGAGCTTGACAACACATGCTTGGCAGACTGTGACTTTGTCAAGGCCAGACATTGTGCAGTTCTTCTCTCTCCCAGCCCACTGCTTGGCATCTCTCTTCACAGTTCTCTCAGTGCTCTGTCTCTCCCCCTCTTTATCTCTCGCTCTGTCAGTCTCTCTCTCTCTCTCTCTCTCACACACACACACTCACACATACACACACACACACACAACCATTCCGACACTGACAAACATGGCAGCAGGAGGTGCAAACAACAATGGACACTTCAACAGCTGGTGTGGCCATGATGTTTAACCACGGCTTCGGAGCAAATGGTGGCGCTAGGCAGGAGTCGAGCAAACAGAAAACTGGAATCCGAATGTGTATCGACAAAAAAACTGTGACTCCTTCTTGCTGAGAACAGAGTGTCTGGGGCTCATCCACTGATCAGAAAGCTGAATGGGGATGGGGAGGGGTGGGTCGAGGGCAACACAAGGGGACTCTGCTGCCGCAAGCGGCTTCACCACATCGCCTTCGGTGCTCCAGCTTGGCAATCGTGTGCATGGTGTCGGATGCAGCGCGCCAGCAAATGCCAACGTGTGCACCAGGCACTCAGTGTTAAAACCCTCTGCACTACAATTAGCCCTTCTCTAGCTTGTGCTACCATATAATCCACGTTACTGAAGCATGTGCATGTGCGCACACACACACACACACACACACACACACACACACACACAGTAACTGTCATGTCTGAGTTATGAACAGGTTGTAGATGGAAGAGGTTGGGGGTTTGATGGTCATGAAAATTGATCACACGGAGATCAGAGCTTAATTAAGAAGGATTTGATGGAAAAAAGAGTCACTGACTTCCTGTTTGGAACGTTTGTCTGATTTATTTGTGCTCTCTCTGGCACATTACATTACAGAGGACAGTGTTTTCCTTTTTCAGACGAGAAGCATGAGATCAGCCTTATGCTTTCCCAATATCTTGGCTGTCTTCAACGGTTGTCTTGGCAACTGACTTGTGTCCTTGCAGTTTCTTGGCCGATTTTAGTCCTTCCCTCAAAACACAAAGTAATAAAGTAGCTCAACAGCTGGCAGTGAGGGTGGACCCTCCTCGCTCTGACAAGACATCTATCTTCCCCTCCTAGAAAGTGGGATCAACCACACATGCGCGCAGTTGCACGTGCACAAACACACACACACACACACACACACACACACACGTGCGTCTCCTGAAGCGCACACACACACAACATCTGAGATTCATTTGACGAATGCTTGACGAAGGCGTTTGCTAAACGGCACAGCATTGCTTTGCAGAGGGTTTTACAAGCCACTTAAGCATATGGCTTTACCAAAAGGGAGGTAGAAGGGGGAGGGGGAAGAAAAACACTTGGCCCCACGAGACCTTGCGTACTCTACACTTTCAGACTGAAGTCATGGATCCCAGGGGAACCAAGGCCCAGTTCTGAATCACAGATAAAACAGGCAAGCAAATGGGACCATTGTACCTGGATGTTAGGGGAGCTCCATGCGCACAATCATCTTCCACTGGGATCACTTAACCACCGCTCTGCAGCAGGGTAGAAAAACTACACATAGTACACACTTCTACTCTTCCTCTCCTACTGTACTGTATGTCGACCATGGGGATTCAACACTGCAACAGTGACCCCCAACCCCCTTGCCGAGCACATGCTCTGTCCTGCATGATTCAAAGCTGAAGTTATGAGTTGTAAAAGCCTCGTATGGCTGGATCACACACGTCTCCCGGCCCTTTTTCTCAATTTAAAGGCTGAGATTTAGAGCACGCTCCGCGCATGCAATTGACATGCTTCTATTCTTAGCCCCCACCGATGGATCCTATTCCGGTCTGTTCCATTAAAGCAGTGTGTTCCCAGAGTCTGTGCGCGTCACCATCTGCGCGGAGACTGATCATGGTGTTTCGTCGTGCCACAGTAGCAGTGCTTGACAAACGAGCAGCATTGCAGCATCAGAGGACAGAAGATTGCTGTCTTCCAACAGCCCCTTTTATTCCAGAGATAAAGGAATCCTTGCAGCCAGATTAATGATCATTGTCCGGTATCAATGTCAAGCAAAACTAGAAAGACTGCCTGAATTGAACTCTGAAACATGCTATTTTCACTGTCCTGCCACACATCAAATACATGTTGCAAAGGGGGGTCTTCAAAAGACTGACTGAATGGCCTTTGCACATTAACCTAATTTTGTTGGAGGTAAGCCTATAACGTCACTGTGAAAGCATGACCACCAGAACACAATTTAGTCACAGCCTTATGGATATGATGAATGAATGTCTGCACAGCGGACTAATATAAAAAGGTATCTGCCCTTTGCAGAATCACAGAAATATCATAGAATGCCACTGGTTAACTAGGCTACCTCATAAAGTGATTAGAGACTAGTCAAAACTAGAACAGCCTAGTCGAAAATAACATTTCTAATTATCTTAAAACTTTTTTGTGTTTAGACTGATCTGAGAACAGTATTCATTGTATTTGACTTGTAGCCTGTACTGAATCTTGTAAGTTGCTTTAGCCTATCCATGAACAGTGGAAATGGATTAAAGGTCAAGAAATGTTTGTAAGATGTGAAAACGCTAGGCTAAAGTCTATGTAATGAGTGTGTCTAACATTAAACAGCAGGACCTCATTAGTTCAAACATTTTATTATATGAGACAACTGTGAAGCTTTCAAATTCGTTTTCACCTTCCACTAATGTTACAGACAGCACATTGTTGCATAAGGTGAAGCTAACCCACAGTAAACACCATTTTGCATCCATGTAGCCTTATGTAAATAGCCAGCTAGTTTTCACAGTCTGACCTGTAAAATGTTAAGGGTTCTTCAGACAACCAAGGATTACCTCTGCTGTCCGTCCAAACCTTACCTGCAATAGAAGTTTCTGGATTTGCAACCACACCATCCTCCACACGCGCCCCGCATCCCATGTTCGTTTGAGTCTCCTCCATGTTCATATGGCCAAAAGAGGTATATCATGCCTGTTTTGTTTTAGACCACCAGGCCTACAGATTGCACCCCTGCAAAAGCAAGAAAGTGGGGGAAAGCTTGTTTGCTCTATATAATGCACTTAATAGAGTTGGCTAAGGACTACTAATGGATCTAAAGTTAGCTAAAATGTGGAATGTAAAGCTTCAGATTAAACAGCCATAACAAACTTTTGATTGAAAATGGTTAAATTGGGCCTTATTGTGGGCCTTGATTAACATTATTTTAGACCCCTTTTCATCAAAAGTGAGCTGCCTTTGATAGAGTAAGTCCAAAAAGCTATGTGAAAGAATGTAATCAGCCCTTTAGGCAGCGTTGTATATGGTCTTATTGAAATATACTTAGTTTGCCAGTGTTACATATTTTTAGTCACAGGCAGGGAATACATCACAGTGGAAACAAGAGCCCATTGTATGACAAGGATCTGGAACATTCTATCCTTGCCCAACTCAGATATTGTGACCAACATCGCCTCTGTGGCCATTCGTATTCATAGGCCTATATTTCACAATCAAAACATCATAATAGCATTGATTCTTTAATTGATTGATTGATTGATTGATTGTTTCATATTAATAATAGCCTTGATGAATCAAGGCTTTTTTTACCACCCAACATGACCCTGCACCACAGCATTAAATATTTCCCATTAGAATTCCCTCCTTACAGCAACAAACTCACAGGTGGTTCAAATACATGAATAAGCTGCATCAAGATATTTGGTTACATCGAGATCTTGGTCTTTCTATTCTCTGTTTCCTCTGTCAAACACCCTAAGATCTCTTGTCTTGTCACATTTGGATGCCTCTACTCTGCCTGCAGTGTGCTTGTACGGTCTTGCACACACATCCCCAAACCCATTCGCTGTGTGAGCAATGAGCGATGGGAGCTCCCTGAACAGCATGCTAATATGGCCGTGTGTGAGGAGAGCTGATTCCCCCTTCTCAGCCCCCAGCCCCAGACAGCAGTGGCCAGAGGGGCTAGAGATTTTCCAGCCCATAATTTTTGAAAATGGTGGCACTGCACCAAATAAAAAAAAATAAAAATACACGCTGCAATGACAAAAAAGGGGCTGAGACAAACACAATGTTATATAATGGCAAACAGAGGCCCCCAGGCAACATTTAAAGTCAACTTTAATCACACAGATAAGAAGCCAGCACCAGAGGGGGAAACAACACCTTTTCTTGGCTGGGGCCTCAGGTCCTCTATTTCAGCGATGGGGGGGTTGCACATTCTCATGTTAAATACATGAGTATGCATCCAGAGCCTGTGATGCAAACAGTGCTCCAGGTTATGAGCCAGGATTGTTTGGGGACCTTGTTGAGTCGTGTGTGCCGCAGTGATGATGGGCTGTGTCATGTTTATTTTAGAAGCAGCCGCTAATTGCATTTCAACATTTGGCTGCAAATGATCCTTTGACAATAAGAGGTGCAAGCCTTATTGTGAAGTTATTTTTTTTTCAGCGGGAAAACAGTGCTTCCAGTGGTAACCGCATGCACCTCCAAATCAGATTAGCGATGCTAACGCTAATCTGTTAATTATGATCATGTGTTGCTCATGAAGAGGAATATTTGACTAATTATTCAAACATCCACCACCACCTCTTTCCCTCTACACGCTCTGCCATGCTGTCACATGGCTGCCTCGTCTCTCATCTTTGTACACGTGGGAAATAAGAGGGGCTGACGTGATCTTCGCGTAGCATAAACTAACATTCCTTGCTCTTCTCTGAGCAAGCACTGATACAGCGACCTGGCCTCCCAGTGAGCAGGGGTGGTGAATATTCATGACGGATTGCTACTGTCTGCCCGGCCCTGCAGCCCTGAGCTCCGTGAGACGTGGTGGCTAGCTAGTGGTGCTGAGTTTGAAGCACAAACACCTTGCCCAGAAAGTGAGAGGCTCTCTGCATACAAAATGAAAACCCCACACCCCACCACTACCATCACCTCCAGCATACTGCAGACATAAACACACTCACACACACACACAGACACACACACACACACACACACAGCTACTACCACCTCCATCTCTCGGTCTCACCCTTCCTCTCCTGCCCCACAACCAGCTGTCACTATCCATACAGCAGAGCATCCGTCTCCCGGCTGCAACCACTGGCCCCTCAACACAACTCGGCTGTAGCGCCGTGGTGGGAGGCCCACCCGGTAATAATATCCCATCATCCCACTGCCTCTAATTGCCACCGCAAAACTGCCCAACAACAGAGCCTTCCCCTGATGCGTATATGGGAGCATTGGTATGAAGGGTACCCTCAGAAAAGGTTAGCGTCATGCAGTGGTGACTGAAAGCGATAATGGATAGCCGCTTGAGGTAGTGCTTTAAAGCTGACATCCCGAGCCCGACAGAGTTGATAAATGGCAAAGCAGGGGCCGTGACTCTAAGAACATCCATCTGGAGAAATCAAAACATCCTTAAATCTTAGGGAAAAAAAGAGGGGAATTTAATGCCAGTGGTGACCATTCATGAGGCTGAAGTTTTAAGGTGAAAAGAAGTTCATCCAAAAAATGTGATCAGGCAGAATTTTAAAAAATGCTATGTTGAAAATCCCTACATAGGCTCAGCATGCATGTAGCATCTCCATTTGAGGAAAGATTTAGCATGCTCCATGCGTGAAGAAACCATTAGAAGACACAGGTGTCAGATTGGCTTTTGGCTTCTGTTCAGAAATACTTTTCTAAGTACATAATAGAACATAACATAACATAAAGTACAAACGTTTTTATGGCTGTACCTCCATTGAAACATGTTGGCTCAGAGATGCTCTTTCTTTTTTAAAGCTACATATTTTCTTCATAAAAACTTAATTCATAGACACAGTGAAAGACTAATTGTGATGGGTTGAAAGCAAACAGGAACACTATCAGGAAAAGCACTTCCTTAATGCATCATGTTAAGCCTTACTATGTTGCAACAAAAGAACAGCTTTTTCTTCCCTTTGAAGTCTTCACAGTCTATTTTGAAAACATGCTGCTATGTAGCCACAGGGAGGCCGAACAGAAATTGTCAACATCGTTGACAACATAGAGCCACATCTGGGGCCATGGTGGCATTCCTACTAACACACATGGCTGACAAAGAAGAGCTGCCGTCAGAACTGTTGAAATGGCAGCTAACAGCTTTGGGACATCAGATGTTTCGTAGTGTAGAGGCAAGTGTAGCCTCTCTTCGTTGGATATCGGTTGCCTATTTGTCTGAGGTCTGAAAAGAATGAATGAAGTCTTATGGTACAAAACAAATGCAGGAGACCAGATGAAATGTTTCAGGGGCATATTGGAGATGAGCATCTGCCTGATAACCCCAAGGTCCATCACAGAGTTATTTGTGAGTCTTTGGATATCAGAAAGGCTCTTGAACCAATCGCCACATCTGATGGGGTAGCCATAAACAAGCAGATCCCCTTCATAGAGTGTCATCCCTTTCATCTGAAGCAGCTAATATGGAAATGTCTACACCAGGGTGTGCCATGAATCAAACTTTGAGAGCCAGCCACTGGATCAGCTATTAATTCCCTAATGCATCTGTGGCAAATAACAGACAGTGAGCTCACTGTGGAGATAGATGGATTGCATTATTAATTAATTAATTTGTATAATCTTTTTTGCTACACACTCGCAAATAAAGGGCGAACGCTTTGATCACATTACTAGTCTTACTCAAAGGATCTAATAAGCTATGCTGTGGATGCATATGAGACATTACAAGATAATCTTTAGGGGCAATTAGACATGTGAATTTGTCGTTACTGCTTTATTTGTGCCTTGCATCCCTGCAGTAATCTGTCAAATGTGAAACTGTGGTTGATGAGATTACTGGCGCAATTTGATTTGCTGCCAGTTAGTCTCTGTGAGGTGCACACAAACAAGGTGTAATTGCATATTAGTGGGAAAACAGTACTGTGCACTCTCCTGTGGTCTTCCTCTCTCACTTGCTAATGACATGATGTATAAGTTTGGAGAAACTTCATGCTGACTATGAATAGCCCACATTATCATTGAGTTTGAAATCATTTGGAATTTTCCTTGTTTTAAAGAAATACTGACTTACAGTAAGTGGCCTCAATAAAAATGTTGTTCAAACTCTTATTTCAAGCCACTTTTTACAGCAGTTATAGCCTTGTAGACCTTAAGTGTTTAAGCTGGTAATCCGATAAGCTCTCATTCTGTGCTTCCTGGATCATCTCTCTTAGTATGGAATGACTTGATTGACCCTACCTCCATACCATACAGCTAAGCTGCTCCCATAACAGCTAAGGTTCAGATATGGAAACAATGCTGGCCGCTTAATGCATAATAATACTATCAGCTATCGGAATTCTGGCTGATTGCTTTTTTCTTTAGGTGTAGGTGTGCATCGTGTTATTACTGCTTTAGGATGAAATAGGCTAGAAAAAGTAGCTATTGTGATTTACTCACTTAACTGACTTAACTGATTTCTAACTATTTCTCACAATGGAGCTTCAATCATATGCTTTCGGCCTGGTAGGCAACCTGGCACGTCAGAAACATCACCTTACTCATCTGATCCCTGACACTCATCCCACTTTATTGATTTTGAAAGGAGCACTGAACCAGAAGGAATGCCAATTTTTTGGCTCTGAGCTACGCCTGTTATGGTCTGGCTGTGTATAGAGGTGCCACAAGTGAATCCATTAATTGTTTGATCACGACACTGCACATCAATGCTTTGAGCTGGATCTGTTTTCCATCCTCATCCGAGGGTTGCCTGCGCCACAGGATCTCATTACTTTAAGAACCGCAGAGCAGATCATGCTTCAAGTGGCTCCACGCCTCCTATACACAGCTGTCTCTCCCTGCAGTCTCTACCATAGAGCCACACACAGTTTGGCTAAGCACACCAACACAATTCAGTTTCACAGAGCTCTTCACATAGTCTATGAACTCAGTGCAGAGCTCAGAGCTTAGTTGAGGAGGACATCTGCCTCTTGGAAGAAGTGATGGGGGTGGAGAAGAGTATTAGAGCCATGACGTCCACCCCACGGAGGCTGAACAAGGCGCATGTGCTCATATTTTGCTTCTTGTCTGTGACTGACAGTCAAGGGTTCCAATCATGTATCAGAAGGAATCCAGCCCTTGGAGCTCTTTTCACTTCTCTGTCAGGCAGAGATGATGGGTGGGTTTGCCTCTAACCTCCACCCCCCTCTCACCTGCCCTATCCAGTGATATTCCTCCAAGACATAGGATATTCGGGCACATAACACTTCAAAGCTAATTTGCATTAACTTGGCCTCAGATAACAGAGTTTATTTATGTTGTGTTTTTGTTTTCTGCTCAGAGTTTATTTACCTGCTTGTGCTCTTGAAAGGACAGGCAACCTCGCTTATTCCTAATCTAACAGCTAGTTTCATCTCATTGCCGTTGTTAACTCTTGAATCTATTGATAACACTTTTCCTGAAATTGCTTTGCTTATAGCTGTTATAGGTAAAAAGGACTATAAGTAGTCCTGTTTGTGAGCACTGGAATGAAAACAGCAGCCTTTCTGTTGCCACTTTAACACTGTGTTCCTGTTTGAGTGTGGGATGCGGTTCTATCCATGAACAATTTTTGTTATAATGCACTGTGCATTTTGACCTTACTGACTGCAGGCCATTTAAAATCATTCATTCTTAAATTAGCTAGCACACTGTAAAGCGTATTTATGGAATGGCCTATCCGGTAGTTTTAGCATTTATTAATTTCTGTCTGAATCCTCAGAACCAGAACTTCTCAGCCAAGCAGATAATGTTGAATTAATGGTCTGACAAACAAAGACTGCAGTACAAACACCCATAGTAGATAAATTTAACAATGCATCAATCCTTCTGTTTCTTAGCTACCAAACCAGTTTGAATTCCCTGGCCATGCCTTACGAGTACAAAATAAAAACTCTAATTACCTAATTACTGCCTAGAAAAGTAATTTCCTGGCCTGCTCAGGCAAGAACGACATGTACAGTATGGATGGAGACTGATTTAGCACACTATCTTGCCCACATATCGGAAACACCAAAGGCACTGTGTGTGAGAACCGAGACGCATGAGCACAGTTCCTCAGTCACAACGCGGGGCAACAAGAGCTGACAAGCATCTGGCCTCAGACACTCACAATGTGCTCCAGGGTAGTCTCGGAGAGAGCGCTCAGGACGACAGCTCGGAGGAGGAGGAGGAGGAGGGTGGTGCTGGCAGGGTCTGAGAGCCCGATTCAACAAAGTGACAGAGTCAAGGTGCAAAACGGCACCCATCCTCGAGCGGCCATCAATGCAAAACAATTTGAGCTCACTGATGGCTGGAGTGCCATGCCAACTATCCCATAATTCACAGCAGGTTCATTATACAAGGGCAGCCATATCTGATTAAAAAGTGTGTGGATAGGTGTATTAGTGCCATGGTTATGCATGCGCAGTTGAGATTCATTCACTTAACAGATGCTTTCATCTTCAATAGCTCAGAGTGTATTGAATGCATAAATTTATCTCTGTGGGTAAGCACTCCCATAGGAAATGAACTTCTGACCTTGGGGCAGCAAACACTGTTTGTAGCCTCCGCTGAACTATTGTGTGTGATAACAGTGTGCATATGTACCTTTCAGAATGCTGTATGCACAGGGGGATTTGAAACGTTCCATCTCGACTGTTGCGTTTTTTATCACAAGGCTGTCTGTCAACAAAGAGTGGCAAATGAGAAATGCCCTTTCCTTTTCCCGAAGCTCTGCACGTTCAGGCACGCGACACGGGAGGAAATAAGGAGGAGATTCATAACGCATGATAGCGGAGGGTAGAGAAGCCCCCAGTCTCTCTCTCTCTCACACACACACACAAACACACACTCACTCACACACACACACACACACACACACAGAGTCAAGATAGGAGTCCTGATATTCTCTTTGAATGACTCTGGAGAGTAAGCAGCCTTGACTGCCCACCATCTTTTAGACCACACTATGGGTGCAGCCTGATAGCTGGCCATCCAGGTTTACCTGATGATTTTGTAGCCTGAAAGAAATCTCAGAGTAAATGCAGGGCATCATCACAAAATTTAGACCATCTGATCATGTGTCATTTTTAAATGCAAATGTGATAAAACTATAGACATTCATGGCCTGAAGTAATACATGAATGCCATGCTGTTGTCTGGGAAGTACCTACAGACAGTAAATGTAAATTGTAGATGTTAATGCACGGGGGGTGTTTAGGCTATGCTCTGCTGACTGACTGTTATAAAGGTCATAGTAGATGAGCAAGGAGAAACTGCTTTAGTCTAAGACATATGCTCTTCTGCTTTTAAAGAACTCAAAGGGTGACTGACTTTTTTTTATCCCCCTGTGTAGCCATAGCAACGGGTTTCACCATAGGTGAGGTGTTTTTTTCTCCTTGGTGTAGGTTTTAAAGTCTTTTCAATAATGTGGAATCAAAACAGCCTTTGATCACGTGCAAATTTCACAGGCTTTCCATGTTGCTTGTAGATGTTTGCAGTCAAGACGAGAATTAAATCAATTTTTTTTAGGATGCTGAGAATTCACGCAGATAAAAGTTGCCAGTGTTCATAGTTGTCTGCAGGAAGGAATGTGACACAGATTTATACTTCCTTCATTTATATTGCACTTGAGTGCAATCAGAGTCCAGAAGGCATGTTTTCACTTTCTTAAATGAGTCATCCTCTTGCTTTATCGTGTATGTACCTTTGGATCTGCTTTCATGCAAGGAAGATTTAAAGAGATTGTCAACTCAAAGTGTACATTTTTGCCATTTTTGCCACGCAGCACAAAAAGGAATATCTTGTATATCCCATTCCTCATGTCATGCTCTTTCATTTACATTAACCCTGCATGAGTATATACTCTCTGGTGCTAACATATTACTGTGTTTTGAAATGGCATAAATGGGATATATTTCAATGCTTTACTCATGCTACAGCCTTTTAGAACCCCAGTGTAACTCCCTATTAACATGTCTGTCCCACTTTAAGGAATAATATTTGCTTGCCCATTCAGTCACTGTAGTGTTCATTATTCTGAAGACCATTCTGAAACAAAGCTGGAGGAAATGGCTGATTTCGGTGCAAATAAGTTGTATGGATGTTTGAGCTAACTAAACAATAAGGCTAAAGATTACTTGCCATGTTTGCTTAGTGTTGAAATGTGATAGACTTTGGTCTTAATCCTATTTAAGACCACTAAGTCACTTTGTGATGTTTCCAATAATGGTGGAAACGCCTGTAGCCCTCTTCATTTTCCTTAAGTCTCATTAGAGACTCATTCATGACATTATTGTGCTTCATCCCACTTCAACAACGTACCAGACAGACCCAACTCAGTCTTTCTCAGAAGAGTTTGTTTTAAATAGGTGTGCTAGCACATCCATCTGTGTGTAAGCCCTAATAGACATTTTTGCTCTGCTGTTTCTGATTCCTTTGCTATCCTCTCTAGCTTTCTCAGTGCGTTCTCATCAAAGCGCCTTCACACACCCATGTATATTTCATGCTCAGTCATGATTCTTCCTTTTTTTCATGTTTCGGTCTGTGCCTTGTGTCCCAGGCTTGACTCCAGTCATTTCAGCGTATTGTTAAATGATACATGGTCATATATCACAGGAGAAATCCAGAGTGAATTTATTTGTAGCCCTATGTCACCACATGCTTTTGCTGGAGAAAAAAATGCAAAAATTTGATACAACAGAACAAAATGAACCAACACTTAGTTTAAATTTAATTTTCCTACCGGCCTGATGTTTTCTTAGTGTGTTTCAGTAAGCTGGTAGCACTTTAAACGTGTTAGGTCAGTAAGTCCATGTTGAATCTGTGATTATATGGGAGAGTTGAAATAGCCAAGCATGATTGGGTTACAGGTAAAAAAGATGCACTGCATTGGCTGCCCGTTTAGCAAAATGATTATGTGCACATTAAGTGCAGAGGCCATGTCTGTGTGAAGTTCATTTTTAGGCTAATGTTATTTGTCAGTTGACGTGCAGACACATGAGGCAACAGATAAAGCCAAGAAGTTAATTTGTAGCCTAATGTTATATGTCACAGTTGACATTCAGACACATGAGGCAACAGAACCGCGGGGGCGGTAGGCAAAAGCGGTTGTTGTATTTAACAGCCTGCTTACCTACATGGGTTGCGTGTGTTGGCACGCTGTTCCAAGATCAGTGAACTTAAAGGACAAGTTTGTTTTTTGACTCTAACAGCCTTTGTTTAAAATTTTGACGAATGTCTCTGTTCCAAGAATTTTTGTTGCAGTAGCACCCCCACTTACAAAATTGTTGCATGGGTGCACAGCTACGATCCTTCCTAAAACATACTGAAAATGTTTGCCAAAATGTTTGCAGGCAATGATAAGCAGGCTACAGTGGTTTAAGCATTGTCATCAAACTGAAAGAGGCATTTTTTGACTAATTTGGGGCCTGAAAAAGCAATTTGAGAAATAAATGAGAAATATGAAAAATCAGACATAATTTTTTTTTTCTATTTTTAAAAAATGCGTAGGGCAAGACACTACAGGTGAATAGAGTAATTTTTTAAACCAGAATATGTCACAGCTTTTCCAGTTGTTAACTCAACATTTTTCAGTATTGCAAGTTTTTTTTTAATGCAAATTAGGCATTATGTTTTGTATTGATTATGCACAGATTTGCATATACTGTTGGACAAAAAATAGTCAGGTTTAACATTATTGTTGCATTTTGCTTACATATTTATTATTATTACATAATGTACGCAGTTGGCAATACTTGACAATTATATTTTATTCTTAAATACGGTGAGCAACTCAGGCAACACAAAATAACAATAATAACAGGATGGACATATTCCACTAAAGCAAAAACAAATATATTAACAGATGACTTTGTCATTTTGAAATGTGGTATAAAATAATATTCTGCTTTTCTAAGTCTGAAGAAACTTAGACAGTGCTGAGGATGTCATGGTATTATTCAGTCATAAGTATGTAATATGCACTGTATGAAGTAAAGAACAAAAGTTTCTTAGACAAAATGCTCTAGGCAGATTTTATCATTTTCTGACAGGTAATATAGCTATCTATATTGCTATCAATGATGCATCACACTTCCTGAATTGGCACCCAGCAAGTAGCCTGCCTTTCTGGCCAGTTGAATGATCTTGTAGGACCATGGGGGTGCATACTTGTGACCAGCATGTCACCATCTTCAGTAGATGTTTTGAAGAACAAAAGTTTCTTAGACACGATGCTCTAGGCAGATTTTATCATGGTAATTTTTTCATTCATTCATTTTATCAGGTAATATTGCCTTTCATTTTTGGTAGTTGGACTATCTATGATGCAAAGCACTTCCTGAATTGTCACCCTGCAAGTAGCCTGCCTTTCTGGCCAGTTGAATGATCTTGTAGGACCATGGGGGTGCATAATTGTGACCAGCATGTCACCTTCTTCAGTAGATGTTTTGATGATGGATCCCAGCCTCCATTTACCATCATACAGACAAGCAGTATATACTCTCCTAGGATGCATTCAACCAAAGTGACTCCAACACACTCTGTTGCTGTTTGCATTGTTTTTATAACCTGAGTGGTATAGCATGCGTCATCTCCAGACATCCTCATGACTCTCAGTTTCTTGTCAGATTTTGGTACATGCACATACAAATACACATATACACAGTCATCTGTTAATATATTTGTGTTTACTTTGCATTTAGAAGAATATGTCTATCCCTGTTATTTTATGTCGCCTGAGTTGCTCACTGTATTTACAAATGAAATCTAATTTTCTAGAAATGTATAATAGTGCACTGTAAAAAAGAAAAAGTAAAGCTTACTTGAAAAATTGGTGGAAACTCATTGCCTCAAACGACTTAAGTAAACATAACTAGGCTCCGTCAAGTCATGGTAAACATAACTTTATTAAGCTCTTATTATTAGAAGAATTGTGCACACAATGAAAAAAGAACAAACTTTCAGGGTTTGTTCTTGATGACATAAACTTTATATTCAGACATAGATGGATTCTCAGTTTGACCTCTGGGGTCAGCTAGAGGTCATTGACCTCCAGGATATGACATATATTATTCATGAAATGAAAGGGGTGTATCTTAGGATCTAAATGTAATAGAAATGTGAACCAAATAAGTATTTACGTGTCTGACCATGAGAAACTAAAATACTGATATCACTCTTAGAGGTCACTGTTGAGGCCAGTTAGAGGTCATTGACCTCTAGGATATTTGAAATTTTCATGCAGAAATTAGAGACAGGTCTATCTTAAAAGCTAATTGTGATAGAAATGTAAACTAAATATGTATTTTAATGTTTCTGGCCAAGAGAAACTCATTTATAATACTGATGTCAGTCTTAGATGTCACTTTTGGGGTCAGCTAGAGGTCACTGACCTCCAGGATAATGCATTTCTATTGAGAAAGTTGGATAAAATATAGATATAATTAGCTACATAAAGAGCATTCTAAATTCATTATAATATATGGGAATTTGTTGTAAAGGCCTTGACCTTACAACAGTGTAAGAAACAGCAACAACTTGTATCCTCAGAACACTGTTTCAGTCACCAGTCACCAGAGCATGTACACAGCCTTGTGTCCTTGTGAAACACCAGTGCTGAAGCTATGTAGGCTGAAACTTGCTTCTGAAAGAAAATGATGCTGGTAGCTGTTTTTTATAGTTTGACCGCTGCTTACATTTTTATTTTTTAAAACACTTACAAGTGTCAACATAGCATGACACTTCAGTTGTATCCCTACACATGAACTCGAGCATTGACAACATTGTGGTTGTGCACAGAGCTTGTCAAAAAGAATGTTTGTCAACAGAGTAATTCCATTCCAAAGCCCATTTTCATCTTCCTATTGCTGCCATGTTGCAGGAAAAGCACATAAGTCAGAGTGTTGATGTTACCGTAGACAGTAAAACTGCAACATTTCGTCATGCTGATCTATGACAGAGCACATGAATGGCTTAGATAGCATGAAATCATTCACGACAATTTCACGCCAAAATCATTCATATTTTTCACGCAGATGTCAAGGTCACTGGAAAACATCCCCCCGACACAAGATGCTTTGAGGCTAACATACAGAACCTTTCCTTGCTTCACACACTCCTTAAGGCCAGCACAGACTTGCTGTGACCTTGTCTGTCTCGGTTGCGAAAAGGGTTGTACTGGGCTTTGTTAACGTAAAAAGGCAGACTTGAAGGGCACAGTACTGTGCACATACTCTGGTGACTGCAGTGACTAAAACAGTGTTCTAAGGATACAAGTTCTAGGTGTTGTAAGGTCAAGGCCTTTACAACAAATTCCCATATAGTGACTTTAGAATGCCCATTATGTAACCTGTTCCAATTATTTACTTTACATTGGGAGTTTCTCATTGTAGTTCAAGCTTGGAGTTCCTGATGAGTTCTAGATGCATCATATCCATCTTTGTAGGCCTCCAGTTTTTTGAATGCAAAGGACTTGTGAATTTTGAATTCGATTTACCAAAATATGGGATCTTTCCACGCAACCTTGACTGTTCTCCATGATGTTGTCCTCTAAGCGTGATGCTGTCTAAGAGAATATTGTAAATCAGTTTCTCATGGCCAGAAACATGGAAATACACATTTAGCTTTCATTTCTATTACATTTTCATCCTAAGATACACCTGTTTCTAATTTCATGCATGGAAATGCATTATCCTGGAGGCCAGTGACCTCTAGCTGACCCCAAAGATGACCTCTAACAGATATTGGTACAATAAATGAGTTTGCCTATTTCTAATTTCAAACATAGAAATTTCAAATATCTTAGACGTCAGTGACCTCTTGCTGACCCCAAAAGTGACCTCTAAGAGTAATATCAGTATTGTAAATGAGTCTCTTTCATGGAAATACATATTTAGTTTACATATCTATGTCATTTAGATCCTAAGATACACCCCTCTCTCATTTCTTGCATAGAAATGCATTATCCTGTAGATCTGAGAATGAATGTGGAAAGTGAGAATGTCTCCACATCTCAAATTAAATCATCAAGAATAAACCCTGAAAGTTTCATACTCTTTTCATGTTGTGCACAATTGTTATTCTTAACAGCCCCACTATAAATAATGTAAAAATAATGAATATGTAAGAAAACTGCAACAATAATTTGGAACCTCACTTTTGTCTAAAAAATATTTCCAAATGATATTTATATCAGTGTGTAATGCCTAATTTGCATATTCAAACTAAATGTAAAGTAGGCCTTACTTACAATACAGTACTCATTGTCTTAATGAGTAAACAACTAAGGAAGTTTAATTGTTATATGTCTTAGTTAAAAATTTTACCCTATTCACATGTAGTGTCATGCCTTGCACATTTTTAAAAAATCTAAATTATGTAGGGAGCTTAGCACATCTCTGAGATGATATGTTTCTCATAAATAGTTGATCTTTCTCAGTAAAAAAAAAAAATGAAAGCCCTGCAACCAGGCCCTTTTGAGCTACAGTTGTCCCAAATTAGCCAAAAAATGCCTTTTTTCAGGTTGTTGGCAATGTTTGAGCCACTGTAGCCTGCTTATCTTTGCCTGCAAACTTTTTGTGCTGTCAGTACTTAGAGAACTATGAGAAGTTAAGAGATGTTAAATGCTAGGAGATATAATTTGGTTGCAGTTTTGCCATCATATCCAAGTTGTCCTCTCAAGTACTTAAAGAAGTATATATTTTCAGAAAGCTAAAGCTAAAAACCGTTGAAAACTCCCTGAAATATTGAATTTTGAAATGTGAAGATTTGATGCTTGAGCATAACAATTTACTTAATTCCATAAATTCCCATGTTGTACATAAAACAAGTTAAAAGTCAACTAGAAAGCATTTCTAGGGTCATCAAAGCATGGTGGAAATTACAGCCTTACCCAGTGAAATTCCTTTATTTGGTGAGGTTTAATATAGAGAGATGCATATAGGTAAATATGTCTTTGCTAGATAGATTTAAAAATATATATTTTTTTAAAAAAAGGATTTGGAGTGCAGCTCTTTCATTGGCATGAAAACATTTCATAGACGGCAGTACTGACATTATTTTTTTTTTTTTAAATCCATGACATCAACTGGCAAAAGTTCTAAAAACTGGGTGTTGGCATGGACTGACCCTTACATAAATGAAGCC
This sequence comes from Tenualosa ilisha, assembly GCA_015244755.2. NCBI lineage: Eukaryota > Metazoa > Chordata > Actinopteri > Clupeiformes > Clupeidae > Tenualosa > Tenualosa ilisha. The sequence goes on along the minus strand of PYXC01001308.1, from coordinate 2,959,934 downwards.
TCCCCTTATGCTCTCTTGGCAAATTTACTGATCTTGCTAGATACCAATGCTGTGAATTTACTGATCTTGCTAGATGCCAATGTTGCCCCTCTGAAGGACAAATCCGAAAGTAACTCATGCATGAGCCTTATGATATCGTGTTTATTATCCTGCCTTGTCCACATAACTCTTTCAAAATTAGCAGTAACCTTAACTTAGCCTAATAATTCCCTCTGAGTTATGTCACCCACACCTGGCCCCCCTAGCCTATGCATTTGGCATGCATTTAATCATTTTGTAAAAAGGAAACACACGGGTAGGCCTATGTAGTGCATCTGAAAACACTACATGTTTCTTTACATTCAACCCAAACATGATATTTCAGCTCTCACTATTTTTGACCATCTTTGTAGCCTACCCTCAATAAAACAGTGGCTCCTCTAACTGCACAGGCCTGAATCTATATCATCACTCAGGACCAGGATCATCAGGACCTACCTGCTCAAGCCTGACTGGCTGTCAGTTTCATGGACGCTGCACTTGTAATAGTAATATCTAATGTAAATAATAAGGATAAATAATAGGAGCTCCATACTTGCGATAGCTTTAAGGCAGTGAATGCAAAAATCAGTTGATTAGTATCTAAGTTTTTTTTATTAGGCCTGGTCTTTGTACCAATTGATATTTTCTAAACACATAAGTTCAGTATGGATATGAGTAATCATAGTAATATCTAAATATTTTTTACAATTTCCAACCACTACCTCTGTGGCCTCTACAACTGAATACAGAAAATTCTCATATAATCATTTACATCATAAAAATATATGGCATTCTTTTGTCATTATGGATGTGACAGAAAATCCACTTTAAGGAATTGCCGCCTTGAATACTCACCTCTTGTTATAGCGCTCCATCAGAATGATAAGAATTTGAAATATTTGGAAGATGCAATCAGTATCCAGGGGAGCTGCTGCTCAGAAATGCTGGCTGGCTGAAGAAGAGGGGGGAGAGAGAGAGAGAGAGAGAAAGAGAAAAGGCTTGTTTGAAGACTTCCTATGCTCTTTGCAGAGATTGCTCCAGAGACCTCAAAACTAGGAAAGAGTAAGATGGAGAGGCAGATGAAGATGGTGGTGGTGGTGATGGTGGTGCAGTGCAAATAGTGAGTGATGGCTGCGTCTTCATTCCCCCAAATCTTGGGAAGTTAAAAGCACAGCTGTCATGTTATCAGTGTGTTGAAGAGAAACGTCTGTATTAGTGCACACATGCTGAAGCGTCCAGTGGCTGATTGACACAGCAGTTTTTTTGGGGGTTCCCTGACAGAAACCAACTTTGGTCTTATCCGCCTCTCTTCACACACACACTCCCTCACAACACCCTCCCCCCTCACTCTCCCTGTCTCTTTATCCTGGTGGTGTTTTGTGCTCTGAATTTGTCATGCCTCATTGGTCACGGTAAGTTACTTGGCTACAATACCATCTAATTAAGATCTCAAAACACCAGCCTCTCACTGTCAAGAATACGTAAGCAGTTCATGCCATGGATATAATTAAATCAGTAATTACTTACCAACAGAAATGGGATTGTGAAGATGTCTCTCTTTTTTTTTTTACAGGTGATTAAAAAATGTGCTTAGTGTGAGTGCTGTTCTTGCAAAGCCTAAATTCAAAGTGGTAATAGATTTGAATTGTTCATGCGGATCACTGGATAGAAACTAGATGAGTTCATGCAGAGGACTTGAGTCAGGGTTGTTTCAGTCTTTTAGTGAAGGGTTACCTTCTCATGGGAACAATACGCTCTTTTTGGTAACCATAAAGAACTGGGAGGAGAACATTATTTCAGTGATCATGACTTGTGTAGAAAGTCTGCATGTCCCTGTTTTACATACACATATTTATGTTTGTTTATTTGTATGTATGTGCACTGTGCATTGGCGAGAAGTGAAAAGTGCTTCAGGGTTGCTTAAGGTCTGTCTGTCTCAAGCACAGAGCAAGGGGCTTAGACCAGACCCCCGACCTGTTTGGAATCCGAACAGCAGGTCTGTTCAGGCCAACACAGGCAGACTGGCGGCTCCAGGAGAGGGCAGAGGAATGATGTAAATAACGTGCCCACAGCTGGCTTCCTCTGGGGCCCCGTCGGCTGCCTTGGTCTGCTTAATGCATAATTCAGCTGGAGGAGCGAGGAAGGGCACAGCACAGACATGGCGGCCCTCTACGCCTCCGGCAGGCACTGGGGGTGGAGTTGTGTGTGTGTGGGGTGGGGGGGTTGCAACAGAGAAACCCCTTCAGAGGCGGGTGGGCCCTTTCATCCCCAGTGCCTTCATGCAAGATTCTCTGAGAGGGAAAGAAGCTCAGAGAGTGACACCAGCTGCATAAGAGATCCCAGTCGTGTTCTACTCATTGTGACTCCCATCAGAAGAAATGGGTAAACAAAAATCCATGCTGCTCTGGTTGGTTGCGTTGGCTCATTGTATCGCTAAAAGGTGAAAACCACCCAGCCGTCTCGGTTGATCAGTAAAAACAGGCCATCTTCCACACCTGCTTAAGCATTCAGTGCTGCTGAGGGGATCTCCAGCTCTCCAAAGCATTCACAATCTCAAATGAAGGTAGACAGACTTACTGTCAGGCTACAGTGGCAGAGATTGTAGCATGAAATGCACATGCTTCAAAGATGAGTGCTAGGAGATATAATTTGGTTGCAGTTTTGCCATCATATCCAAGTTGCCTTCTTAATTTCCAGAAAGACACAGAAGTACAGATGGAATTGCCATTTTTTCCAAGGCGCCTTCTTAACCACATAATGAAAGAACTAGACATCCCACAGCATCTGAACAAGACCTTGAGGTGTGAACAGCAAAACCCACTTCAGCACATTTCAGATCACAAGCAGAGAGGCAACTTCAGTGTATCAGCCCCACATCCCATTAAATGTGATTTATGTCTGTGGGAATTGTGTGAGGAGAGCAAAAAAAAAAAAAAAAAAAAACATGGGATGAGAAGAAAAGTGGATGAAATTGATACAACAAGAAAAGACCAAATTCATCTCCCCGATATATGCCTTGTATTCTTGAGCTTGAGCTTTCAATTAGCATGACCATGGACCCTAGTGATCGTGTACCTCCCTTGCCTCAGTGATCACATATTTATCAGAAACTATCTCTTGCAGGGCTCGATTCTTCATACCATTTTTCTCTCTCTCCTCTATATACGTTTCACTTGCTTCTTCCAGAGCTATCGAGTCTAATCTTACAGGCTACTGAACATTTCTTTAGGCCTATCTGCCAGTAAAGAGGTGAATTTCTCAGCAGCTGTTGGTTCCACAGAGATCTGCTGGTCTTCCCATCTCGCTTTGGTTCTTGCTGGTCCAAACACATGTGATCTATGGTCTGGATCAATGGTTCCCAAGGCATATATCATGTATCTTGTCAGAACCATTAGCATGACTAGCATCAGTGTTGTCTTTAGCGAGGTGTTGATATTCAGCATGAGTTTTTTTGGAAAATGAGAATTTTGGAGATAGGTGATAGCCCGTTGGAGGACAGAACCATAAATGCTAAATGCTAAATCAATACTGCCATGGAACAAACTGAATGAACAAATGAACAAGAGCATAAATGAATACATGCTACGTAAGAGAATAGACAAGGTTTTCATTACATTCCATTACAGCTCCAAACAGTCTTGCCATCACAACACAATACACGAAAGCGCCCCCCCCACACACACATACATACACACACACACACACACACACACACACACACACACACACAGCAGGCTGCCTCTGCTGTAAAACCTCTCATCCTTTTGCATCATGTCACTGAGAAACCACACAGTACGGTGGTAATTGCACCGTCTGTGGAATGACTCCATTGGGAGCAGTAAGAGGCTGATGGGTTAAGGCAGGGACTGGGATAGGTGTCATGACATCAAAGACACAATTATCCGTCTCTATCTCTCCTCCTCCTCCAAGGATATCATTACTGTCATTACTGTCCAATGAGCACAACCCGTAGTAGTAATTACACACTATAATCTGCCCATACCTAGGTCATCCCTGTGGTGTCTGACTGGAGCATCTTCTGATCTTTTTAAATCTCTATACCATGTAGAATTTGTGAACATTACTGTGCTTTTTGTGGGAATCTGTGCTTTTGTTTTGCACAGGCAAAGCAAAAGGGGAATTAGTTGACATGTATGTTTGTTTAGGTCTCCTGCTGATGATAGAAAACCTTTTCTGGCCATTATTGTTATTTAAAAATGAATGGTGCTGCAGAAATCACGAATGCAGAGTTTATGTCTCGCTTGTTAGCCGAAGTGTATCAGTGATGGGTACACCAAAATTAAGCCAAATTTAATTGAATGACTATTGAACTATTCAAACTATATCTTAACAATACAGAGCATGCCTTAAAACTGTATAAATATTAACATCGCTTTCAGTTGGTCTTACAGACTATTCCAAGCACTCAGCTATGGCTAAGGGTTTGTGTTGCCAATGCTGTTGCAGACACTGTAAGTGCACAGTCACTATAAGTGTACAGTCAGGCGCACCAAGCCCACTGGTTCTGAACTGCACTCACATGATTACAGACTCACTAGATCTCACTGAAGCAGCACTGTAGCCCCAGGTTACACTTATGATAAGGTGATAATCATGGCCAGCTTCACCATCACAGACAGGGTTGGAAACTAAGAGTGCACAGAGACCTGTTTACTGTCAGACTGACAAAAATCCTTATGCCTCTGTCAAGCTTAAAGGATTATGTATATAGTACATATAGGCTTCTGTGTGTCGCAGTCAAAGCTCCTGTAATATTAGACATCAAGCTTTAGTCACTATGCATGAACAGAAATTGTGTTTACACATTGTGACCCCTGGAGTGACTCATTAAAGTTCATGGTATAGCTAATGCATAAGTTCAAACACAATGGGAAGTAATGTGATGTCATTTGAAATGCTAATCTTCATGTTCTCTATACCCTTGGCTGAAAGTAAATAGCCAAGTGTCAGTGTGTTGACTTTCAATTTATACCCACGATTTAAATAAAATGTTGATAACATTGTATATTCCTGCTTTTGGCTGGAAGTCAAGGATAGCTATTAGTAAGATGAGTATGAAAAATATTTGTGAGGCAATATGAATGCAGACAGACTCTTATTGTATGCTAACTATGGCAGTCTAGTTGATTTTTTTTCTTCTTTGTGGCTGAATGTGCAATCATAGAAAATGATCCTCTCTAGGTAAAATAGACAGGGAGATGAGAATGCAAGGCTGAATTTAAAAAAGAAGTCTGCCATCTGACAGAGATGTCTGCACCCTAATGATGTGTGAATAATATTTGGTTTCTGTGGAAGAACATTTGGGAAGATGAAGGGGGAGGGGGGGATTCTTTTATCTATAAAAAGATAGAAAGAAAGAAAGAAAGAAAGAAAGAAAGAAGATACTTTTTAAACAAAGTAGGCTCCACAATGAAAGGATACAGACAGCTGTCACCAAAACACAGTCCTTTCTCTGAGATGTCTATAAATACTCAGGAGATTTTGGTTTGGGCATCCTTAAAGCTGTCATGACTCTTCTTCATTCTTGTGAACATGCCCATCTCCCTCTACAAGTTGGACTGTAATCAGCTAAGGGACATTGTAACATCTGGCAGTGGGTTGATTTATCTCAGAATGGTCCACACATCTGCGAAGACGGGGGAAGAATGAATGTTAATAATCAGCAACGTAATGTGTTTCCCAAATAGTCCTGCTGTTAGCGATATTTACAGCAGCGGAAAAAAAACAACGTTGCTCACACATTTCCATCCATTTCCGACAACTTTCCCCTGACCCTGAATCATGAAGAATTTTCCTCCCCATCCCTTGCATACCCAGTAAAAGCAATTACTGTGTTGCCTCGTCATTCCCTGGCTGGCTGATTAGCAGGCCAGTGAGTTGCTTGACCTGGCTGCGTTTGCCGAGCTCCGACGAGTTTGTTTGCGTAGAGTGATCTAACGCGGAGGAGTGTGTGTGGTTTCCCTTTCACAGTGAACTCAAAGCAACCCCATCCCCACCTCTTTTGCGTATCTACAGTGTAAGAAATTTGACCGTATTCATAAAAATAAGGGAATAGTGGGCGTGGGGGGATTTCGCAAGAGAGGCTGTCGTGGCAATAGAAGTCATGTCTGATCAGGCTTACTCTCAGCGTCTTTTTGTCCAGTTGTACTGAAGTAGAGCATAATCCTGTGGGTCAGCAGTGCTTTCCCTGTGAACATTCCATTATCAGAGACAGAAATGCTTGCCATACTACACTACATTTAAGAATGTTTGCTGACTTGTCTCTTGCCAAGGAAGAGACTAAATGAATTGGGAAAACATCAACTGAGGACATAATGCTTGTCAGAGGATGATGACTTGACGCTTAGCCTAATGTCACCTACAAAGCCGGCTTCATTTTGTCAGTCAGCATCTTGCACTGCTGAGAGAGAGGTTTCATCATGGAAATTTAATGGAATTTGTTAATGATGCATGTTATTCCCTATGGCCTAAGAAAGGAGGTGTTTATCCTTGCACAAGCTTGAAGATTAGTTTGTCCAGCCATATAGGGCCTGACAATTTACCTTCTTGTTTGAATAAGAACTGAGAGGCAGCACACTCAATAGGCACCACTGCCAATTTGCCATTGTTCATTTGATTTCACCAAGAACCCAGCTGGGTTGTGTGCCTTGATGTCTTGCTACTTGTGCCTTACCTGTCATGTCCTTAATTTGAGTTTATAAACTGTGCAACCAGTCCATTCAGCCATCCCTGTCCCTGCGAAAGTTCTGATTTGCCATTATTCCTGCGTTATGCCAACTCCTCCAGGAAACAGGCCATCATCACGAAGACTAATTAAAATGGGGGGAAGATTAATGGAGGCGCGTGTCTATTATGACCCTTATGTAAATGAAGAAATTACATTCTTCACACTTGTGGCCAACAGTGCTAGTGTGGTTATAAAGATCACTGCAATTGGTGCCTTGTTATGGGCTAATTTTCTTCTTAACTATCATCCTCTCTTGGGGTGCCCTCTTTCCGATTCAAACCAATCATTGCTGCGTCTCTTGTTATCACCAGGCCCATCAGTATAACCTTAATGTATTCATAAACTGGTTGAAACCTCTAGCAAAAGTATTTGAATTAGTTTTGCAGGGAAAATGGAGGGCAATTGTGGTAGGCCATCCACTGTAATTGTCCTCTGTAATCCCTGCAGCGTATTTGATTTGATTGCAGATGTAAGTTCTTGACCAGGGCAATGTAGTGTTAACTCGGATTATTCCAAGTGGTTGTTATTTCATTCCACCTCCAGCATTTCACTGGCAGTCTTGTTGACAAGAGTGAGAGCCTCTCATCACTTCCACTGTCTTGGACATATTTTCTCCCCTCCCACGCACACAAGCCAAGTTCCCTCAGACATTCATCTCCTTCATGCGACTATCACCCGACCTTGCCCTCTTCTACTCTCAGGGAGTCCTGACATGTTTTCGGAGCGATTCCCTCGGGAAAGCTGACTGTTTATCTGCCAGGGGGGTGCTTTTGGAGAGTCTGCGACTCTCAGATGAAGCAAATAAATCAGCTGAGCTCTCCACATTAGCAGTGGTGGGTGTGGTAGGGGCAATCCAGGCCATGTAAACACACTTCCCGCCATCGTCATCACTTAGGGGCTGAAGTGTCAGTCTTTTCTTGCTTTGAAATGGAACATTAGTGCATGCATTCTGAAATCCATGAGATAATTTCTTGCCCCAGAAAAAAGGGGAGTTAAAACGAGACACGAGATGAATTTGTCTGTTCACAGATCACTGAGTGGCAAATTAAATTATAAGTCTTGAGATGTATTCAGACAAATCCTTCTTTTTTTGCTCCCCCTTTGGGCAGGCGCTCAGATAAATTACATATCTTGTGCAGAAGTAATGCACTAATATTTCCTGGGTTAGGTCCAAATTTTTTAAGCCATATCTGAAGGGATGGAAATTTGGATGAGACGGACTGTCCTGACCAAATCCCGCTGGACCATTCCTGACCCCATGTCTGTCTCAGCCTCTGGCGAATGGCTTAGTCTGGACTGCCTAAATGCCATCAATACTAGCAAACTCTCCACAAACCCTGTGATTATTATACAAATCCAGATCACAGATGTATCCACAAGCTTTCTTAGGCAGTTGTCTCATTCCATAGCAATGAACTGTAAGAATTTTCCCCTTGTATCTCATTTTTAGAAATGATTACATTTGTCCTCACACTATATGCATATAGTGCTCTGTGAAACTATGAGTCCTGTATATTTTAGCCTTCTTGTTCTCATTTGAAATTATTTACTGGTTGATTCTTATGTGTTTCTATTGTTTAGGCTGTATACTCTATGGCTCCTTCAATATCAATAAATACATTAAGTACCTATGGTGTAGGTTTTAGGTCTTGGATCTTAATAGTGGATGAGCAAAATAGTGGGGGCAGCCTAAATTGAATTGGTATTCCTTGGATCACAAACAAGCATTTTCTGCAGGGGAACTGGGTGGTTGCTTGACCAGACTATTCTTCAGCATTAGTTTTACTGAAAAATTCACTGAACTGCTGAAAACAGCAACTAAACTGCTTTGTGCAGATGAAGATGTACTGGGCGTCTATCTGAAATCTGACTGTTACATGCAAGTTGTAGTCAAAGTCTATATTTGTGAAACTGGCCCCAGGTCTACTACACTGGAGTACACTCAAAACATCAGCATGTACAGCTGCAGTGTGGCTGAAAACCATCTGCTTTGTAAACCACCCCCAGGCTATGAAGTCAGTGCCAGCCAAGCGTGTCTTAAAAATTGGTAAGTGCACATATTTTCACAACAGAGTGGACAGATTGAGCATGTTCATAAAACATTGATTAGACATGGGTTCCAAGTGGTGTAGGTACCTTGATCTACTTCACAAGACTAGAGGGCTTGCAGCAATGTCAGCACAATTGCATAACTTGGGTGTTTTAAGCTTCTCAAAACTGCTGAATGGTCCTAGAGACATAGGGAACCTGTATTCTTATTTGACCCTTTTCAAAAACACATCTTTCTCCCTCAGTTTGTGTTGGTGCAAAAATGTATTTACGATACATTTCATGAAGTGTTTTTCAGTGATTTCTCTTGATCATATTTGGATTTTGGCCTCTTTAGATGAATGTTCTTTATTTTTTGTCCCATCATTGTTGGAGGTCTGTCATCTTTAACCAAAGTATGATCCTAACTTTATGAAATATTAATTGTGCAACTATATTGTTTTCTTTTTTAACAAAGAGTGGCTAGTTGCATGTTCTGAGGTTGACCTACTAGAAGTACAATATAACAAAATGTTGAAAAGCAGAATGTAAGAATATTAAAGGAACTGTATGCAAGATTGTGTGCTCTAGCGTTTCAGGCTGATATTGCAGCCTCGATCAAAATGACCTTCTGGCGGGTTGCCAAGCTATGAAAATATCATGTCATGTTTTGGTAAGACAGTGACAAACATTTGTATAACTTTGCATTGGCTTTCTGGCCTCTTTAGACTGAACACCTAACAAGCCTAATCACGCTACTCAGACCACAAAAGCCAAAATAGTTTTAACAGTGAACAGTTTATTTCAAAATTCCAGGTTGGCATTTCATGAAGATTCGTTAATAGGCTATAACGCAAGGCTATTGCTTTTAAGTAGCCCAATGTGAGCTACTGGTAGTCATTCAAAGTCAAACCTCATTATGCCATTATGTCTTAGGCAGCCCACACTGCAGAATAGCCTACTGAGCATATACACCAGAAAATTCTCATGTCCAGGGGTTAAATTGGGCCAGATCTATCCAGGGCTGGGCCCTGGCATATAAGCTGCTACAGCGTGACAGCCAAGGACAATTATTCTTTCACTGTAAAGTGAGAGTCGGGATGGTTAAACACGTTTTCTCGGCATTGATTATTCTAAATATGATATGATTTCATCATTGGTTTAGGCTGTAATGATCATCTGTGACATGATATGACTTGTGGACTTTAGACGTTGGCTGTGTCATTCAATGCCAGCAGAGTTTGGCTACGCAAAATAGGACAGAAATGTTAAATGAACAGCTCATGTTTACGTTTTGCTCAAACAATGTTTCAATCCTTAGGAACTAGATTTCAAAATAAATGTTACAACTACTAGCGAACTTGTATTCAAATATTACACCTCCGAAAATAAAAGGCAACTTGTCCAATGATCCATGGCTGCCTCCCATTCTAGGCACTAGTACATTTGCCAATTCTGCCAACCCATTTTCTAGCGGTGTGATTGGTAGGGGGAGCAACGAACCAAAACAAAAACAGTACTTGTGGGCTACAAATGCCAATTTCAGCAGTGGCTTTACAGGTTGTACCGTTGTTGTCTGTGAGGATAATATTTTATTCTACGTGATTCTCAACCTCTGATGATACATCAAGGGCATTTTTTTATTATTACAATAATTCTTACATATAACTCCCTTAATGTAAGAATTGATTCAAATATATTGAGGGAAAACTAACCCCTCTGATGTAACCACTGGTCCCTTTGTAGTTTGTCTTAGAGGAAGATGTCCTCCCTTAATTTTCTCAACATGACATGAGATTGGATCTCCTTAAGTTCTTTTGATAAGACCCTTCATAAAATGGTCTGAAATTGCACAATCAATGCGCTCTTGAGCTCTTGTGCATTAGGGATTCATTACTGGCGGCAGCGTGCTCTCATATTGCCTGAGCTGTATGAAGTGCTGGAAATTTGACAAATCATATGAGTGAGGCTCTAGTGTGTGGCTCTCTCCACTCTGCTCCCCAATGGGTGTGTGTGTGTATAGTAGTGGTTTGTAGGTTTACAGGAAATCTGGGCTTTCAACTTTATTGCTTTTATACACTCCAGCAAAGTTTCAACTCCCAGCCAACGTTCACTGATGAATGATATTTCAGGGGGGCCTTGTGGGGGCAAGCGCATGCTTTAATGGATTATTGATATTCCTGCATCACATGTACAAAGATGGAGAGTTAAAAAAAAAAAATAAAAAATAATCAACTGAAGTTGCCTGGTCTCTAATGGAAAATGAAATGGAGTGAAGCCCCATGCCATGCTCCTGACTGCATGATGCTCACCTTGGACCTTTCCTCCATCCCAGCCAACCCAGGACACACACGCACGCACACACACACACACACACACACACACTCTGCCCTCAGTCCCCCATCTCAATTGTGATAGAGCGCTATGTAGGAGCTGGGTGCCAATGCATCGACCTTCCCCGGCCAAGATAAGTGGTAAATCAATGGCCATTGATTAAGATCAGACTGTTACTGTCAGATCCCCTATTTCGTCAGCTGGCCCACTGGCCAGCCAAGCGTCTGCTCTTGTAATAGAGGTGAGGCCACAGAGAGTGATGGGTGGGGTGGGAGGCTGTGCTGGAGTGCAAATCACCTCGTCTAGAAGACCCTCCACCTCCTGGCCCCATACCTCATCGCACTGACCTTTGCCCTCTTTAGGCATGGTTGGGTCAGGTGAACCCCTCCACCAGGGAGCACTAGGGGCCTTGGTGGATTTTCACCTTTTGTGTTTAAACTGCCGGACCACTCGAGCTGGCCATGTGGGTGTGACCAATGGAGCAGCATTGGAATGTAATTCCGTAATGGAGATCTGAGCAGTGTTTGCACTCCTCCCTCCTCTAACACTCAAGGGAGGGGCCATGGTGAGAGTAAACAAAACACACACATTGTGACCCTGACCAGTATGTCAGGCCTTCCCACACACACATGCAAAATCAATCTATATTAAGACTCATGAGTGTTTGTTTGTGTGTGTGTGTGTGTGTGTGTGCGTGTGTTTGTGTAGGCAGATGAAGCAACACATGAGGAATAGAAGGACATTCAGTCTACAGGGTACTCCTCTCACTTTGTTTACAGTTGTTATTCAAGAAATTGTCGTTATGGGTTCCTCATTTATTATAGGCTAGTGTCATTGTTTAAAATCTTATAAGGAGATATGTTGTGTCTACCTTCAGTAATCAGCCTCCTGTGCTGTGTAAAGTAGAGCGAAAACTGAATGACCTCGCTCACACAAGCCTCACGGTCCATGGAGGGTCAAGAGGTCAAAATGTGTCAGACTGTGATTACGGAGGATATGCAGAGAACTTTTCCCACAATCCATCACTCGCCCCCCTTCCGTATCGATTGTCTCCTTGCAGTGCCTCAACCTCTCTCTGAGGCTGTGGGTGTGGGAGCACAAGCAGGGGAAGGGAGCGGAGGGAAGGTGAGAGAAGGTGTAGTTGAAGCAAAAGGGAGAGAATTTAGAGACTCAGGGAGTTAGCCTTTGGCTGCAGAGCTTCTCCATGGCACCGTGCGGAGCTTTCAGAGAGATGACACCACCAGACTTCCCCTTCGTGACGCAGTGGAGACCTGCCCAGTCCCTCTGTGCTGCTCTCAGATTTGTTTCTTGCGACCTGTGTGACTCGGACGCAATTGACAGCAAAGCTCTGGCTTTTGATTTATACGGCTCTGCTCCGTTTGCTCCTGGGGGAGATGGCTATTAAAAGCACCAAGGAATGACACAGCATTACAGATTAAATGCAGCGTATGCATCTATAGCATAGTCCTGCAATTACCACTATCTCTGGCCCTCGTGTACTTCAGCAGCAAAAACAGACCAAAGGATGAAGCCAAATGGACACCAGACCTGTCGATAAGGATTCCAATTTAATATTAAATGGACTGGACCTTTTCCAAATGAGAGGGCACCTTGAATATAGGAGCTGAAGGTGGGGAAGAGCCTCAGGCCAGGTCTGTTTTGCTGCACAGCAGCAAAGTTGCCCCCTTTTTTTTCAAAACTGATAGCCTCTGTTATCACAGTGTGGCAGCACCCAATAACCAATGAACCCCTCACCTGTCTAATACAGTCTGACTAATTAGAATGTAGAGAACCCTTGACCAGGCAATGCTGCTACAGAACCACCATGGTGACAGCTCAGTTTATCCCTGTGTGTGTGTGCATCTTTCTCATTCTGTCTGTGCCTTTTAGATTGATAGATGTGTCCACACAGGGAGACACATTCTCTTCTCTTCTCTTCTCTTTTCTCCCTCTCTCTCTCTCTCTCTCTCTCTCTCTCACACGCACTCTCTCTTGCACTTTCCCAAGTAATGAAGAGGAAAAGTTGGTTGAGTTAAAATGGCATGCCACAGAGCAACTATAATTCAGCCATGTGATGTATGGCTGTGGGAGGGAGAGCAAGAAGGCAAATGAAAAAGAATGAGACAAAGACGGCTAGCTCTAAATAAATAAAAAGAAGGGGGAGATTGCTGCAGGGCCTGGGAATAGGTAAGAAGGCATGACTTAATCACAGAAAACTAATCTTTCTTCCACCTCTACCCTTGTTTTGAGTCAAAGCTATTTCCGACACCCTTTAATTGTAGCATCATAAGCTAGCATTGACAGCAAAATGAGTATTTTCCTCCTTTCGCCCACTGAACTGTTATGACAAGACATTCCACCATATCAAAGTGCAATGCAATTACCATTGCTTTTTAGACATTGCCCAATGTAAGGGGGCGCATGTGTGGGAGGCATTCCTTGTATTTAGGCAACTCCCAGTCTCACAGAGGATAGATATGAGACTCAATGGAAAACAAGAAGTCATCACAGAAGTAATGATGGCCAAGGGAAGGAAGAAAGAGAAACAGTTGTGCCTGGATAACTCTAATTGGAGAATAAGTTTGAGAAGTTGGAGTGATGTGATCAAGCTGTCCTGCTATCAAGGAGAAGGCTTCCATGCTTTTTTCCTATTGAAGAAGGTTGGCTGAGGAGGGAGAGAGAGCCCCCCAGTAAGTGATAGGCCAGAAGGGAACAGTAAACTGTTTGGAGCTGCATAACAAAACCCTTTGACATGTGCAACACGAGGCGTTTCACACAAAAAGCAGCTACGCAATGAGAGTTATGGATCGCTTTCCTTGTTGGTCTGTCGAAATTAATCTGCAACTTATGGATTTTCTTTTCTTTTCTGTTCCTACCCCATTCTGCCAAAAGTGGAATGCGCGTAAGGGATTTGTTATAAATTAGAAATGGTGTCCAATATACGTTCATGCATTGTTCATCACTTTTAGACCACGTTGTCCCTTCTCGTACTCCACCTGAACTAACGCGACCTTTGGAGGGAAGCTGCCAGGTATGAATGAGCGCTACACAAGGGATGATAAATTCTGATCTTAAATAATATAGTCCAGAGCCGTACAGCCAGAGGGCTGGTAGGAGCTGAAGGATTTGGATTCATGCTGGGTGAGGTTGCCAGAGGAGAGGAGGGTGGGGTCGGAAGAGATCAAAAGCTCGGTGGTCGGAGTTGAGGACTTCTGGTGTTAACACCCAGCCAAATATGAGAGGCATTTGGGGATTACGGTGTTGAATGCACGTTAGCTGTAATGACTAGCACTTCTCAACCTCCCATTCCCAACATATGTCTGGTGTTTTGGCCTGTGACAATTACAAGACCACTTTGAAAGCTGATATGATGTAGAAAGAAGGAACATGTTTTGACCTTTAATTTCAGAAGATGGACATGTAGAATAGCCTTTAATGACACTTAATTTGCTTTTTCCAAGGTTTTCATTTACAGAGAGATCCATTTCATGCTTGCAATCCTGGCAATTACTAATAGAAATCTTACTTTTATTTTGGTTGCTATTGTACTGCAAGCAGAAGTGGCCATTGATTTTGCATCACAAAGTGTGACTTTCGTCAGCTTGTATTGCTTCAAAGTCCTAGGTAGATGTTTACACAAGGGTGTAATGGGCTTGAAAAAGTAGGTACACAATTGAGAGTGAATGGTCTAAAACCTGTTGGAAACCATACTTTGCAGTAATTTTTGTGTCATTTTTGCTTGTGTTGTATTTCATCACAAACAATCAGAAAACAAGGCTTTAAGTGTTAAAAAATGATCAAAAAATGAACCTACCCTTTAAGTCAGAGGTGGCCAAGCTCTTCTGTTTGCGAGCCACCTACTGAAAAATCTAAGCTGCCAAGGGCCAATGCAAAATGAAGAGCACAAGTATCAAAGAGAGAAAGAGGGACAGCGTTTTAGATCAGAAAACCTGCAGGCTGTCTAGAGGCTTGAGGAGGTCTAAAGAGGCTTGACAAACATGTCACACCAGTACTGAAACTATCATGTGCGACAGATATATAATATTAGATGAATGTAACAACGGCCCACATTAAATTTTATTTTTTGACTTCATGGTGGGCCGCATGAAAGTGAGCAGAGGGCCACAATTGGCCCCTGGGCCCCTTGGCCACCCCTGACTTGTTTCTTCCAGGATTCACTGCATAGATTGGGCGTTAGGATTCAAATAACTTGATATTTTCAGCCACACTGCCCAACAACTGTTTTTATCTTCCATTATCCCTGCTGGGAAGTAATATCCAAACTGAAAACACTGTCTCATAGTACAAAAGGACAATACCAATACAATAAGAAAGGGAACAACTGCACTGTGAAACTTAAGCTGTAAGTTTCTAAAACTTGTAAGAATCTAAAAGTCCGAAACAAACAAACAGCAAAAAGAACACATTTGCCTTTTTATTATGTGCGAGGGAAACAGATAAAAGCTAAAAAATCACCTTGAATGCAGTGCTTTAATCTGCTGTTTCAAAGGAAGGCAAACGGCTTGGGGAGGAGAAAAAAATGTGGTCTTGTGTGAGAGCCAAACCAGAGCTTCTCACGCTGGCAGGGCATTACTTTTAATAAATCACACTCATACTTGTTCACCTTGTTCTTTTTTTAGTCGTCTTAATGATAGCAAAAAGTAGACGATTAACATAAAGAGAAGACTTTCACCTCTGCTAATAAATTATATGTGTTTCTCATTAGTTCAAAGAAATTTGTTTGTGTGACTTTTTAAAAAAAAAAAATCTTGGCACTGGTTTTGAATTTCCACCTCCGGTGTGTCTTGTTTCTTGAGTGTGTGCATGCGTGTGTGTGTGTGTGTGCATGTGTGTGTACACATTTTGCATGGAGTTGGAAGGATTGTGATGTAGATAGAGCAGGAGAGAGGGAGAGAATGAGAGTAATGACCTGTGTTTAGCTGAGCTGAGGGCATGATGTTCCTCAGTTCTCTCTCCTCCTCTTCAAGGGGAACGCATGAATGCAGTCGGTGTTGAAAGATCTGGGTCAGGCTTTAAAATACACTCACAGCAGCAGTGCCTTTATGAACTTCAGACTTGGGGTTTTTTTTTCTTCCCCACTGCTAGCCTACACATGTGACACACACACATGCAAAAGCACATCGTCAGAATACAGCCCCCCACTTACACCACGAGAATAATGCAGGCAGACGAATGGCTTTATTGACGCATCTGTTGTTTCTTCCCCTTACCGCTTCCGTCACTCTCGCTCAGTCATCGTCCTCGCGGCTGTCGTTACTTCCAGCCGTCATCAGCGACGCCAGTGAATCCCAGTGCCTTGGGTAGGGCCTCAAGAGCCTGACGATGCCTGAGGCGTCCTTCCTACCGACGTCAAGGACACTCTCTCTCTCTTGTGCTCTCGCAATGTAAACAACAGCCCAAGTCTGTTGAGCAAACACACTTTCTGCTCCACGGCCTATTTCTGAAGTGTGACCAACACAAGCGTCTTCACCGTTGAATGTTTTTAGGGTTTAGAGATGTTTGCCTCATCAGTGTACCCCCCCCCACACACACACACACACACTCACATCCACACCATTCTTCCCCTGCGTTCTCTGAGCTGCCCTGACACCTTGGTGACTGAAATAACTGTGATGCGCAGATTGAGAGGTGTGAAATTCATGCTACTGTATTCTCGGAGGAAAGAGTGACATTCTCAGAACTGCCCATCTTGTTTTGTTCTCCAACACTAAACTTGGCTTGGAGCTGCCTATGGTACAGTAGGCTGACCTTTGCAAACTGTAAAAGTTCAGCAGTAAAAGCACCCCTAAATCTTCTCTTCACTGCTCAATAGCAGCAGTCTTAGGAATCGCCATGTGCGACTTAGTCGCCTCTCAACATTTTTTTTATCTGCTATTACCTTTCAAAAATCTAAATTCAACTTTAGGTAAAGCATGGATGTTATGGCAGAATAATTGTTCATCTTCATATCAGGAATGTTGATGTTATAGAAATTCACATATAACATGAGCAATCACATGTCAAAGACCTCTTCATCAGAGTCCATAGGAGGCAAAGTTGAGTTAAAGTAATCACCATGTGAGAATGGGCTTGCCATCAGGTAGTCGGTCTACTAATTCAAATACCTACTTCTTTCTATTGTCTTGTCAAATTGAAATTATTGTGTAAAACTACAGTCACTTGCTTGGAAATAGAATGTAAAAACAACCTCAAATGTAATGCCCTGTAAATCAGTATTTTAAAATAACCAAACAACCATGAATTACTTTATTTGTTAGGTTTGTTTGTTTGTCAAACTTCATCATAGTTTTCTTTCTGCAAAGATGTGGTGACTGCTGAGCTGTTGATTTAACACTAACACCTCAACGTTTTTCATTTGTGGTGTGAACACGGCATGTGGGGTGTGCTCCTCTGTCTGGTATAGCCCAACCTAGCATTGTGCATTTGTTGCCCATAAGCAGTGGAGTGCAAATGGTTAGATATATGGATGTGGATATGGATATGTGGATATATTTTGTTTCCTTTGACGTGAAAGAAGGCTAGTGTCTCATCAAGCCATGCCCCTTAGTTTCCAAGAGTTTTCCTTTTTCTTCTTATGACCGCAATGTGACATTTGTTTCACCTGACCCTATAGCCAAGGATTTAAAATTTTGTTTTGTGTGTGTGTGTGTCCTCAGTGTAACTTTTTCATAGTAATACAAAAACAATTGTTGTTATGGTTACATCCCATAATTACTCGTGGAGCGTATTATGTAAATAACGTACTAACTTGGGGCCTAATGAGCTGGCCTTGCCTTCTGAGTGTCTGAGGTCATGTCCCCGGACCAGTTAGCTTTTTTGGCTGTCCCGGCTCCAGGTGGCAATTGGCGCTTGATCGGGGCCCTTGAGGTCATCACATGATGTTAAACAGTACAGGCTCCACACTTGACTACTCTTGGATTTTCACTCTTTCGAAAAGAGATTGTAAAGAGAAAAAAAAATGGAAAAATATCGGAAGTGCTGCTGTTTTTGCAAGCTTTTTGAAGTAATGAGAGCGATTCTCCTGGCTGTGCTTCACACAGACTCTTTCTCCTGCCTCCCCTCTCTCTCTCTCTCCCTAGGCAGTGGCAGCCAACCAGGAGGAAGAAGCTTCCAGCCAGAGGGGAAGTGTAGAGAACGAGGGGGGAAGCTCATATCCTTATCCAGGTGCCCAGAGAGTGGCCATATTCTGAGTACCTATCCAACTAACGAGTTATGTGAATGTCATGTGCCCTCCAGCTTGTAGACACTAGATAAAAATAGTGTGTAAGCACCAGAGATTCATCAGAATGTATTTATCCTGAGTCTGCAGCATTAGTTCAGAGTCTGCCTTTCTACAGAGTCCGTAGTTAAGTGGGCTGTCTATTGCCTGTTATAGGCTTGTAAAGCCAGCGTCAGTCTCCAGGCACATTGAGCCTTCTCTCTCACGAATGTCCTGAGCTTTCACTCCTCACAGTTCACACCCATGTCAGTCCCAGACTCTGGGCCAGGTAATTACTTCTTAGCTGCTCGGAAACAAACATGAAGATTATCGGCAGAGAGTTTCCAAAGGTGTTATCTGGATAGAAACACCTACTAGTAGAAGAAATCTGCTCTCTGAAAAGGCCGAAATGTCAGCAGAAAGGGTTCTGGTAATTGGCAATCATCCTTATCGTTCATGAGTACAAACGTAGGAACTGGAGGACTTCAGCAAAAAAAAAAAAAAAAAACCATTTTGTGCTTGCCTGACTGCTGTAGGTGATAAGATCATGGTTATCTAGAACACTGAGCCGGCCTAAGAGGGCCGGGACATCCTCACAGGGAGTGCATCATTAAAGCAGTTTTAGACTTCCTGGGTCAATAACCATGTTAACGTTTTACCCTCACAAAAGTCACTCTGCGGTGGGGTCTATAAATGTCTCAGCAAATCAACCTGACTGGATAGCGTAAAGCTACCAGACTTCTCGCTCCATTCTGGTAGCGCACTGATGATATCATTCAGTATAAAACATTCAGCCCTGAAAGTAATACAAAAGGCTTCAATTCAGGTCAGCGTACAGATAGACGTCTTCAGACAGGGGGTGGACGAGGGTCTGCATCCAGAGCCTGAACTCACTCTCCTATCTCGGGCACTCAGCAGAAACAGTGGCCTGATTCAGCTCAGTGGAAGCTCAGCGTCGCCTGGGCTAATCAGTCAGACAGGCAAGGGGGAGAACGCACCGTGGGGATGAGATTATAAGTACACACACACCGTCAGTTTCACTCAGGGAGCGGTGCTGAGAGATGGGCCTGGAGCGGTGGCATAGGCGGCGGCTGTTGCTGCAGCTGCCGCTGCAGGGAGGTGGCAGAGAAAAGGTGGAAAAGAAGCCAAGGGTAGCCATCATGGCTCCTGCTACCCTGGACAGGCAAGAGTGAGTCGCTGTGTTGTGTGTGTGTGTGTGTGTGTGTGTGTCTGGCCCTTATGCTTGAGCCTGGCCCTGCTGTCGTTCAACGATACCACGTGTCCGAACTGGCATGAGAGGAGGCGCAGCTGGCGAATCGTTTGTTTGCAATTAGCATGCGAGCGTGGACAGCATGTGTACACACATAAAGATGAAGAAAAAAATCAACAAAAGGTGCAGCAACACCATTTGTTGGGAGAACAATGCAGCCCTTTACAGCTGCTCCAATGGATAGCCTTCATAGCTATGCAAGGAAAAAAAAAACATTTGAGAGGTCTTTTAACAGCACCACTGCCGTGCTCCACAATTGCAGTCATCTCAGCCGGGAGCTCTGACCCATCCTGCTTTTTGATTGGACACTGCAT
>PYXC01001308.1:2882500-2935000 GCA_015244755.2 Tenualosa ilisha | reverse complement strand
TAAGAGTCACATGTGCCGATTGATTATTGACGTGTTGACGGTGGAAGAACCAGCGTGGATAATTGTGGCACACCTAATAGCATTACTGATATCTAGAGCGATAAGCCTCACTGATTGGGATCAAGGCGGATGTTTAGGGCATTGATTTGACTCTTTCTACTCTGTGCAGCAGGTGTATCTCCCTGTTTTGCGATTGATACAGCCGCTCTCTCAGCCGATCTTTCAAATCTTGCAGCCATTGGCCCACAGTATAATTCCTCACTCCATTGCACTCGCTCATGTAAGGCTGTCGCTGCATCAATATTACCACTTTACTTGGGACAGCAGGTCTGCAAGTCTGCATGTCTCTACCAGGCCTATCTGGAAGACTGAAAAAAGCCATTTTAGTCTGTCCTGTATCATTTTAGTCTGTCCTGTATCATTTTGTCTGTCCTGTATCAATGTGATCCTTGATAGCAGCAAGTTCAGGACAACTTTGTGAGGAGAATACGATCGAGCAGGTCTATGCTTTAATTCTGACTTAAATTCACTGAACCTTTGGCATACTTTAGATATACCTATGTACACAGCTATGTAGGCTGCATAGCTAGTTATGTATGTTCATGTTCATGCTGGCATTTTTATTCAAAACGATTTACAGTAACACAACTATTCTATATTATCAGCCACAATACAATATGACTCAATGAATATGACTATACGATTGTTGTTGTTGTTGTTGTTTTAAGCACATTTTGGGAGATTTTATTGCCTTCAATTAGATAGGACATTTGAGATATGACCAGAAACAAGTGGGAGAGAGAGATGGGGAAGGATCAGGAAATGAATCAAACCTGGACACCCGGATTTATGATATGGTTTGGCCCATTGTGAAATTATTTACATAGGGGAGGATTATATATTCTGTAATGTAGCTAACTTAAAAGAATTAATTAGATGGATGACGGTTAATAAGGTGAATTTTAACCACAAAAGCTATTCATCAGACTGAAGTGATCAAGAGGGAGAAAATGAGCTGAATCACAGTGGTTAAATAGGTTGGTGCCCCTCCATTAGGTTGGAGTGAGGAGATGATCAGTAAGTATATAGTTACGTATATTTGATGACTAATTATTCTTTGTTTTGACGATACATTTTCTGTTTGGGTGTTCATGGGTGTAGTTGAAAGAAAAACTTGCCACCTGTCCTTTTTGGCAGTATTGACATCCACTGGGAGAGAAAATTGCTTTTTCTTTAGTTGTTGTGCTGGTATTAAGCCAGGATAAGCTCTTTTGTCACGTTCACGTAAGCGTTTTAGAGATCTCCCTGGGCGGGAGGAGGCTGCCCAGCTCTCTCACCACATAGTAAATGTGTTTTAGCATCAGTCAGACTTTTTCTTTGTTTTTGTGGTTAGTTAGACATAAGAGGTGTGTGTGTATGTGTGTGTTTTTTGGGGGGGGCAGCTTTTTTAGAGCACCTGACAAATCATTGCTATTGTGACATTTTTTTCATCACCGCATCTAAATAAACATTCTGGTCTTGTGTTTGTTTCAGTGTGTACTTTGCTCTGAAGCTCACCAGGTTTCATCATTCCTCCTGTGACGTGTGTGTATGTGTGTGTGTGTGTGTGTGTGTGTTTTGAACGCTTCATCCAAGAGAAAACCCATTAAACCCAGCAACAGACAGCATCTATAATAGCTGTGGCAATTACAGGGCAAAAAATCTTGTTGTCAGGATGATCATTTCTCTCAGCCAACTAACCGCAAGTGTACAGACGCAAGTGCTAAATGATGGCCTGTGTCTTTGTGGCGTTCATTGTGTGAACTAATGACTTAGAAATCTGGTGTGTGTGTGCGTGTGTGTGCATGTGTGTGTGTGTGAGAGAGAGAGAGAGAGAGAGAGACTTGCACTCATACAGTATGCGATGCGGGATTCCGACAGTGCCATGTGTGGGCATGGTTTGCCTAATTAGGCCGGCTGTCTCTCTCTCTATCTCTCTCTCTCTCTGTCTTTTTCCTGTTTTGTCTCTCTCTGTCACTCTGTCTTTCCTTCCATGCCTCCTCTGTCATACTCCATCTTTTATGCATTGTCTCTCCTCCCTGCTTGCTCTTCATCTCCCTCTTTCTCCCTCTTTTACTCTCTCTCTCACTCACTGTCATGCTCCTTCTGTCCGTGTGTTTCACAGCTCTGTCTTCCATGAGAAGAAGGCAGTGAGGATAGCTTGGAGCGTCTTGTCAGCTCTGGAGCTCCCAGTCACCCTGAGGAGAGGCACAGTAGATGGAAGATGATGATGACACCCACCCATTCTCTGCACCCCAACGCCCCCCCCCCCCCCCCACACTCACACACTCACACACACAGAGGGACCACCACCACCAGCCTCCATGAGACCTGGGTTATGGCAGAACTGCCTGTCTCCCATCTGCTGTGGATACTGCCAGGCCGCCCGCTGAGGGCATAGTGTTGGCTAGTGGGTGTATGAATACAGTGACCCAGATGACAAAACACTGGTGAAATGTTCCAGAGGGTTCTCCTCTCCCTAACCCCATCAGCGCTGTTACTGGAAAAAGCACAGGGTTGGCTGACTTAGCAGATTAATGACATCCTCTGTCCCACAGATTGAGTGGCATGATTTTGAAAAAAAACAAAAAACATACATAATAAAATACAATAGATAAGACAGTGCTATTTGATTGGGTGCTATTAAAGTCACATTGCTTGAGCTTTTTGTCCAAACAGCTGGAAAAATATGCATTTTTTATATCATTTTTTGCCCTGTAGAAAACTGATTCAAGATAGTTTTGTCATCTTAAGGTGTGTTTTCATATAAGTTTTAATTGTTTAGGTCGTTTGAGCAACTACGGCCAACTATGGCTGCTATTATGGCCATTCAACGGTCTGGACATTACCAATAGACCAGGCGCATTCCTAAGGGTGGAATTAGCCGTTGTCTTTCAAACTGCCCCTGCACGCAATAGGATAGTGCTACGACCAATCAAAGCAGCATCTGCAAAACAGTAAATACAGTTCTTTCAGTCTTTGAAACAAGTGACTTGAGTGCATTTTTCTGCTCAACTTTCAAAGAAAAGCCCAAATCTGACTCTTCCAAAAACGATTCAAAAGACAGCTGTTTCTTGGCCACAGCCTTAGTTGTTTTGCAGTGTTTGGTATAACACAGACTGAATTTGCGAATCAACTAAGCGAAAGCAACTAAACCATAAGTGTCAGTTAATTTCTGTAATTAAGTGTTGCTGTGTTGGAATCTCCCTAATAACGCTTCAAATAAAATAAAATAAACGAGACTGAAAAAGTAACTTAGCACAAACCAAGAAGCATCAATCAGAGATGAACTATAATAGAGGAATATACTCTGTGGACATGACTCCCCTTAAGCGTTTCTTTTTACATCAGCTAATTTATTATCTAATTTCAGCCTTACATGCTCAAATGATTCACGCATAACGTTGTGATGAAGACGAATGGATTGGAAGACATTTAATCTCTATTAAAAAGTGCCGCTCACTATTACACTAACACACGATCAAACCGGCTTTAGACCACTCTCTAAAGCAGAGATTTTATCTATGAACAAAAAATAAAAAAGACAAGATTAAAATTGATAGCAGCAGCTCATAATTAACAGCCTGAGACCGGAAATTGCCACAGGGCAGAACAAGAGCTAATCTCAATACTGTCTGCTAGAGAAACTGGATGACATTTTTGCCCAAACACATCCCTCGCATTGTCCAAATAACCAGTTCAGGCGGAATCGACAAAGACTTGCTGCGTAAGCTGGCGCTTATCTGCACTTAAATGTCAGATGAGCAAATACATTCTAAAGCTCATTTCTGAGTCATTTCATGGTAGTGAATGTCTGGGGGAGAAATGTGTCCGAAACAGACGAAAGGACCGTCTGTCCACAGAAATCAGTCTGACCGCAAAGGCTCGCATGTGGAACATTTTCGGTTGCTGTGAAATGCTACAAGCAGTCACCCCTGTGTAAAACAGAACCCAGATGCTCTTTGCAACTCAAATGAGAAGACCAAAATGTTCCAGAGTGATGATGACCATCAGAACAAAATGATTGCCTAGCATGGATCTGTTGAAAATGTTGCCCACAAATGTCTTTGCTCTGCAACAGAGAGTGCAGCTCTGTGTTTGTTTTTGTTTGTCTGTTTGTTTGTGTGTGTATCTGTTTCAGAGTTTGTCTTCTTCAGAGCGTAGTGCTCTGTGTGCATTTTGGTCTTTGTGTGAGAAACTGAGTATACGTGTATCTCTCTCCCTCTTCCCCTTTCTCTTTCTCTTTCTCTTTCTGTGTGTGTATGTGTGTGTGTGGGAAGTAAGGGAAGGGTTTGCAAGAGTTGAGGCCAGAGGTCATGTGTCAGTAGGAGCTTAAACTATGTGTCTGTGTGTGCTGTGCTGGAGCGCTGTGGTTTGGATCAGTTTCCTACGCTAGAACACAGCACGGAATCCAGCACGCTCTCCAACATGCTCTCCCTCTTCCCCTCCCACCACATTCCTCTGTTCAAGGCCTGTCTGCGTTTTGCTCTTCCTTGACCTTTGCTAAGGTCACGATGCAGTGGGTCTGCAGCATCACAGCGTTTCTCAACACCTCACGATCTAAAGGGAGGGGCTATACTCACCTCATTGTTGTGATTCCCATTGCTCGTGAACAGAGAAACTATCCCATACATCACTGCTCTCACCTCTGTCCAATCAAACAAAGGCATATTGCAATGTGTTGCTGAACAGACACATCTGAATGTGATGCATGCTAGGATAGTCCAGCACAAACCCTGTGCAACCCCACACACAGAGGCCGTTAGCCACAGGGTATCAGTGACATTAACAAAGTAATTCCTGGTTATCAGTTTGTTCCCCTGCATGCTAAACACGCTTAATCCACTTTCACTGGGATGGATAATCCCTCCCAGGCTGAGCCAATCAGTATTGCGCCGCATTGATATCGCCACTTAGCATAAAGAACATTGATACGTTCTTCGAGGGGACAAATCAATAGACCGTCCGCTGACTGAAGATGACTTTGGCATGGCACCGGGACGAGAGAGGGGAAGGGGGTCTCCTCTGTCTGTAAGTGGCGGTGGAAGCTCAAGTCGGCGCCTGTCGATGAGACAAGGGAGGGACTTGGCAGCTAAGCTACATGGCTCCCAGTCTGTCTGCTCTCTTTCATGCTCTCGGTAGCAACATCAGGATATGAGAGAGAGAGAGAGAGAGAGAGAGATCTAAATCAAATACAACCCCCATCCCCGCAGACCAACGCCCCTCAGCCCTCTGCCCCCACTTCCACATTTGTGTCTGACGACACGACAGACCGGCTGAGTGGGTTTTTAGAGGGGGTGGGAGTGTGTTTGTTTTGTTTTTTTCTTTCTTTTTTTTTCTAGGTCTGTGGAGGGCTGAGTGGGGCGTCCTGTTCTGCAATCGATTGCAAAATGCCAGCCTCTGGGTAATTAATCATTGGCTCCATTACTTTGATGCCACCCAAAAAATCTCACACTAATGATGCCAGTGTTTCACTGGGCGCTCTTTTGGAAGCGGATGGAGGGGGTGGTGGAAAGGAGAGGCGATCGATGCACCTCCGGAGCCCATTTAGAAATGCATTGATGCACAGGGCTACTGGCTCTCTGAATTGTCTTTGTTCCTTGGCTTTGGACCAAGTCCTCAGGCCTGCTGTTTAGAACCAACTTGTTGCTGAATGTGACTGATAAGTATTTAATTGGAACGTGTTAAGGTGCCTCTTACACGTAGAGCAAACAAGGAACCGTGAGATGATTCACCTGTCTTTTGCTATGTTTTACTTAATGAACATCTCAGACTCCATGTCCTCTCTGCTAATAAACTGTGTGTCAGACATAATCTCACTACTATAAATTTATTATGTCTGCCACAGTTCAGTTGTTTAATAATCAGTTAAAAAAATGCTTGCTTTACAACACACTAAGAATATAACACTAAGATGGCATGGGAGGCTCTTTGGCAGATATCGGCATTATCTAATTGATCTGCACAGTTTTCTGTTCCAGGGGTCCACCACCTTTCGTGCTGGACACTGCTTGACATTCTGTTGGTGGTGAAATGCCGTTAAATAGATAAGACCATAACAAACTGGGTGCCCTTTGAGTCCCTTGGATTCCTTTCGAGTAATACTGGGAAAGCTGGGGTTCTTATAACTCAGCTGTCAAAAGAGGATTGATTGATGGCTCCAACCCTACCGGCTTCAGAAAGTGCTGGAAATTAAGACCATTGAAGAGAAGAATTTGACTAAAAGGCAATTTGAGTTATGAGCCCTGGACTCAGTCTGCCAGAGAAGTCACAAATTCACTTCATCTTCATTTCCTGTCACATTTCACTTCTTTAACACCCAGGTTGCCTCTAACTCGCCTGCACTGTTAAATAGCATATTCAGGTTGCATTTCATCTCACATGCACTCCATTCACAGAAGCCTCATAAAAGCCTGTGGCATGGTAAAGAGACTCAGGATGACATCTGGCAAAATGAATTGTCAAATGAAAAATGCTGAAAGGAGAAGAGATTGGCTCCTCTAAAGGCAAGTGGTGGTGGTGGTGGTGGTGGTGGTGGTGGTTTGGGGGTGCAAATGTGCAGGAAATGGTACCGTAAACCCCCCCATTCAAGCAATTATTTAACATTGACTCTGAGCCTGCCATCCTTGAGCCTGAGGACGTTCCAGCCCCTTTCACTTTGCACATTAAAGTCCCCTAAGGATGACTAACTGAAAACCGAACGTGTAGCAAATTTTCTTTCGTCTCTTTTTTTTGGGGGGGGGGGTTAGTGTGCCAGCAAAAAGCTCTGACTGGTTTCCAGCAGTAGTAATGACCTTTGAGGTCAAATCACAGAGAAGATATGATGTCACTCACTCTCTCTCTCTCTCTCTCCTGTCTTTCTCTCTCTCTCTCCTGTCTCTCTCTCTCTCTCGCTCTCTCTCCCCATCTCTATTATTATGTAGGTGTCAGGGCCATGCTGCTTTCTAGCTTCTTTGTGAAATTGTACATGGGAACAGTGGAGTATCTGTGTCAAGGATGGAGGATAAAGAAGAAGGAGAAGGGGAAAGAGAATGAATGTAAAGAGGGAAAAGAGGGCGCAATCCAAGCATACTGCTCAGAAAGGAAGCTGCAGGAGAGGGAGAGAGAGAGAGAATGAGTGAATGAGAGTGTGTGGGTGGTGGTAGGAGAGTGCAAGGCTCAGTGTAAGCACATGCACTTTGCATTTACATGAAACCCGTCTCCAAGGGAAACACTAAGACAAATGTATCCTCTCCCCCTCTTGCTTTTGCATCATAAAACACCAATCTCTGGGCTAAGCTTGATTTCAACAAGACAACCTAGCAGGATGGGGAGGAAGAGAGAGAAAGAGAGCAGCGGTCAGCTCCATATTGAAGATGGTGAACAGCAGTATTCCCCTGCACACTAGAACACCAACATCTTAGCCCTTGAAGATTCATTATACGGCTTCTATGAATACATATCAGCGCACAGAAACCTTGAACTGTAGCCCTTCATGATAATTCATTGCATTCACATGCCTGTTTGCTGGATGTAGATATTCATGAGGTGTTGATCCAGGGCAAATGGCTTCCTAGTGCATCCCATCCTAAACACGAGCTGTGGTGTGTTCATATTCTGACAAAGGTATTTGAGCTGAGGAGAAAATTGTATGTTGAGAGATATATAGCAGGTTTTGCTTTTAAATCTTAACATTTACAGCGTGAAAAACCAACCGCAAAACAGTTGAGGGGCTGACAACCAAGCCCAAGGCAGTTACAAACTGCCACACGATGATGTACAATACGACGGTACGGAGCTTTATTTTGTTTTGGATGTGCAAAATAGCATCATCATGCAACAAAATGTCATCAGTTTATAATGTTTTTACACCCAGAAGGTGACAGGTATAGTAATTGCTATGTTTTGTTAGGCCAGCCTCACTGAAAAGTTGTTGTATATTTGTTTTGTGCAGAATATATGGCAGATCTTTCAGTGAACTGACTGAACCATGTGTCAAATCTTCTATTTATTGAGTGTATAAAGTGCATCCAAGCACTGCTGTATTCCTTGCGGTGCAAGTAAACTGCCTTTAAAATAGCTACTCTGTACATTTTCAAGCATTACCACACAACTGTAACGTGCAAGTTTAAAGACTGTTCAAGCTTTCAGTCCTGAAGCTATCCAGACTCAAAGACGGTAAAATGCAAAGCAGCTTCAGAGCGGCAGATTAAATCTCTGCCTTGAAAACTCCAGGTCTGGTGCCAAAAGCTTCCCGTGTCAGTGGCCTTACTAAGAGTGGCACTCAAGCCGCTAAACAGCACCATTCACCCCTTGGCACCAGATACCTGCTAACACACACACACAAACACACACACACACACACACACACACACATACACAACAATGATTGGGTGAAGCGTCTGGCACTGCTTTATGGGGGCGGATGGCAAGCGCTTCATAAGCAGGCCGCAGCCTCGCCCATTTCTGTGTGAAGTCCGGGCATCGCTGCCGCGCTTGGCTTCAGCTCCTCTTGCTCATAAAGCAGAAACACAATGGGAGGGATGTTTAATCAAATTAGGTTGTCCACTCCCCCCCCCCCCCCCCCACTCCCCCCTACTCACTTGCTGTGCTCCCTCTCTATGATCAGGGTTCTGTGGTCTCAGTGTCTCTGGCAGCTGATGGCCGCTGTTTGTGCGTCACTCTGGGGAGACTGACGAGGCTTATGCGAAAGGAACTGGCTGAGCGATGGACGCTCGCGATGCTGAACAAAGGCACCGCGCAGGGCAGAGGGGAGCCAGTGCCAGGGCTTCATGCAGTAGGAGATGCTGAATGCAGATGCAGCACTTTTCTGGGTTTTGCCTTTTTTTGCACACGCGCGCACACACCACACACACACACACACACACACACACACACACACACACACACTGTGGTATTTTGTTGTTGAGGAATATGAAGGAGGTTGTTCATATTCTGCTTCTCCAGTTACCAATGACTGATCTTCACTGTATATGACTGCTGAACAACAACAAAACAAACTGTCAAGATCAAAAAGCAAATTAAAAAGTTTGATAATGTTTGTCGTTTTAAGGGACATGAAGGTCAAGATTGATCAGGCATAATGAATATCCTCTCTCTCTCTCTCTCTCTCTCTCTCTCCCTCCCCATCCTCTCCCTTGCCTTCTCTCCTCCTCCCTCTCTATTGATCATCGGAGCACAAAGGGGGCCAGTAATGCCCTTCTCTCTGCAGGGGCAATCCGAGCAGCGTGTCACAGTTCGTCTGTGCGCTGGCAAAAGACAGCAAGGGCCCGTTCACTAACTCGTGCTCTCCAGTGGCACCCAGCGGTCGCCATGGCTGATGAAAGTAGGCCTGAGCTGTTGCCCCCCCCCACCAAGAGCCCCAGCCGCCCCCAGCACCTGCTGAGCTCAAAGGAGCTCGGCCGAAGGACCAATGATCCCAGCGATCTCAGCCCTGAGCGCTGACACTGCACATGGGAGGCAACGGAGAATCAGCAGGCTTCCGGTCTTGCACACCCCTTCATGTCCAGACCTGCTAACCACAGCAGAGAAAGGATGTCACACTGACTTGACGTTGATGTTGGCGTTGTTGTTGAATCACTTTCTGTCTCACATCCTGTATATTTGTGCAGATTATCTGACCCTTAGCCGTGATGTCCACAAGGCTGAATTAAAAAGGCACCAATCAATATTCAAAATGACAGATGTAATTTGCATTCATTCTCAGCTTTGCTTATTTCTCTGTGGAGAGCAGAGAATTTTTGAAAAACTGACCTCTCCCACCTGGCATTCACATCAGTGTCTGCAACACGTGGCATTTCAACACATGGCATATCTTTACTTACCACTTAGCCTGCACTAATGGAGACTGACATTTATTCACAAAGAAAGAATAGCAGATATTTATATACTGAGAGAGTATGTGCCTTTGTCTTAGAGAGTAACTGCAAGAGGAGCCAGAGCTATGCCAGGGAGAATCTGTTCTGTGGTGTGGCTTCACTCAGTCAAACAACTATGCAGGATTTGAGGAGTTCTTCAACATCTCACTACTATTTGTCCAGGGATTTCCAACTGTAAGTCTATGAAGTCTATCTTTGCTTGATGGTTAATGACTGTAAATAGTTTGGTTGCGTTTTTGCAGGTTATGTCAGTGGACATTTATTCATTTATTCAACACCAGTTTAATTGTTGGCCTCAGATTAAGAAATCTACCAAGAAACCTCAGTCTGCATAAAACTGTAATTACTGAGACACTGGGGAGTGAATGTTGATGCACAGTGTGTGGTGCAATTTGCATGCAGTCCCATGGAGAATGGCCCATGGACAATGTTTTCTCTCCTCAGTCCCCAACTCTTTAGGTAAAGTCTACAAGCAGTATTTGAATAGAAAAGTTTTTTTCTGTGCTCTGGACCTCTTTTTTTGGCTAATGAATATTTCCAGGCCTCTCCAAGGACTTAACAGAAGTCTGAAAAACAGCCGATAGAGCATGTAGCTCTATCAGAGCCCAGATGAGAAGAATGTGCTCACCTCTTCAAAGCAGCTCAATTACTTTAAATTGTGTTTAATGCTTGCTTTTCCACAGACAAGATCTCATTACATTAATGGCTAGAATGTACCATTTTTTATTAGACCGATTAAATGCCTACGATTAAAAGAGTAACCCTATCAAGGTTTAACATAACAATCACAACCTGAGTGAGTGTGACACATCGCAGTGTTTTTGTAACAGGATACACAGATTATGCAAACAAAATGTATTTTACTGTACGCATGAGGTAGGCTATGGTCTCACGCAGACGAGTTACGGTTGAACCATTGCAAAACATGTTTGCACAGAGAGATCAATCATAGCCACCATTTGTCACTCAGCATTTTATGAAGCATAAATACACGACGTAAATTTTCATCCATGCAGCTAACAAAAGTTTCATCCACTTAATTGACTCTGGTCCTGGTAATGCATAAACCATATCGATCATGTTAGCATTCAAGTGTTAATGCTAGCAGTCACATTGCAACAGGCAGTTTATTGCAATTATGATGTGTGTGTGAGATTGAGGCTTTTTTTTTTTTTTTTTTTGGTCTGTTAGTCATTAAATTTCTTCAGTGCAGTGCAGTGACTGGAGTTCCTCGGGGGCCCCACCCCCTACCCTCTCTGAACATGATTTTAAAACCAAGTCATCAACTCAGTCTTATACAGCCTTCTCTCCTGCTTTCTCATCTGACGTTTTCATTGCACCCTAATCAATCAGTGTGATGTGATACATGGACCCCTGATGGTGCTGCTCACTGGTATCTCATTCAGGTGACACACATGGCATCTCCAAGCATTGAGCAACGGTTTCAGCTTTCAAAATATGTGGCCTTGATGCAAACTTCCAATTAAGGTGGATTAATATGACACTTCAAAGCTCATGATTGAGGAAAAAAAAAAACAAGTTATGTGACAGGCAAGGGATAACAAGGGCATTCCAGAGCCAGCACAACTTCTGAATATAAATATAAGTGTATATAAATATGCTACATCAGTTGGTGCAATAACTAGGTGACCTGCTCTCTGTGTTTATTCCCAGTCAGCATCCTTCTGCCAGTCCTTGACACAAATCACAAAGTGGCGCACTAGAGTGAGTGCTGTGCTTGGATTTTTCTAACAGGTGCTGAAACACCAAGTGAGAGACTCCAGATGCCCATACAGTAAGCAACTATGGCATTCTCATCATGACAGTAAGTCACATTACATTACAGACTTACATCCGACGCAGATCTCTCTCTTTTATCTCTCTCTCTCACCTTCTCTGTCTCTCTTTCTTTGCCAATCTCAGTCTCTTTCTCTCTCTCTCTGTGAGTGCACATGCAAGGCAACCATGACCTGAATAAGCACCGTCAGCTTTTCATAAGCCATGAAAACTCCAAAAGCCTTGGGAAAGCCAAAGGCTGCACCATATGCTTAATGGCAGCTAAGGGCATGACCTCAGGGGCTCATGGGCACAACAGGCCCTTTCTTCAGTGAGAGAAAATGAGAGGCAGAGGGGGATAGAGAGAATGCAGGAGAGGAAGAGAACACATGCGAGCCACTGTTTGCTCTCTGGCTGACTGACTGATGACATGTGAGAGAGAGATGTGCCAGCCATGAGGCTAAGGAGCCACTCTGTCTGAAAAGCCCCTCATTTCAACAGCCATGGCAAAGGTGTGTGTATGTGTGTGTATCTTCTGTTCATGAACCTCCAAGCTTACCTCGCACTAGGCCTGTTCAGTGGAATCATGGCAAATTAGGCACACGCTGAGCATGAACCAGCGACATGAAGCCGCACTTTGTTTGCCAACACGACTCGAACTCCGCCTGCAGATCCCACACAGTAAACTATTACGAGGTGCCCTCCTGGGACAGCAGACAAAAAGCAGCACTCAGCTCGGCTCGGCACAACCCTGCACACTACACTACACTGCACTCGGCTGAAGCAACCCGCTTCCACTGTTTGATTTATCAGGCCCTACATCACTGAGACTAGTCCTTGCAATTGGAGTGCGACAACAAGGGAACTGCAGATTGTGCCACCCTACTGAACCAGACACGGGCGCTGCATTATGATGGACCAATTTACAAATCACATGATAAGAATGCACCTTGTCATGGAAATAACAGGTGTACAAATAACTGTAGTGCAGTTATACTTAAGAAGCTGCAGCACCAAGGCAATGCATTCAGCGCTAGCAGTGTGAAAGCTCCAATCAAAATGGCAGTGTGAGTCTCAGCGCAAGACAGGCTGGTGCCCACTGAAGATTGCAGGCTGTGAGGGGGAAGAGAGGGCTTGTTTGCGTGATCATATTATGATTTGCTGGTGTTTGATGAGCGACCAGATTGCAGGGCGAAGCTCGCGCCACTCAGAACATGGTGCTGCCTTGCTGAGAAACCTCCCACCAGTCTGTCAGCTCGGCTTGTCACTGATCTCCGCAAAGAAGCAAATGATGTCTGGCGCCAGGCCAATTACGCCAGCACAATGCAATGTATAATTACTCCTTCCATGGCACAGTACACTTGTGTGAATTTGATTTCCTGTGTGTATAAGCAAATGCCACAAAAGTGAGTGAAGCTCGCTATCCAGTGGAATGTCCTATAGATTCTATGATACAAGTGTGAGTTCAATGACCCCTGATTTTTAGTAAAAACAAAATATATAATGCAAGACGTTTTATGACATTAGCTGTGTTTCCGTATGTCATGGTATGTTACGTTGTGCCATGTAGTCCCACCCTGCTCTAAATCACACATGTATGCTAATGTGCTTCCGTGCTGTTGCTTTCATAATTGGCAAACTACGCAATGCAGTCACCCAGTGCCTGCAATATGTCACTGTGTAAATTTCAGCTTAACATCAGAAGCCATGCAATATTAATACTCTCAGTGCACTGAACAATTACATAGCGTATTATGAGGCCATTCAATATAGATGGGTTTACAGTGTTAGAGCAGAGAACAGACAGTAGCCTGGCAGACGTGCTACTGTATACATAAACCACCTTCACGAACCGCAGGTCAGTGAATAACAATGCGATTAAAAATCACTGTCTAATGAGGTTTGACATGAACACACTAAAGTTACCCATGTGGAGTGTGCTGAACAAGGGGGGGAATCTAAAGCTCACAAAGAAGTTGCTCTTCTATCCAAAAGAATGCAGAGGGATCGGGTTCAGTCACTCAGCATATTAAAGGATTTGATGCAAAAGGTCAACGGCTGTGAAACAGACATCTCTTGACATGCCGAGAAAATGTCAGTATAGTAACACATTCCTTGCCAAAGTAAACCTATAAATACAAAATTGACAAATTTGTGTACAATCAGTCATCCATCTAAAGCACACCATATTGCAAATGTGTCTTATATTGCTACAAATGAAGAGCTAAAAGCTACTTTTAAATGTTTTCTGAAAAATAAGATGACATTTGGTAATGAGAGAGAAAGCATCTTGATGAAGCTTTCCTTTGGATGGGCAGCGTGTTTAAAAACTGTTCTATTTACTCTCATTAGCTTGAAACCATATCCCCTCAAGACCACTCAAGTCTCCATAACAAAGCAAACAGCACATTAAAAAGGTAGAATGAACTGGCAAGTTGAATTCCCTCAATACCCTCATTATAAATTTCAACAAGAAAGCTGTGAGGAAAAACTGATGATAGTGTGAAGACAGGTTGGAGAGTTGGTCCTGTACATCATCTGTTTCTGTGAGGCCTGTGGCAGAGTGTCATGTCCATGTAACCTTCCCAGCACCCTGCCCTCTCCCCCCCTCTCCGGTTGCATGACATGGAGGTCCGGTCTAGAGGAAACCTTGTGTCAACAGCGGGATGGGGCCAGAGAGGGGGGCGGGAGAAATGCCTTCCATTTTTCACCATAACGAGCAGTGGAACAACAAGTCTGTTTTTCACACAGACAAAACAATGATTCCACTCACTGGTGCACATGGTAAGCAGAAAATGTGAGAGAATTGCCAGGCATGCATTCAGATAGCATTGTGCATTACGGCACAAAAAACAAGTTGGTGACCCTGAAACATTGTGAATTAACTGATGTGGTCCATTCCCATGTATAGGCCTACATGAGGGCTGGTGAGAAGGGAAGGAAAACAGATACCAGAGGCAGAGACCAGGGAAATGGCTTGGGGTGAAAGTTCAGTCACAGAATGAGAGATTATTTGTCATTTACCTGATACTCGTATAGGAACAACCCCGTTCAATCAATTTGAGGTTAAGTGCATTGGTTAGTGGCACTGTGATGGCAATGTGTGGGATTGAACTCACAACCTACAGCCAGTTTTCTGTTAGGAAGAAGACCCAGGCTGTCCCATATCGTTTCAGCCTTGTTAAGTCTTGATACGAATTTCAACGATGTTGTCACATTGTAATATTGATGATGGTATTGCATAATGATGTTTTTGCATAATTCACAGTATAGTTAAGAAAATATGTTAAAGAATGAAATGTATCAGGACAGTTTTCAGATATATTTATTTAGCATTTTAAGACTTCCCATGTTAGTAATGTATGATTTTCCATTGAATTGGCATGGAATTGAATTCCATTGAATCTCAGGTATCATATAGAATATCATACTGATATCAGGTTCTGACCTGACCAGTACCATAAACTGAGAATCAAAACAGAAGGAAAGTTCTAGTGGCTGAAAGTCAGATGGACACACAGGCAAAGAGGTACGTCCATGAAGCGTAAACATATCCCGTGGTGTTTCCTGTCATCCGCATCTGCCATTTTATTCTAGCTACCGTGTCAGTGTGTGATGCACAGAGGCTCTCACCATGGGGTTTCTACCATGTGAAACAAGCGGCCGATGAGGAGTCAGAGGGGCTGCAATGTTGGAGATGGAACAGCAAAAAAAGTTGCAACAGCTGTCTGATAATACGTATCCATTAATTACATGATAATGCCTCTGGTCTGGCCAGGCGTGATAAAAACGGCTTGATTGGACTCCTAGTGAGATTGCGTAATGTTGTGCTGTGCAATATTTATCACAGGAGTGCTAAATAGGAGTTCATCTTTTCAATTGTACTTGTGCGTGCAGGAATCTAAGAATGTTTTGTTTGTGTTAATGTGAGGAAGTGTTTGCAAAATTGCTGGAGAACAGATCTCCTCATGACTTCATGGCATATTTTTATGCCTAATTCTGCCATGTATCAAATTGGAATAACATCTTAAACATTACTGGGTAACACTTCACTATAATGGTACATGAATAAGCATTGATTACTGCTTTAACTGCTACATGTTTCTACTACAAGTCTATAAGTTTACACATTAATGTTTAACACATACTGAGCCATAAATGGTTTACTATGGAGTCATGGTTAAGGAATATTGGTATAACAGACCTTAAGTATGGTGTGTGTTTAACGCTGTGTGTGATGATAATGGTGAGTGTGTAAATTATATGTCTGTAGCTCTGCAGGTGTGTGGAGAAGCACAATAGTTTATGAGTAGAAGCACCTCTGGTGTGCTACGGAACGCAGCATAAATGCGGGTATTCCTTACGAAGTAACTAGTTCATAAATTAAGGTCCGATATGCCAATAGAAACTGATCCATGATTGAATCATATTTCATTAACATCTCAACTCCAGGAGTTACTCAAGGTCTGTTATACCAGCATTCCATAACCATGATTTCATAATAAATCATACTCAGTATGTGTTAAACATTAATGCTTAACATTAGTTTGTGATACGTTTATATAAAAATATCATGACTCATGCAGTAGTTAAAGCATTAATGAACTGCACTACAGTTTTCTGCACACCTATGAATGGTTATTCATGTACCATCATTGTAAAGTGTTACCCATTACTGTATAGGCTATGACTCAGTAAATCCCACATCTCATGTTGTCTGTTTCCATTAATTAAGTATATATTTTACCAGTTCCAATGCACATAGGGACTTTTAGAGTGCAATCCTTACTACAAACTGGCTAGCCAGTACCAACCAAATAGTTTGACCCTGGATACAAATACCAACCTGTGAATCTTCCCTCCCACCTAGGCTGTGAGAAGTGGGGCAAGGGGAGTTTAACCAAACACACCCCTGCTGCCGTTCACTTGGCCTCCCTGACCCAGGCCTCTCAAGTGGGCAGGCCTGTGCAGCTGTGCAGTTGTGCAGTTTGGTGGGGTTGGTTGGTTGTCTAACAGAGGCCAGGGAAGACAGGCATTTTCTCTGGCAGGAGAATGGGATGTGATAGCCCAAGCAACGGCTCATCAGACCACAGAAATGCTGGCCCCTGTCAAAGGGAGCGAAGAGACTCAAAGCACTGACCTTTCCTTTTGTCAATACGGCAGGCAGCCGAGAACGAGGACGAGATGTTTCTTTCCACATCCTCCTGGAGGATTAAGAAAAGGCAAAGCAAACATGCTTCAGATCTGTCAAGGAAACTGGAAAGAATGGAGTGTGAGGACACCGTAATACTGAACACAGTGTAAAGAGTCTTCACATGAAATGATGATAGCAATTGTACTGGAGAGTTTTACATTTTACAGACCCTAGAACTTCTCTCAAACATGATGAGGACCTCTCCAAACATATAGGTTTCTATTTTTCTGGCAAGTGCAGCAAGTATGTAGTTTGTTGCTATTAAAGTTGCTTTTCTGTCAGAAGCCTTGGCTCAGTCATGGCTCTATCTCCTGGTTCAACAACCCTATCATGCAGTAAATATGTGTGGAATAATGTAAAGAACCCCCAGACAGTGAACACAAGACACCCTATAGTGTTACTTCTTGTCGTCATTCTCAGCCAAACTGTAGATGACTCGGAGCCTTGGCTTCCCCTGGCAACCCCTAGGCTATAATCCAACCATTCGTCACCTAATTGACCTTGATCATTCCAAGTGGTCTGAGATTAATGGTAACAAAGGCGTGAAATAGAGAGTTCCAGAATAGTTCAACCATGGCCATCAGAGTGGCTAACTGTACCGAGGCAGTGTAGGGAATAGAAATCTTCCTGTGCATTTTTGGCTTGCCTAAGATGATTGAATTTTACTTTTTAAGCTTACCATGCGGTCATGGTCCACCAGTAAATGATGTGCGTTACACCTCCTGGACCCTTAGAAAATGTAGTTGTGATCAAAACAGGCTGAAGAGACAGAAAAGCCTTGAAGGCGGCCTCTCTGTGACCATTGATTTTTACAAATGGGTAAAACTTAATATTTTTTTCATCATATAAGAGGAATTTGTCCCATAATTGAATTCATAAACCATCATTCAACTCAATTTCTAATTGAAAGCTAGAGCATCAAGCAGACACACTGCTGTGAAGGGGAACTGTCTACTTAAAAAAAAAAAAAAAACAAAGTTACTGCACCGTTTTCAAGATGACAAAAGACCTTTGTAGCACTGCAGAAACTTGGTGAACTGAAACAAAATCTGCCCAGGAGTAAACACTCTTAGACTGAAATATTTATGTTGTGCCTTTTTTTTTTTAATGTTCAAGCACCTTAGTGCTCACATTCTGCTGGCAAAGGGTGCAAACCATTGTTTGTAATATATATATATTTTTTGTTGGTGCAGTCTAATTGCGGGAGATCTCAAATGAAACTTACCACCTTCAAATTTCAGTGATTCAGAAAACCTGACAATGAATACAAGTAAAAAAGGGTAGGATTATAGGATAGCCATTCCAAATGTCTTTTAATGAAACATAAACATGGAATAGTGGGTGCTAAATAAGACCATCCTTGCATGTCGAGCAATTTTCCACCTTCTAATCGAGCTCCAACCTGCCTCCCAAACCCAACAATGGCCCGTGCTAGACTGGATCAATATAAACAAACTTGGTATTTAGCTGCATTGGTATTCTCATCTCCTCCCAGGCAGAGCTGCCCTTATTTGACCCAGGTCGCAGAAAGCCATTTTTAATACTCGGTGTCACGACTCACTCTGCTCAGTGCTCTATACTTTTAGCCCATGCAACTAGCAACATTAAACAATGTACATCCAAACTGGCCACCAGCCAAGCTTGTAATTTCAACCTACACATTGTGCTTCATTCAACCACAACATTGCCTATTCTTCCCATCTAATCAATTCAGAATTTGAAAACTACAGATTGTTTAACACAGTGACTAAGATAACACTAGGCTTGTTTGTATCATGCAAAATAGGATTGCCTGAGTTTTATTCAACCCCTGTATCCAAATGTTATGCATTGCCAACCCTTGCTAACTGTGGACTCACGTACTTCATAAAAAATAAGTCACGTTAATGGACCTCTTCTGTTTTGGCTAAAAGTAACTACAAGCAGCATGTCACAGTATTTAAGATGAGGTCAAAATGAACCACCTCTTAAGTGTGTTTTGGAAACACACACCTGCTCTGCTCTGGGGGATACAGGCACCCATACAAAAGGGCCAGCTGGCAGCTGGCAATGGTTATCTCTGCAAGGCATTGGGGGTGGATGGGGGATCACCCACGCAGGATAAACATGCAAGGTTTGCCACACACAGAGTTCCACACCATGAAAGGATTGCATATGACAAATGTGAGGTAGCCAAATGCAATGAATGAGCAACCTCCTCTTGGTGCAAAGAATATACAGGTTGTACAAGAACATGAAAGAAGACAGAGCACAGGAAACGGATTGGGGAGGGAGGCACCTCTGAGAGAATCCTCATAGCAATTTCAGAAAGATGCATGTCCTTGTCGCTCAATAAGGGAGAGGCAATTGAAAAGTTTGCTGTGAAATACTCTCCACTACTGGGAGGAGCTGAAGTCCCATAGCAAGTCTGTGATCTAGCAGGGCAGATGTGAAATAGAGGTCAGCTTCAGTCATTAAAAGCAAAAAAAAAAGTGTGGGAGGGGGAAGGCAGGCTATGGTGACAGTTGGATGAGGAAGGAGGGGAAGGAAGGGAACAGAGTTCATCCTCTGCAGTCACAGGTGTGTTGGCTTTCAAGCAGCAATGGCTAGCCCCCAGCAGACACCACCAAACAGATTCAGCAGCAGTTCTGTCAGACCAACAGATTCTGCACCACTTCAAACACTAGACAGAATGGGGCACTTTACCAAGGTCTCATTAATAATCATTAGGTGAACAGAGCTCCTTGGTTATTTAATAACTGTGGGGAAAAACTGGTGCAAAGATAATCTCGGAGGCTGATGGGAGACTTGAGTGGCCTTGACATCCCAAGGAGGACTTGTACAGGTGGATATGCGGGTTTCGTAAAAGATTAGACCACTGCTAAGCCATGGCAACTGAAAACTCTGCATTCTAATGATGTGAGAAGTGGACTCAAACTAATGATACACAAGACCACCGAGACACACAGTCCACTGTGCACTGTCACAAGAGGAACACACAAGGGCCGGCTCAGCCACTGTGATAAGTCTTTGAAATTCAGAACAAAAAAATTCTCATTTCCTTGTCCCCTGCAAAAACACTTACAAACTCTGTGTCTAGAATGGATTTTCTATAAAAATAAGTCAACATTGCAAAATAAACAAACATCCAAAAATCCAATATTTATTGGTTCTTTTGATTTTCACCAAAACAAAATACATAATGCTGGAAGGGTATTAAACAGTTGAACAGCCTTTACTAGTCCACAGGCTAATCTGCTAAAGAGTCTCAGACAGACTGGATTACTAATTGGTTGGATTTACAAGCGGTTCAGGGGGCCACATTGTCTGCAGGGGTCACAGTGTCTGGGGCATTAACTGTATCCAATTGCTCTTCTTCTTTCCGCAGTCTCAAGGGTGGGAGAGACTTCAGTTTGGGTGGACAAATAACTCAAAATCCTCTGAAGACTTATCAGAGAGCCAGTGACAAGACTTCCAGTTGATGACTCCTGTGCGACAGAGGACATGTAAGACACAGAGCCATTGGAGAGGAAATCTTCGGTAAGACATCACTCTTGGTGCAAGTCTGTGTTCTATCAGTGACTATTCTCTGTATCCAATTGTCATGTTTAATTAGTTGCTTCTTCTCAGAGCCGTTTTCAGAACAGCTGTTTTTCAGGGTTGGCCCATGTCTTCAAAAACTGAAGTGAAATGAAACAAAACACACCATGGTCCTCTCTCAACAGGTTCTACTTCCTACTGCATATGTTTTTTTTATTTCATCGGAAATGTAAATAATTTTATCAGGAAAACGATTAATCTGACAATGCTGGACTAAGTGCTCTGTCATGATGACACTGATCCTGCGCGGAATGATTTCGTGGGGGTTTCTTGCGGATTGCATCCATTTTGTTCATTTGACAGGACATTTAGAGGTTATTTAAGTTCATGGTTTAGTGCGACAGGAGATGTCCTGATGGAAGATTCTCGTTGTTACACTAAACCTTGTAATTTAGGCTAATACGTTGTCAGCACGGGCCACGACAACTTGGACGTCGCTTTAATTTCTCCCAACATAATTTTGCCATCAGTCACTTTTGTCTAGTTACCAGTTCCGAGAATGAGGTGGTGGCGGGGTAAATTCGGCAGAATTTTGCAAGCACGCGCCCGCCCCCCAGAGGCATCTATCCTCGCTTATACTCAGACCCGTTGCTAGGGTGTCGGTGTACGCGCGAGTAGCACGGAGGCGCGCGCCTCCATCGCTACACAGTACCAGACATGGCGGCGGATCTAAACCCGGACTGGCTCTCTTGCCTACCCTCTTCTTGGAGTTATGGGGTTACCAGGGACGGAAGAGTATTCTTCATCAAGTAAATACTTTCTGGATTAATGTGTCGGATACACGGTGCTTGTTTTATCTCGATTTTTTCACCTCCAGCTGTTGCATACGTTTTCACCCTTTCCATTTCTTACCAACAGTGAAGAAGCAAAGAGTACAACCTGGTTACATCCCATTACTGGAGAAGCCGTTGTTACGGGACACAGAAAAACTCCAGGTATTGTCTCAATTTAGGCCCTGTAAATGAGGTTTTCAGTAGAATTAGTCTATCTCTGTGTAATGAGTGTAGTTCGACTCCGCTGGCAAGTAGAGAAATCCAACCGAAGACTCAAACAGCATGTTTTACGCATCGACTGCAACTATCTATTCATCTTGGTTCATAGTAACGATTTGACCTGGACGAATTCAGGCAGTTGTAAAAAGTTCATTCTTGCTCTGTGAAACGAACCTACTTGATAGGCGTTTGTCTGTTGGAACGCTCGGAGTTGACGGAGTGATAGGTGTCATATTCTGGTGAAGATGTCATTGACAGGTCGCCTCCTGTAAAACATATGGCTAACAGAAAATCGTTATCACACTATCATGCCTCCCTTTACATAAACGCGCCTAAGATGAAAAAGAACGTCGCTGATTTCATGGATTTCATTAATAGGCTATCTCGTTTTCTAGATTAGCAAGATACGGTGGGTAGAAGAATATCCTCTCAATACGTCCTTTGTAACCTGCAGTGGACAGGGTAACCTGTGTTTCTTGGACGAAAGGTGTTACAGTAGCTAATCTCCAATAATACACATTGACTGCGTTGGCTTAGTAAAGGAAAGCACAGTGCGAACCACCCTCTTTGCACTCACTGTGATCTGCAGTGTTGCATAGTCAAAGCTTATTTGCTGCATATAAAGATTGATAGGGGCATAGTTGTGCCCTGTTAATAACACTGCAGATCACTGTAGAATTGTAAAAAAGGTGTGCACAAGCAGATCACTACGCATGCATTGTAACAGCTGTTGGCGGCAGTCACATTACACACACGCCTCTATTTGGGGCTTTAGGGAGCTCGGTTTATTTATTCTCTCTCTCTCTTTCTCTCTCTCTCTCTCTCTCCCTCTCTCTCGATAATAGATCTACCAACAGGATGGGAAGAAGGATACACATTCGAGGGAGCCCGCTGCTTCATAAAGTGAGTGGGTAATATTAAAATAACGCTGTACCCGTGTGCGCAGTACCCCATAGCCCTTTCTCATTCTCATTGCTTTGTTTGACAGCGGCGAAGATTTTTCATTTCACCGCCCCCTTACGTACTGTCCTTTTCCGACTCTCTCCTGAAAAAAGGACTAGCTTTCAGAGCCATACGGAGCTCACCCGACGAACACACAGGCTTTTCCCAAGCTGAGAACAAGTCATTACTGTCAGAGTGACGCGGAGTTTGACAGGCCAGTGTGACTCAGATCTCGCTTGGCTGAACAGGCTTTACTTGTTGGCCGCTCCTGTTTCTCTAGGGAAACGTTATTAGCCCGATGTATGTGTGGGGCTCAAGTTCATGCACGTTTACTCCATTTTCTCGAACGAAATGGTCGCCGATTAGGGTGAATGAATAGATGATTTGTACCCTGTGGCAGAGAGCACGGCGTTTTGTCTGCCTCGGTCGCCCTAATTGATTTCTTTAAATAACCATTCAGGATGCGGCAGCGCAACACACGTTTTGGTTTTGGTTAAGTAAGCACACGAGAGAAGAATCTTATCATCGATAGCGTGAAAAACACGAGTTGCAGGAAATCGTTGCAGGATTTTTTTTTAAATTTGACTTGTGGATTGTAATTGACGCGAGTGCGAGTCGCGTCTTGTTGTAGTTGTAAAAAAACGCACAGGTTCCAGTGTTAGAGTGGGTACATTTTCTTTTACATGGAAAGTGACTGTCCAAGTAAACGAACTACACTAAGCACTCAATTTGTCTCAGTTCAGACATTAAGTGTGCATGCCTGCAGTTTCATTTGTCGGACTGGTGAAAATAATGTATGAGGCTGTGGTGAGGCAGTCAGCTTTGACAGGCTTCTATGAAGGTTGTTTTCCTCTGTATTGTGATAAATTGGACAAAAGTGTCTTGTTTCATTACCCCTGTATCCCCCTTTTGTGTTTGTTACAGTTGCAAGCTATGAAATTGTAAGTGTAAAACTAGACAACTAAAACTAGTCTTTATTGTCCATGAACTCAAGGTTAAGATAGTTAATCTCTTATTCCAGACACACACACATACATACACAAACACACACACACACACACACACAAGTGCACATAGACACACACAAACTCTCAAAGTCAGTCAGTCGGCATTGATATATGCACATCAACACACCCACACAAAACCACAAAGTCAGTGATGTAGTCAGACAGGCCTGGCTTGCTGTCTGGCTACTGTGGGACTTGCGAGGTCAGGGGCGAGCTTGCCTGGCTTTGATGTGCTTCACTGTGGCAGACATTAGATTGACAGGCAGGACTCCCCCAGAGCAAACCAAACCGCCCCACCCCCAGGCCCCTGCCGCTGGTCCTGGGAGACTGGGCAAGCGGGTGGGCAAACCTCTGCCTCTCCGCTGCCGCTGTGGGCACCTACTCCACCTAATACTTACTACAACACCTCTCTTCTTTTGGCAGTCTCAAATAAGCTCCAGCAGTTTAAAGCACTCTGGGAAAAACTGAAGTGACACAAGAGAGGAGGTCACGCTTGCATGCGGCTCCCATGGTGTCATAGTCTGCCTCGTGTTACCTCAGAAGCAGATGGCACGCAGCCAGAGATTGGGAGTGATATGGGTTCATTCTCCCCCGTGGCTAGCAGTTGCAGGAGACTGGATCAAAACTCAGCACTCCGAAAAGAAAAGTCAGAGAGCATGAGACAGGAGATCCCTTTCAGCA
Organism: Tenualosa ilisha; assembly: GCA_015244755.2. NCBI lineage: Eukaryota > Metazoa > Chordata > Actinopteri > Clupeiformes > Clupeidae > Tenualosa > Tenualosa ilisha. Next base: position 2,910,912 of record PYXC01001308.1, on the reverse strand, counting down.
AGTGGCAGATTGTTTTGTTTTGTTTTTTTTTCCCCTGTTCTTTCCTGGTTTCCTGAAAGTCCTTTCCTCATCTTTGCCTCACCAGAGCTGTCTGCACACTCGTAATTCAACAGTCCAAGGCAAAAGAGCTGCTGCATAATGCAAACTGTAAATGGTAAAAGGCAAATGACTGTAGCACTACCAATACAGTTGGATATCATCATGGATTTTCCATTTGCATAACATCCTCAGCTGAAGGAGGAATGAGAGACATCAAAGGTAGTAGGGTAGTCTTCAGAAGTCACAGACCTTACCTCCTGGTCTGGGCAGTAGAGCCCTTGCAGTTGGTTGGATGGATAGCCTGTGTTGAGAGATGGTTTTGAAGCGATGTGAACACAGCTCAGACTTAACATATGGGGGCTTGATTGGTTAGTTTGGGGGTGCCTTTGGGTGTGACACAAAGCAAACACATATATTTTTAATAGAGCTGCTCCCCACTGCCCCTTTACCTCTGGTCTTGTTGGCCAATGCCATATCATTGCACTAGCAAGCTGTTGTGAAACTGATGCTCCGGTCTCCTTCCCCCTTTGTTCCTGATTTCACAGTGCTGCTGGCATACACAGAGACTGCAAGCGAGGACAGGAGAGAAGAGCATGTTCAGAGCTTACACTCCTCACAGCCCTCTCTCTCTCTCTCTTTCTCTCTTTCTCTCTGTGCAACAATTAGGATGCACATGGAATAATGAGAGCGGATGAACCAGCCTCTGCGCTTGCATATCGACAGAGCTGGTGCATAGCGACAATCTGTGAGAGAGTGTTACCAGGGGAATGCTCAGAGAATTGCCTCTGTGTGCTTAGAAACAAATAGAAAAAATTGAACTGGTGGAAAGGGAGAGAGAGACAGGGGGAGAGGGGGACAGAGGGAGGGAGGGAGAGATAGAGGGAACGATAGAAAGAAAAGTTTCAAAGGTCATTTATCCAACTGTGGCTTGCCCTTTTCTGTATATTCTGCTGCCTCGTGTTTCATGGACGGACGTGGTGTTTTGTGTGAAAAACAAACAAGATGGAGGCAAAGGTGGAAAGAAATCAAATAAGAACAGGATGCTTGTAATCCCACCTGAGGGCTTATCATCGGAACAGTGACTGCACTGGCCTGCAAACACAGTCATACAGAATATTTGTACCTGTGTATGTGTGTGTGTGTGAGGGACAGAGAGAGTGTTTATGCATGTATTTGAGTTGTGTGTCCAACAGCAAAAGACAGCAGTAACGGACGTGGTGCTCAGTGTAGCGTGTGGCATTTCCACTCCAGTAGTAATGTGAGACGTGTTGCGGTTTTGGGACAGTTAAGTGGGTCGGAGGATGGGTGGAGTGGTTCCACTGTGATGAAAAGCTTCCCGAAGCCCTCTTTGAGGGGTCTATTATATGGAGGAGCCCTTTCTTCACTCTCTCTCTCACACACTTTTTTATGTCTCTGTCTATGTCTCTCTTTCTCTCGCTCTTTCTCATTTGAGCACTTGACCAGGAGAGAGCAGTGTGAAGGGCTATGCCAGAGCTGTGCGGTGCCTGCTGATTGTTTTGACATGCAAGCCAGTGCTGGCAACTCCCTGTCAGTGCGTCTGCATGATTGAGATGAGATATCCCAGCTCCCTGCGTTGACGTGCTGCAGTCAGGCTGTCCTTGACTTGACACTCTTGCCTGAATGCATCACCACCACCACCACCACCACCACCACTGCCACTGTCAGGAACCCAGCAGAATACAGACAACCTGTAGCTGGGTTGCATCCTGATTTCATAGTTTTATAAAACAACAATAATGACACTTGGTTCAAATTATGTTCCATGTTAGCTGTCTCAAGCAAGAGCAACTGTCAACACTGTGTAACACAGTGTAAACACAATAAGGGGCGTTTAAATGATATTTGACATGCCGGGTGAACCGGTGATCTGTAAACAGTTAGTGCGGTAGGTGATGCTGACCTGATTTAGCGTATCCCTTGCCCTAGTCCCAAATCCGACCAGCATTCTCATGGAGAGTGGTGTCTGGCATTATGTCCTGCCCGGTCATGCATGGTTTGTAGGCACCTGTGTCTGATACTTAATAGAATCACTCCTGGATCAACGCTCCTTTAACCAGGCAGTGAAGTGACTGATTTCAGGTCAGCCCACAGACATTTTTACAGCACATCTTCTTTCACACAGAGTTGAATGTCAGATGTGTTTAAACAGTGTGCAGCGAAACTACTAATACTCACATGTGTCATCATGTGTGCTGTAACTTTGTAAAAACACACTTATAACACATTTTCATCAAGCTCTGTAATTAGAAAGACATGGAAATGGCAGTCCATCTATTTACTGTTGAATGTAATGAAGTCATAACTCTGTGTGTGTGTGTGTGTGTGTGAGAGAGAGTGAGTGATGGTCCTAGTTATGATGTTGGCTCAGTTTCACTCAGCATACTCAGAATGGCGCACTCACTTTCTCACTCTCTTTCGCCAGTGCTAGCCCTGAATCCATCTCTCTTTCTCTCTCTCTGTCTTTCTTTCCCTCTCTGTTTCCCCTGCCCCTCTCGCTCCAGCTATGTCCACCTCTGCATGACGTGCTGTTACGGCATGAGTCAGCGGATGGCCGACCCAGGTGTTGTGTTTTTGCGGCTGGCGGGCTAGCGTTAATCTGCAGGAGCAGGTGGAGAGGAGGCAAAGCCCTGGCAGCGTGCTCCATCTCTCCACAGGCAGCTGGGGCTACACGACTGAGGGGCCGGTTTATTAGGGGCAAGGCCCTCATCTCATCGCCCCCCACCCCAAGCTATCTCAACACACACACACACACACACACATTCTCCCTCCACCGCGATTCAGTTTTTTTTTTTTTGTGGATTCTAGGCCCTCAATAGCCTGCCCTTTGGAGTGCAGAGGGCACCAAAGCCACATGGAGGGAAATCGTGACAGCCGCTACACATCTTTACTTGCCTGGCAGCGGAGTGTGGCATTAGCGCACACTTAAAAGCATTTTAGTTCCCTTTTTTCTATTATTTTTAACCACTCAACATGATAATGTGGCTTTTCAGGAGGCAGACTAGGCTTGTAAGTAGTCTGTAATCTTTCAGAGCAAGGGCTGGGGGATGTGACCTTAAAATCAATATCACAGTAATTTCACCGCAGGAGAAATTAATTATGATGAATTAATGGTACAATTTTAAACCACAGCTCATAGAGCCACCCCCCACCCCCACCCACTGCCCGAAACAGGTTTGCTAGTGTAGCTTCTGCTGTCTGCTGTTATGGCTACAAGGCTATGTTAAGTGGAAGATTGTGTTTTGGCAAAGTGTTTTCTCTGAAATGACTGATTGATTAGTTTTTTAGATTATTGATTAGCAAATTGATTTATGCTTGTTACTTACTTACTTACTGACTTATTACTTGGTAGATTTACATTTATTCTTTTGACCAGGTGGTCATGTGTGTTGTCAGAAAAGAATTCTCCAGAAGGACATCTGACTACATATCAGATACAGTATTTGAAGGTGAAAATTTTGGATTTCTGTTATAATGTTGTTCATAGTAGTTGGTTTTGTGGTTGTCTGTTGTACAGTGGATTTGTCATATGATCGGATATGCCTTCATGTGCGTATTTGGTTATGTTGTAAGTGCAGACATATCCAGACAGCTAAATTAGGCTCATGCAAAATTCTCTGTGTTTGTATCAGTAGATCTGTGTATGCAGTTCAGCCCCATTTGGGAGTTTATTCATTTTTTCCAATCTGGGCTGTTGGACTAGACCCAGCTAGAGGTTTGGTTTTCCTATTCAATCTCATTAAACAAATCGTACGGGCAATCCCGGATTCAACGTAGCTTCTTAAAGGTTTGTGAAATGTGCTCTAATCCAGTAGCAACTGAGAGGCACAGCGCAGGCAAACCCAAAATACGTCTCCTCTCTGACCATGGTGTCTAAACACTCGGTGGCTGCAAGGGCCTGTCAACAGCCTGCGTAAGCACGTAGCAGGACTAATGAGCTTCAAAGCAGCCAGCTGGCCCGCCAGTAGCACCACATTCCATCCATGGATGGATGTGAGACATGAGATGAGACAGAGGCACTCCTGTTTGGAAAACAAAACAGCCTACCGCAGCAAAGACACACGTGGCTCGCGCGCTCGTTCATTCGCTCTTTCACTTCTGGCTCGTCTCTTGTCAAGTGTGTGTCTAGCCACGGCCCTGATGCCTTTCAGCAGCCCCTGGCGAGGGTGTGTTAAAGATGATGAGGTGGGGTGCGTGTGTGTGTGTGTGTGTGTGCGTGCGTGCGTGTGTGTGCACACGGTGCTTTGGCGGGGGGAAGAGGGGTAATTTTGAATGTTCTTTTTTTTTTCCTTTTTTTTTTTGTCTGGACCTGGGAGTTCCTGAGGAACTGTGGTCTCACCCTGTAATACTTTTCACACATCACTGCTCCTCCCTCATTCTGGCTGTCACGACAGTTTAATTTTGTTGTCACGACTTGCCGATAAGGAGCCGCTGTCTGCTCTTGAAGGCGAAGATAGGACGTTCTGATCTTCCATCCATGCCTGGGCATTTGTGTCTTTTTTATCTGCAAGGTGTAAACTAGTAAAAAAAAAGAAGCCTTCTGAAGCATTCACTTTCGCTTCAGGCCACCGTGGAAAACAGAGTCCTTAACAGCAGAGAAAAAGCATGGCGCATTTCATTATGGCCTTACAATTGATCATAATTTCGGGGGAAGTAGCATGCCGTGACCCGAGGCAGAGGCGACCTATACTTGGATCAACGAAACATTATTTTTCGTTACGGCGAAACGAGGATGAATAATGAGGCTTCTTTTGGTCCCTGATCATGCTTGAGAGAAAGACATGAGAAAGGTCAGGATGCACTGCAAGCAACACCCATAAATCTTATTTATGCTCAAATTATATTAATTAGCGTCTGATTGCCTTACGTTTCCTGTGAAAGCTAGACTCGGGAGAAAATGATCATAATAATCCCCTTCTTGCTGATTTCGGGGGTGAGTAAATACCTCTAGTGGATTAAGAGATGCTGAGAAGAGGGAGACCGACGGGAGAAAGTGTGACCTTGCTTGACCTTGCTCCTGAGGTTGCACGGGATGCTGCCGTCTTTTGCCACCTCTAGTGTGTTCCAAAAGTGTGTTTCCCCAAAAAAAACTAAAAAAATGTCACTGAATGCCACACACGCACACACAGATGGCTTTCACAGCCTCCACAGACTGAGAGGACATGGAGAGACGAGCAGTGAAATGGGTGTAAAACTTGCAGAAAGGGGCCCAGAAAGCAACACAGCTTAGAGAAAATGAGTTGGATCATATGACGCTCATGTCCAGCTCTATTCCCAGGGATCTGTCCAGCTGGTCTCAAATGGAAGTGGGGCAGGTGGGTGGGAAGGGGGGTCATCCTGGACAGCCCGAGATTGACTGCTGATGAACTTGGCCCAGGAGAGCTCTTACAATGGTGTAGGTTCGTCCTGTGGGGTGGTTATGTTGCTGTCCACGAACCCCATGGTCTCCACATTTGAGGCCCCGGCCCAGAAGTGAGATTGGCCATTTGTCTCTCAGCTGTCATGCCCAAAGGGGTTGTGGTTTTGAAATTATTTACCGTCCCTCCCCTAGATAAATTGGCTGGCTTGTGATTCAGAAGGAAGTGAGGCCAGAAGTCAGAGGAAATTCGCTAATGTGTTTCCTGGCCTTGCACTGACTCAGTAGTGGTCACTGGCTGGGATCACATGGTCCTTTTATTTTGTTACACGTCACTACATATCATCTGTTTTTGTTAGGCCCCTGCACCTCCTTGTGGTGCTAGCAAACTGCCACCCACAGCAAATGGATAAATCCATTTTCTGTGCAACGATAAGGGCGCAATACTCCCAGTCTTTAAGTGCAATCTTGGACAACTGCCATGTCGTCTTGGGAAACTGATACTTTGCGTGGTCAATGTTGGCTGTAAACAGAGGACCACAGCAACACAAAACAGTGGTCTGGGGAATCCAAATGGACAGTCATGTAGTATTTTCCCACCAACCTTTATTTACCATTGCCTGACTTGCCCTCTCCCTCTGTTTGCTCTGACCCTACCCCTCTCTCTCTCTCTCTTCTTTTTGTCTCCTTCTCTCTCTCTCTCTTTTTCTCCCCTTAGTCCCCTCTCAACTCTCTCTCACTCTCCTCCAGTCAGACAAGCCTTTACTGCTGCAGGCATCTCCACTTTAAGCGAGTTTATTAGAGAACAACTGGCAAGAGGCATCTGTGTGGGAAAATTAAGATTCATGGAGTCGTCCTGTAGCTCTGGCTCTCTTGACTCTGTGGCATCTGCTGTGTGTGGCGCAATGCAATTGCTTCACCCTCCTCGCGGACCCCCCGTTGCCGTATGCCGGGGCTTGAGTTGCTACAGCACGGTCTGAGCGTGCTTTACAAACACCCCCCCTCCACTCTAAACACGAACACATATACACACACAAACACAAATACACACACACACACACACACACACACACAAATGCTCTCCCCCCTTCCGCCGGGAGGGGAGGATAAACCGTAATTAACGCGACTCTTTCAGCAGTGTTTGGTGAGCATGCGGTGTAACCCCCGTCACTGTTTTGAGGTATTAGCCAGACAAAAGCATCTGCTGCAGAATTTCTGCTCCTCAGATGCTCACCCCACACATCTGATAGGGATGACTCAACAGAACACACAGCGCACTTAGCCCAGAGAGGCTGCTGAGGAGTGTTTCTGCCGACGTGCTGCTCAACAGAAGAGCCTGAGCTGTGCCCCTGTATTCCCCTGTATTGAGTCAGTCTAAGGTTGTTTGCATTTTTTTTTGCTGTTCAGCCACTGCAGAAATAAGGAGATAATGTGTCTACCGTCTGAAGGTGTCAACTCAATCTGTGGGGAGTCCCTAAGCATTTAATATGGTTGTGTCTGCTCCCAGATCTCACTGCCCATCTCTCTCTCCCTGTCTCTCTGCCCTCTGTCTGATGCTCTCTCTCTCTCTGTCTGTCTGCATCTCCACCAAATTGCAGAATGTCTGGAACTAATGAGAGTTAGTCCCCTTTAACCCTTCTTTTAGTCTAATAGAGTCTGCAATTAAAGACACTCGGCAATATTTTTTTCAGTTAGTGGCCCAGGGCTTTTTATCTAAGGCTAATGAAAAGGTCAACCAAAACTAAAGAGTAGATTTGGAGAGAAGCTATGCATGTGGTGGAACTTGTTTATAGCATATTTGACACATAATGGATACGTGGGCTCTGAAGGCACGGAGTGTGCGGCAGTGATTGTCAGCATTGACTCTCCTCCTGCTCTCGTCGTGCTTGAGAAGCTGGGTGGTGATCGCTAATAGAAAATGGAGACCCCTCCTGAGAACAGCCAGTGTGAGCAAGGTCCCTCTGGCCTGGGCTCCATCGCTGTGCGCTAACACTCCCCCATCCCCCACCCCCCCGCTGGTCCCTCTCAGGCTCTAATTCCATTTTCCCAAGAAGCTCCCCTTCCTGTAATTCCCACACAATCTCTGTCTGGCCCCTGCGCTGAGGCGGCCCTCTGGCGAGGTGATCGCCGCAGCTTTAGAGCATCAGGAAGCGGATGGCCAGTGGTGGTTAGTTTACAGCACCGTGGGAGATCAGCATAACAGCTCTGTGCTAAAAGCTAGCCAGATGCCAACGATGTGCCAGGCTATTCACTGGTGCTACACTTTGCCTGTGGGCGCAACCAGTGCCAGCCCATAAAGGTTTTTTTAAATACGTGATTTTTTTTTGTTGTCATTGTTCCCGTCATTGAAATTCACTCTAACTGAGTAATCCAGATTTCCCAGAGAATCAGCAGGAATTTTGCCCAGCTTACACAAACGGCATTATATCGCTTTGCAGTTGGCTGCAAAAGGAATGCATCAGAGGATGGAGATGAATAGGTAATCGACTAAAATGATCAGGGGAATCTGGGCAGGGAGGCTCATGTTGGATTGGCCACATGTTGGGGCTTTTTTAATGTAGAAATGATTTTCTAAAATGACAGTTTGACAAGTCTTTGTGTGTTTCTCCCAATTTGCATTCTTTAAGATGAATGATAATGCTGTTCTCTGACAACTGACACAAAAAACACAAAAAGACATTCAAATTATGTTGTTGTTTTTTTGTCCTCCCAGCAAGCTGTAGTAACAGGCCAAAAAAAACTGCGTTCACAACAAGCCACACTCATCTTGGAAAATGCAAATATCGGCATTTTCTAATCCTGCAATAAAAGACGAGCAGCTTGATTCGGATTTGTTGGGGCTCTTTCAGGTTTAGCGCCTGCATGCTTTCCTTAACTCTGGAGGCATCATGTTTTTTATTTACCTCCATCATCTTGTTCATGATGGGGAAAAAAAAGAAAACGGATCCCATGTGTGTCCTATTAAAGATGCATTTAGGAGGGTGAGCTGTTTGCAAACATTCAGTCTGGCAACAATAACAACGTGAGATTTACTCATTAAAAAGTGCCTCCCGCCACCTCATCTCCATGCCATTATATCTCGTTCTCATTTGGAACAGCAACCATACAAGTTACAACTTCGCTGTTGGACTTCCTCCCTGTCCCACTACACAATGTGGTGGTTGCACTATAGATACTTTACGCAGGCAACAAGGAAGTAGAGGAACAAAGAGAGACTTTTCGTGTTTATTTCTCACCCCTTTTAATGGCTTTTAGATGGAAAGCAATGGCCGCTGTGTTTGTGTAGTAATTTAAGCGCTTGTTTATTTGCCAGTATGTTTTTTTTTGTAGCGTACAGATACTGTTGGTTTGAATATGGCTGGTCTCCTTGTTCACGCTATAGCGGTTGTGTTTGATCTGTCGGCTGTGTTCAATATCGCAGACTCCATCCCACAGCGTTCTGGGTTGTCTATAAACTATAAATACAACCTCTTAAGGAGGCAATGAAAACAGAAAATAAACCATGACAAGGGTTTTTAGTGTTGGAAAGCCTGGTTGATTTGCTGATTTGCTGATTGGGTCAAAAAAAGGTTCTGAAAAACCTCAGTTAAGTGTCTCTGGACAACCCCATGGAAACAGACCCAGGAAATAAGGAGGGGGTCGCCAGGGTCTCTATCAAATACAATTTATCATAAAGGTCAGAGAGAGCGAGGGGTGCTGTGGCAGAAGTGCCATTTCAGACCCCTGTCCCCACCAGTGCAGTTCCATCTGTCACTCCCCCCTTCTCCTCTATTCCTCTCCCCCTCCTCTCGTAGACAAATTTTGCTTCCCTGCCCATTAATCTAGCCGAGCCGATAATCCAGCATTTAATCCCTGGCTGTGCTCCAGGCCGAGCACAGAGGCTAGGCAGAGTGGAGCGCGATAGCACCATTTACAGAAACTCCACTGGCTGGACTGCTTCAGGAGAGCGTTGTGCTGTGGTCTGCTGTGCTCTGCTGAGCTGTGATGTGCTGTGTGGTATTTTCTCTGTGGAAGGTGCCACTGCCATGACCTTCGCCTGATATGAAACAGATGTGCTGGTAAGGCCTGTGTCTCAGAGCCAGTGTTGTCATTGTGTGTTTGTGTGTGTGTGTGTGTGTGTGTGTGAGTGAGTGAGAGAGAGGGAGAGAGTGCATATGTGTGTGAGAGAGAGACATTGTGTGTGTGTGTGGGTGTGTGTGTTTATATGCAATGAGATCACGTTGATTACCACACAGCCTGAGCCAGGTTGTGAGGACTGAAACAAGCTCCTTGTATTGCATTGCACTCCACTGACTGTGCACATGCACTGATTGCAGGCTTATGGAGAAAAGAAGCGAAAGGGTTTCTATCTTAACCTCTGACCTTGAGGTTTCGTACCTGTCCGCAGGATTAAAGGATGCCTCCAAAGATCGTGTGTTGACGCTGCTAGCGAGACTGCCTGCGGAGCTTAATAGCAGCAGCCTTTATTGTGCAAAAGGGGCAGACAGTTAGTCAGCATGCACATAGATAATGTCTTGGAGAGGTTATTAGGAGATTGGTTAAATGATGGCGCTAATCAGTGCCTTCTTAACATATTGAGAAGATTTTCTAATTATGTGGCAGGTGATTCACTGTAGTGTTTTTCATCTCTCTCTCTCTCTCTCTCTCTCTGTCTCTCTCCTTCTCCCCACACGCATACACACACACACACACACACACACACATACGTACACACAGAGTCTCTCGCTCTCACACATGCTCTCTGTCTCTGTCACACGCGCTCTCTCTCCAAGGATTGTCTTCACGCCTGATTTAATTAGAGTGAGCACGCTAAATGAATTATGGCCAGCTTCACGTTGAGGGAAAAAAAAAAAACCCCAAAACAAATCAAATGTGTTGTGGCAGGTCATCGTATGTTTAAGGGGCCAAGGTCACTGCTGTGGAGAGGGAAGATCGTTCATCAGGAACGCTATCTGTCCGTGTAGTGTTTGAGATACAGTGTGCACCTTCCTGGCAGTGATTATGGCATTAGCAGGAGACTGAGCAATTGAAAACGCAAGCTAGCTGAACACGCTCAGTTTATGATCGCTCTGATAACAGGACAAGGGTCTTCCATTCCCGAGACTGTAAAACTCGTAAGTGCATTTGGCCAATAAAATGCTCGTTTGTCTTGTTAATTGAAAACGTAATAGGTCTAAACTGACGGGGGAGAGCAGGCTAGCGCTTGTAGTGTAGGCTATTCTGCATGGTATGTGGTTCTTTTTTTTATGATTTATAAAGAGTGGGGTTAAGCTGGCGGTGAGGACTGAAGTTACACCACTGGAGGCTGTCTGTGTTATTCGTGGGAATGTCATCGTGGGAATTTGCCATGGGCCCTTGATGGAGAGCACACACACACACACACACACACACCACACACACACACACACACAGAGAGAGACTCACATGCTTACTCATACGCAATCACAAACACACCAGCTGTGTACAGGCATGCCCGTGTGCGGCTCCATGTGACTCCTCCACAACAAGTGAACATGTGTATGTACAGGCACACCTTCGTTGCAGCAGCCCAAGTACTTGCACAAAGACCTTTTAATCTGTTGTCAGACAGCTAAGCACACAGACATAGACACACAGTGTACACACACACACACACACACACACACACATACACACACACACAAAGACAACACAAACAGCCTCTCCTCTCTGAAACAGGAATAACCTGCCTCTCTCTCTCTCTTTTATTACTCATGCTCCACACGATGGCTTGGTCAACCGCCCCTCAAGCCAGAAACTCCCACACCCACACACACCCACACACACACACACACACACACACACACACGCAGCGCAGGTCAACACCCACAGTCTTCCAGCCGACGCTTGAGTGTATGGGATTTTTTTTTTTTCTCCCACGCTCCTCTGCCACATTCATTAAAGCAGGGGGGAATAATCTGCTGCTGCCCCACGCTCAACCTAAGCCTGAGTGTGTGTGTGTGTGTGTGTGTGTGTGTGTGTGTGTTTGTGGATGGATGGATGGATGGATGGATGGCTGGGTGTGATGTGTGGATGTAAGAAGCAGCATATTGCTAAAAGCTCTGTTTTTAACATGTTTTCTCCTTGGGCTTAAAGCCGATAGGCGTATTGGATTAGGGGATCAATGCGCGGCTTTGTCAGCCAACAAAAAGCGGGCAGAGATAGAATCCGTCTTTTGCCATTGTGGCAGAGCTGCTGCCTGTAATCTGCTCCACGACCCAGCGTGCCGCCGTGGCACAAGCACTTCTGTGATTACGCTCAGAAAAGACAGATATTAATAGGGTGTCATCGCACTGACTTGTCAAGGGGTGTGCAGGTGTGTTTGTGCACATTGTGTGTGTGTGTGTGTGTGTGCACGGGTACGTGTGGATTCAGCTTGTTTGCTTGTGTTACCATTGTCCTACGCAGCTTCAACAATAGGTGTAGCGGTCCATCACAACGCCCTTTAGCGCAAACACATTTTGTTGGCTCCATACAAAGTAAATACAATACAAATACAAACTCTAGCAGTCGTGGATGTGGAGATTGTAGCTGGTTCTGTGTGGGCTGATTTCTCGGCTTTGATTTCTCAAGGACTCTCAGCCCTCTCAGGCTGATCTCGAAACGCACAGGCATTCTCCATTCAGGATTGTCGGTGACATGCACAGATTTGCCTGCCTTTGGACAAAGTGAAAAACAGGGAGAGACAAACTGAGCTGTTTGCTGTGTCTTCTCTGATTCAATTTGCCCTGGATTCAAACTCCCCTCCCCCTTACACACACACACACACACACACACACATCTTGCTCCCTTGTGTGAAGTGTTTTCTCAGACGCCTGGGACAGGAAAGGGAAGTTTGAGTGAAATCGGCATCATTAGGGCGGCCCACTTGAGGAACAAACGGGGAGGGGGAAAAAACTTGAGGCTGTCGGAAACCAAAAAAAAAAAAAAGTTCAAACGTTCAATTGCACTCAGGCAGACAGGGTGGAAAGACACCCGTGAAATGCCTGTGTAATCTGTCAAGAAGTGTGTGTGTGTGTGTGTGGGGGGGGGCGGTTATCAAGTCCAAAGCAAACTGAAAAGGTGCTCTTTTCTTTGTTTCGTAGTTAACTTTGCAGTCTGCCGAATTTAACACAGACTAAAACCTTAGATGCTAGGTGCTGGTGGTTCGACCCCCGCGATCTCCCAGCTGAGTGCAGTGCGGAGGCCTGATGGATTGAGGGAGTTGTGTTTCTGAAAGGACTTGTCTGGTTCCCTGTGGGCAGGACAGGGTTTGTCTGTCAGAACAGAGGCTGGGTTTGAATAACATTGAGGCATTTTGGCTGGTGGGCCATGGAGGCTCTGTGAGCTTGCTATCTGCATGCAACACAAATGCTTGTGGAGGACAAGCACATCTCAGTGTGGGCTTATAAATGTGTGTGTGTGCGCATGCGTGCGTGTGTGTGTGTGTGTGTGAGTGTGTGTGTGAGTGTGAGTGTTGGCCGCCTTTGTGTTTTGTCCGCTGTTTTATATTTTAATCTGTTTGCGTATGTGTGTGTGTCTCTGTGTCTGTCTCTTATTGGATATATATATATATATGTGTATGTGTGTGTGTGTGTGTGTGTGTGTGTGTTAATACAGTATGTATTTGCATGTTTTGTCTTATTGCTTTTATGTAACATCTTTATATAATGGATCCTGCTTTATTCTTTGCCATTGTTTTCTCTGAATGTATTCTTTTCAAGAAAATAAATAATTTTTAACTGAACCTGCCAAGGGACTGGCTGACAATTAGCCAAAACCTACAAGCTGGCTCCACAACAGAAGTGTTTATCGGTGTTCACTGTTGCTGCAAGTATAAACTGGGTTAAATAAAAGGATATTTGCATGAAAGCCCATGGGCCTGTGTGGATAGATGCATATGGATGTGCCTGTGTGTTTTAGTGATAACAAGTGTGAAGGAGTGTAAGCTCGCACTTGGACTTGAGTGTTTTGAGTATGTGTAGGGGGGCAGTAGTGCCAACCTGTGTGTGTGTGTGTGTGTGTGTGTGTGTGTGTGTGTGTGTAGTGTGCTTGCAACACCATGTGTGTGAGCTGCTACTGAAGAGGTTTTACGGGGTAAGTCAGGCAAGCTTGCCACTCACCTCTTTGGCATGGGAGGATCCCTGGGCTAATATGGGGCGGCTCTGCTCCGGGATCCTCTCCGTGCTAATGATCTTATGTAACGCAGACAAATCCGTTCAGCGCCGAGTGACAGAGCGGAGCGGCGTAGGCGTGAAGCGGAGAGGAGCGCAGCTCAGCGCCGGGCCAGAAGAGGGGCAGGCAGGCGTCACTCAGCTCCGAGTGCCTGGGTCACCCATGCTAGGGAGCACCCCCCCCCCTCCTTCAACCACAGTCTCCACCACCCACAGAAAACACTCCCTGCTGTTTAGTATGTCTTCTATCCAATCACCTCCTCCACAGCTGGGGCTGTCTATAGACAGAAAAGCAAACAGAGTGCATACAAAATTTGACACTGGACTGAATTGTTATTATATCTTGAGTACATGAGAGGTGTGGTGAATGGAAGTCATTGTTTACATTAGTTCATTACATTGTTTGCATAATAGCAGTAGATTGATTTACAACATGTGGATGCAGCATGTATTGCATGCATGTTTACTTCTTAAAACTGCCAAAAGGGAAATCCAGATGGCTGTGAGTTTTGAGTTTTTTTTCAAGAAGAAAAGATTAAATCCACACATACAAAATCAGATGAGTCTATAGCCCTGTTTGACCATGCACAGTGTGTGTGTGTGTGTGTGTGTGTGTGTGTGTGTGAGTGACAAGCGCAGAGCCCCCCCCCCCCCCCCCCCTCCTTATATGGCCGAGAGCAGCCTTTTGTTTTGGAAATGAACTTGTCTTCCCTTAATCCCTCTTCCTGTGGAGCAAGGTCATGTGGAATCTCAGTGACCTGGCTGGGGGCTGGCGGCCGGGCAGGGGGTGGCCTGTTTGTGTTAGAGCGTCTTTGCATTTATGTGTCTGGTGCCCAGTTTCTTTATCTTGCCTATGCACTCACAGATCATACGTGTGTCTTGGGTTTTGCCTTTGAGACTACTTGTGTGTGTGTGTGTGTGTGTGTGTGTGTGTGTGTGTGTTTTGGGACAAGGCCAACCTAACTAAGTCATACACATGTAATCTGAGTAATGTATTATAGATAGTGGAACCGCAGAACAGGCCAGCAGTGGTTGGAAATTTGTACAAAAAGCGCAAGAGTGGACAAACTAAAGCACACAAACACACACGCATCATTTGAACTGCACACGCATCATAATAACACTGAATTATATTGGGCAAAATCACCAGTTTGGAAGTGCCTGAAATTAGGCTGGCACTCTGGGCTGTTAGTATCCAAATACATGTGCCTGGCTGAAACATCATCTTTTATACACACACGTATGTGCTTGAGTCCTCACTGTAGGCTTATGATCCCCAGACAAAGGCAGTAGAGAGAAGCGAAACACAAAGCACCGCCACCACCACCACCACCACCACCACCACCGACTCTCTGGACAATTATAAACATGCAATGAGTGGGATAAATGGAGCAGAACTCCATTTACCACATCTGAAGCGTCACCTGACCACAGCTCAGGGGAACTCTACACACACACACTCACTCACACACAAACAGTCACCAGGAAAAACACTGAGCCGCTCAGCGTGGCGAGAGCCAGGCGCTTATTACAAACGAGCAGAGGGGCATGACGAAGCGCGATTCCACGCCGTTATCAGGCGGGCGGGCGGGTGAGCGAGCGAGCGAGCCCAGGCCAGCCGGGGGTTGGTGCCGGAGCCTGGTGTCTGGAGGAGCTCGTTTTTTTGCTGTTGGGTTTGAGCAGAGAGGCCTCTCTGCTCGCTGTGCCTGGTGCTGGGTGTCACAGCAGCCCCCTGCCTGGCTGGCCGCTGCCTCTCCTCTCCTCCCATCTCTAGCCTTACATGGAGATGGAGCAGCGCTGGGGTTGCTTGCAGAGGGGAGCACTTCTTCTGGCCAGTAGCAGAGATCATCAGCAGCGACAGAGTTTGGTGGGGGTTGTGTCAGCGCAAGATTGCACCCATTCCAACTGCACGTCCCTGCCTGTGTGCGCATATGTCTGTGTGTCTCTTGGTATGTGTGTGTGTGTGTGTGTGTGTGTTGCATTAAATGGCAGCTTCAGTGAAATGTAAAAATGCACCCAATCCACTCAGTATGTTTACAAAGAGTGAGTAATTGCGATGCTACCAAAGCACAGCTCCATCGCCGGGGCTGTTCTCTTTGACTTGTAACTGAGAGACTCTCTGAAAGACAGACAGTGGGCCTGCGCTGAAAATCCCTCCTGTAATCTAACGGAACCAGATAAGTGGCGCCATTGATCTCTGCAGCGTGCGGCCGAGCAAGTGGCATGATGAAGTCAGAATTAAGCAAAAGGGTCCTGCTAGCAGAGCTGGTTTTCCTCAGTCTTTTTAATCACGTAGCGTCACCACCCAGCCTCATCTAGACACATCATCTCTCTGTCAACCCGGGCTCTCCTGCTGGAAGTCCATCAGTTTTTCTCCATTGCTTTGCTCAGTTTATTCTGCTTGTGTGTCTAGAGAGAGACTCCACTATTGCAGTGCATATTTTAGGTGTCACATTTGTTGGAATTGCCTTTGTTTTTTTTTTTGTTTTGTTTTGTTTTTTTTCGCCGCAGACACTGAATATGAATCAGAATCTATATGAAAAGTGAGGGGTTCTGAAACATTAATATGCCAGTGAAATGTATATATGGATGTGAGCGCATACTCAGTGTGAGTGAAGCACACTGAGACTGCTCATAAATCTGTAACATTAACACCAAAGGCAAAGCGCTGGACTGCAACGCTGGATCAGCTGCAGGGAGACCAAATTAAAGAAACATCAGACAGGAGAGTCTTTTTCTCTCTCTCTTTCTCTCTTTCTCTCACTCTCTCTCTCTCTCTCTCTCACTCACACATTCACATCCACACTCTCTCTGACATACACACACACACACACACACACACAGCTCTCTTCCTCTGTGTAAAATCCAGCTGGAGGTAGGTCTCACTGTGGCATCCCGAGGCCAAGCACCCAGATCCTTACTGTAGTTGGGAGCCCTTATCCTTCATGCTTCACTCCTCAGCCCCAGATCCCCAGTCTGGCCTCCCCAGGGCCCCTGTGCCAGTCAGTGTTTCACCCATTCTCCAGCCAATGCCCAAGGCCATGCGGCATTAAACATTAACCGTTGTGCTAAGACCCCCCTGCACGCGTACAACTCAACTCCTATTAATCTTTTAAGATGTTTGCGTTAGCTGGTCCTCTCTTTTCCTCCCTTCTCTCTCTCTCTCTCTCTCTCTCTCTCTCTCTCTCTCTCTTCTTTGTCTGTCTCTTTCCCCTCCTTCTCTCTCTCAGTGTCTCTCTCTCCTCCCCTCTCTCCCCCGTAGGGTGTTGTTATGGCTTGAAGCCTGCGCTGTTGTCCTGTTAAATCAGCTAATGAGCTCGTAATCGAACCGCGTCGAAACAGGAGTGCCAGCAGTCACGCTCCTGCCACCACTGAGCTATTCATTTATTTGCTCACAGAGGCAGAGCCCTCTCTCTCTCTCTCTCTCTCTCTCTCTCTCCCTCTCTCTCTCTCCCTCTCCTGCCATCTCAACCTCCAACTGTCCGTCCCTCTCTCTCTCTCTCTTTCTCTCTCTGTCATTGTATCTCAACCTCCAACTGCCCATCTCTCTCTCTCTCACTCTCTCTTTCCTTCTCTCCCTCTCTCCCTCCCTCTCTCCTGCCATCTCAACCTCCAACTGTCTGTCCCTCTCTCTCTCTTTCTCTCTCTCTCACTGTATCCCTCCCTCCTTGTCTCCTACAAGCCCAGCGAGACATTTTAGGACACAGACGTGAACTGTCCACATCGGTCTGTGTCTTGTCATCGTAGAAATATGTTTGCAGTCCCAGAGGGTTGCTGTGTGTGTGTTTTTTTTTCTTCGTTTTTTTGGTGGGGGGGGGGGGTGAGGTCACTGTCAGAGGTACCAAATGAAAGCTTTCGAGGAAAATGGCCCCTCTGACTGACTGTGTCCTGAGGCATACTACCTTTATGAGAAAGAGAGAGAGAGAGAGAGAAGGGGAGAGGAAAACAGTGACTGATTGCTCTGACAGACTCAGTTCTGTTTAAGGCAGGCCTGTGTGGCACTTGGACTTGTGCTGCCCAGTCAAACACACACAGATGCACAAATACACATGCGCACGCACACACACACACACACACACACACACACACACACATACACATACAAAAGCGTAACCATATATATTCCCAGATTTTTCCATTTGCTCCTCTCCATCTCATGAGCACACACATGCACAAATTTGCACACACTCAGAAATATACACACTCTTTTTTCCATTTCTCTCTCTCTCTCACACATAAACACACACACACACACACACACGCACACAGATCCAGTTTGTGCACACCCAGCATGAGTGTTCCAGGCTGTGCTGGCCTGCCCTTCAGAGTTGATGATGCGTATGCCGAGGTGTCACGCATCTGGGAGACGCCACAGGAAATGAGCTCATCGTTGAAGCCAAACACCAACCACACCACGTCAGCCGCTCTTTTTCCCCCGTACCACTGCGCACATGAAACCTAATAGCCCCCCCCTCTCTCCTTCTCTCTCTCCTTCTCTCTCTCCTTCCCTCTCTGTTTCTTTATCCTGCACATGCCCCCTCTCTCTTTCTCTCTCTCTTTCTCTCGCTCTCTCTCACTCTAACTCTCTCTCTCTCTCTCTCTCTCTCACTCTCTCTCTCTCTCTCTCTCTCTCACTCTAACTCTCTCTCTCTCTCTCTCTCACTCTAATTGCCAGTGATCTAATAGGCTAAAGTCTTTCTCCAGTATCACCAGCATTAACTGTGTGTGTTTGTGACTGTAAGTTACCGTGGAGAGGGCAGGGACATGGGAGCTAGCCCTATAGGGTAAGATTAGCATTAGCGTAGCCCACGCTAGCGCTGGCAAGCCGCAAGCACGGTGTCAGGTGCCCTTTAAGTGAACGGCGGCCAAGTGCGGCCAATCGGCTCCGAACGGCATCTGCTCATTAAATCAGCAGCCCTGACCTGTGGAAGCTAATTAAGCCCAGATTGCTGGCTATGAGACAACACGATTTAGATGCACACACACAAGGAAGGGCCTCTACTGTTTACATAGATGGACGCAAAGAAGCATGGGGAATGGATTGATGGATACAGGAATGAAGAAGTGGATAGGAGTAGGGTTACTGAAAAGCCTGAGGTGTAGATCGCTGTTTTATTCCAATGATGGGAAAACTCATTAGCTGGTATAGATAATGTCACTGGACAATGATTAGAAAGCACACTTTGGTACAGGCCGTGCATGTGGGTGGATAGTTTGATAAAGGTTGGACTGATGTTGTGTAGGTACATGGTGAGCATTTATTATTCAATCATCCCATCTGCCACGGCATTTTTGGTTCACATTCTTGCACCTTTTGAAAAGGTGCCCATGTAACATGCAAATTTCGTCTAATCAACCTTAAAAACCCTCATCTGACTTGAATGAGTATGAGAATGAGTTTGTTTGTAATGAGTTTGTATGAAGCACATGAAGTCAGGCAGCGGTAAACTCCGGAAGTGTGATGCCAAAGTTGCCGACGCAAGCTGAACTGAAATGGGTTTACTCATAGCAGGTGTCTGCACAGTCATTGTGCACCGGGCTTAAAGTTTTCATTAGTGGCGATGTGCAGTGAATTTCTGATTCATGTTTTTCTCGCTGTGTGTGCAGCGAACAGGGAGAGAGAGAGGGGGCGGGGTTGGGATGAGGTGAAGTGGGGTGGAGAGTAAAAAAAAAAAAAAAAGCCTTTTTTGGGTTCAAAAGGCCAGCTGCAGTGCTAATCCTATCTGGGGAGGGAATAAGAAGATCTCTGTGCGCTCCGGCTTTTAAAAAATAAATTAATAGCATGAAGCCGGCACGCTTCGCCACTGCCAAGTTTGCAGTTTAGAAGCACGAGGGGGGAGAAGACTCGCGTGGAGGGCTCGAGGCCCAGTTTAGACTGTTTTGTTCTCTCATTTATCTCTCTCTCTCTCTCTCTCTCCCCCTATCCCTCCTTTCTCTATCCCTTTTTAGCTCTGTGTCAGAGTGGCTTCGCGTGTTAGTGTTTTTTCTACCTCCACCAGGGTCTTTGGGGGGTTGGCTCAGTCCCCACTCTATTCTCCCCCTAACTCCTGCTTAATGCCAGTTACCCCCCACTACCAGTCCCCTCACCCCAGCTGGAGCTCTCTCTCTCTCCATCCCATCACTCAAGTGCAGCACCCCCCACCCCCCTCCCTCACATCATTCATTCTCTGTCGCCTTCAGTCCCCAGCGCAGGGGTGGGCTTTGGCCTAACCGGACTACTGAAGAGCCATTCACTGACTAGCCCCCTTCTCTCTCTCTCTCTCTCGCTTGCTCTCTCTCGCTCACTGTCTCTCTCCGTCTCTCCCCTCGGGCTATCCGCCACAGATCCCCCCTGCAATCAGCCTCAATGGCCTTGCCGCTGCTCTCGACCCCTTTATGTCCCTGCCAGCGATGGCCCATTACACATAACACGGCCGCACTTGTGCACTGATTGGCGGTTTTCAGACGCATAGTGGGCTGGTGGGATGCAAAACACGCAGGCGGTTGAGGCTGGGTTGATAACCGGTTTGGAGCGCGTTGCGTGAGGCCAGGTCTCAACTGTGGGAGGTGAATAGGGCTTAGTGTCTCATGGAAATTGTGTTCTGAGGTCAGCTATGGATCATGGTGCAAATGATCGTTCATATTCACACAAACACACACACACACACACACACACACACACAAACACCTTTTTCATGTGCACACAAACATATAACCTTGCCATTCTTTGCTGTTTCTCTCCATATTTTTCTCTCTCTCTCTCTATCTCTATCTCACTCACTCCATCTCTCTGTCTCTCTCGCTCATAGCCAGACATGGCCTGAGACGACCACACACACTCTGCATGCAGACAGCAGCCGTGCTCACTCGAGCTGGTGCTCCTTGGCAATAATAGGCTGGGAGTTCCCATTGCTCCTCTCGGCTTGCTGAATGCTCTTATCAGCGCTCCCAGGAGGAGCTCTCCTGTGGAAATGAGCAAAGTCACGCTTTTCCACAGAGGGGCCCTCTTTGGAAAGATCTTAGTGTGTGTGTGAGAGAGAGGGATTGAGTGTGCGTGTGTCTGGGTCTTTGTGTGTGTATGTGTGCATGTGTATGTTTGTGTATGTGTATATGTCTCTGAGTGTATGCGTGTCTATGTATAGGAGGACAGATGTATGTGTGTGTATGTTTTTGCCTGGGAGTGTCTATGTTATCGTGTCTGAGATCTGTCTGACGGACTATATTTGTGTGTGAAAGCGACCTTTGAGGATGAGTCTGTCCCTGGAGGAAGACATCAGTGACTATGAAAGGGGATGGTTAGTAGTGGAAAATCCTGCAAATCCTGCTGTGTCCTTTTCCTTCTAAATCCAGCTGCTGGCCCGGCTGTCTATAGAGTGTAAACACTAAACACAGTTTCATACGGGCACCTCTTCATTGGCAGCATCCTGGTCCTGGTGCCCATGGCCTGCCCTGGAATCAGTTCAAGCCCCAAGATCCAGGGTGGAGTCAAGGAAATGCTGATAAAGGATCAGTGTTTTGCAAAAAAAAAAAAAGGAAAGAAAAAAGAAAACAACAAAAACAGAGAAACATGGTAGACTAGCGTTGGGAAAACCGAGTATTTTTTCCGGGATGTACTATCTCATTTTGCCTCTTTCTCTCTCTCTCTCTCTCTCTCTCTCTCCTCTCTCTCCCTCTGTCTGTCATTCTCTCTCTCACTCTCTCTCTCTGCTCTCTGAGTCTCCATGCCCACAGCCGGGTTGACCAGACTTGGCCTGAAGTCAAGGAGGTAATCACCGGAAAAGCATTTTGGCGCACAAATACTGTTTGCAGATGCCCCCACTCCTTGGGAGTGGAGGCAGAGGACTGAAAAGACCAGCCTGTTTTTTTTGTTGTTTTTTTTCGACTATTATTTTTGTAGGGAGTAAATAAAATACATGGGCCTCGTCTGACTTCCTGATTTATTTAATGAATTCCAATAGAAGCCCTTTGGTGTGTTGAATGTTTGGCGTGGCCAGGACGTACTGTTCAGTCTACGAGATTCACTCAGCTCTTTGAAAAGTGAAATCGTTTGAAGGGGATTAGGACGTGGCTTTAGTGAAAACTCTGTTACTTCCAAAGGCTGACTGACTCTGGGTGGATTTGTGTGCAATTTGTGTGGAATCATCCTTTTTCCTGTCTTGGGGAGCCTTTGGCTCTCTGCAGTGGTTACTTGTGTTTTTTGTCATGTTTGTGGTATTGTGTGTGTGTGTGTGTGTGTGTGTGTGTGTGTGTGTGTGTGTGTGTGTGTATGTGGACTTATATGTATGACTATATGCCTCTGTAATGTTGCTCTGTGTATTTATGTGTTGGCTTAATGTTTCATGTATACAGTAATAATTTGATAATAGCTGTGTGTTTCTGTGTCTGTCTGTGCTGTTCTGTGATGTCTCATCTTTTGTTTGTCTGTGTGTGCTCATTACCATGTGTGTGTTCGTGCACATGTGTATTACACACGTATCTTGGCGTCTGTGTGTGTGTGTGTGTGTGTGTGTGTGTGGGTGTGCTGTGCGTGTCATCTTGCAGGCATCTTATGTGTCCTCAGAGCTGAGTGACAGATCTGTGTGGTTAGGCCTGGCGCCATGCGCCACTAAACATCCAGAGATGCTCCCTCCCCCCCTCCTCCTCCTTCTCCTTCTCCCTCCCACAAACCCCCCTCGGGGCTCTTCCCCACTCGCTCACTCGCCTGCAGACCCTTTCCATCCCAGCGTCTTCCACACACGCATGCACACACACACACCACACGCATCTCCACTCCACCACTTTTCTGTGACCACCAAAAAACACACACACACACTCAAAAGTTCGCAGTTATTTATTAATGACATGTTGACTGTGCATTCCCATTCAATTTTGCGGTATTCTATCATTTTATTCTCATTTTTCCATTCCTCTGCAAATGCCTGTGTGAAATTATATTATATTATTTTATTTATTTATTTATTTGATGGCTGACTTTATTTTATAACTTTTTTTTTGGTAACTACGCTGGGGGAAACACGCTCTGCTGTCGTCCCGCTGAAACCACCACCGTTAAGTCCCTCGCCCGCTGCCTGCCTGCCTGCCTTTAATTACTCTCCCCGGAACGGAGAGCGGAGGGAAGCTCTTCAATTAAACGCGCGGGATTGATGAGGCCGTCGCCCTTATCGCCGCCATGCTAATAGAATAGGATTGGCCACTCAGCCTGGGCCACAGGCACAAGCCGACTCCCAGCCACAAAATTACCCACAGAGAGGAGCAGGAGGAGAGAAGGAGAAAGACGGAGCGAGAGAAAGAGAGAAAGAGAGAGTGAAATAGAGAGAAACACAGAGATGTGGAGACAGACGGAATAAGAGAAAAAGGCCGAAATAGTCAGAGAGTTTGGGGGAGAACGAGGGAGAGAGAGAGTCACAAGCAGAAAAGTAACAGAGTGAGACAGACAGAGAGAGAGAGAGAGAAACAGACACAGAGAGTGAGCCAACGAAAGAGAGACATAGAAAGCTGCCATCTCACTGTCGCGCCAGTGGCTGTACTTACTGTAATTGCTTTGACCCCCCCACCATGCTCCCTCTGTATGTGGTGGGAGTGCTGGCTGGTGATGGTGGTGGTGGTGGTGGTGGGGGGGGCTTTGAAAAGCAGAGGCTGCAGGGATGAGAGTGTCACTGCTCCTCATGGTTGCCTGACTGCTCATGTCACTCCAAGTGCTGGTTTTGTCTTCTTTGATTTCAAGTTTTTGTTTTTTTTTCCTTTGTTTTTATGTGTTTTTTGGTCTCTTTGTGGGTCGTCGGTTTGCTCTCTCTCTCTCTCTCTCTCTCTCTCTCTCTCTCTCTCTCATCTTATCAGGCCCAGGAGAGGCCCTGACTGCCTGTTGGCCTTGTCTGGTTTTGTGTTCCTCTTTCCCTCCCCCATCTCTCCCAGACATCTCCTCAGTGGAGAGAGAGAGAGAGAGCCTTGACTGCTCTCAAACAGGGCCAGCCAGGATGTTGGGAGCGGATGTTTATTGTCACGTCCATCCTGGGCTTCTGCGGACATGCTCATCCTAATCAAGATGACACCTGCCTCTGGTTTGCGAAAATGAATTGCACTCGCTCTCTCTCTCTTTTCTTTCTCTAGCTCTCTCTCTGTTTCTTTCATTCAGTCTGTCTCTGTTTGTCTTACTAGATTCATTCAGAAAGGTCGGATGTATTTGCAAAGCTGCTGTTTGCATTCGCCGCTCTTTGTTTGAATGCATCTGTTTGAGAAAGCGAGCCCCCCCACCTCCCAACACACACACACACACATGCACACACACTCTAAAACTTTCTTCAAAAGTTCCTCAGAAACCGCTTTCAAGTGGCTAGAAAAAAAATCAGTTTTCTAATAATGTTTTCAAGTGGGGTTTACAGGAATCTCTCTTCAATGCATATCTTATCATAGATAAATAAGGGCATCTTGACTCACATACCCAGGAAGAAGGTTGTGGAATCAGGAGTTTTTTAAGATGGTAGGTTGCAGCCTAATGCAGAACACTCATAAATCCCTACTGGCTGGAAGAGCCTGTTTGAGATTCTTCGACGGCAGACGCTGTGCCCTTTCATGTTTAGGAAAGGGAGCGAATCAGTATTCACTGCATTAATCAGGCATTCATGATGCATACTACATTTAATCTATCATATAGGTCAAAATGTTTGTTGGAGGACCTTCGTGTGATTCTCTTGTTTCGCAAAGAGATTTCTGTTTTGTCCAAAGGCAAAGTCCTTCAAGGCCTGGCAGGAGTGTTCAAAGTTATTTTCCTTTTCTTTTTTCTTTTTCTTTCTTTTTGGTGTCTGAATCATCCCCTTGCTTTCTCTATACGCTAGCTTTGCAAAGAGCTGAGAAATGAAGTTATGTGTCAGAACTGTTATACAGCTCCTATTACGCAGGGCTGGATTTATTGGAGACGTTGAGGACCTGCTCTTGTGTTTTTGTTTGAGTGCTAAGCCCTCGCTCTGCCAAAGACACACCCCTGGCTTAGATCACGCTCCCTCCCTCCCTCTCTCTCTCTCTCTCTCGCTCTTTCTCTTTCTCTTTTTTGGCAAGTCGCATGCGAGAGGCCTCGGAAGAAAACTACTCACTTCCTGTTGACACACCCCAGTAGCCCCCCCTACCCCCTCCCCACTCTACTTCTCTCCCCCCCCCCCCCCAAACCCCTCCTTCCCAACCAAGCCCACCCCAATCCGCCCCCTGAAGACCCTTTAATGTTCTGGCTCTGTGATTTGCGTCAAAGCCCCCTGGATTCAAGATGTGAGGGGAAGAACAAGCTCAAAAAACAACATAAACACAGGAAACAAACAACAGACTATTTTGCCCAGAACCTTTTAGATCCCTTCCTGAAACCTCTTAGATACTCCAGCTCGTGTTGGTTAAACTTTTGACCTAGCTTCAATCTGGTGCACATTTATAGATATCTATACTGCTGTTTTTGCATCTATACATCTATCTATCTATATCTATATATATCTATCTATATATATATATCTATCTCCAGAGGAGGGCTGTAATGTATAGCACAGAAGCCTGCTGGCAGTTATTTCTGTAGTGCTGATGCTGTAATCCTTATGCCAGTTTGTTGCTTTCACTGCAGTGCTGCACTGGAATGCACTCCTATACTCTCTGCCTCTGCTCGCCTTTCCTCCTCTCCTCTCCTCTCCTCTCCTCTCCTCTCCTCTCCAATCGACTGCTCTCCTCTTCTCCCCTCTCTTTTGCCTTGCTCTCTTCCACTCATCTACTCTATGCCAGTTCACTCCCCCCCCCCCATTTTCTCTCTGCTCTTCTTTCTTCTCCATTCCTACTCTCCTCTCCTTCCCTGTCCTCTCCTCTCCTCTCCTCTTCTCTGGTTTCCATTGCTTCTGCCTTGTGGCAGTGCAGTGCACTTCACATTTTTCAGGGTGTGTGTGTGTGTGTGTGTGTGCGCGTGTGTGTGTGTGTGTGTGTGTGCGTGCTAAGAGGTCCCGTGCTGACGTCACCATTAGGAGTGCAGAGCAAAAAGCAGAGCCAGACCAACTGCAGCTGGGACTGGGCTGGGAGGCTTTGGTGCAGGGCAGAGTTAAGATGGGGCTGCAGACATTTCTTGCACCGCTGCCAAAATGCCTCCCCAAGTTTGCGGCGGTGCTGTGCTGTTTTGTCCCAAACTAATGGGTAAGGTGGTCTGTTTAGATTTCAGAAGGGAAGGCTAGGGCCGGGCTGAGCCTGCGGGAGGTGAGAGGTTGCAGAAACAAATGATTGCCCGAGAAAAAAGGAAAAGCAAAAAAAAAAAGCAAAAAAGCAATCCACTCAAGAGTAGTCACCTTGATTAGGTTCCTGTTTGCCCACCATGACTGATGGCTGAACTCTTCTACTCCGCTTTCAAGCTGCTCTCTCGCCACTAATGAACACAGGCCCTGTAATTGAAATTTCCCAAAATGCTGTGCAAACTTGGACGGTTGTTGCCAGTGTGCAGGCCTCCATCTTCTCCCTATGGTTGACTGCTGAACCCATGGCTAGGCCCGTCACTAGTCCTCCATGGTGAGAATGCTCACAGGGCTCACAGGCTTTCCTCATTTCCCTGATCCTTTACCCCACTGTGAAAGCTCATTGTGGATAGCCTGAGACCAGAGCAGTGGTGTGGAGATTTTACCCTCCATACTGGAGTTATGTGGAGCATAAAATCTCCACACTGTACTACTGGGCTTAGAGACTGGGTGTTGGAGTGCCAGATGTATAGTCCATGGAGTCCATGAATGAAGAATTGATGGAATGGTGAATCAGTGTGAAAGAGGAATGGATTGGGGTAGGAGAGGGAGTGTTTGGTTTCTGTGTGTGTGTGTGTGTGTGTGTGTGTGTGTGTGTGTGTGTGTGTGTGTGTGTGTGTGTGTGTGTGTGTGTGTGTGCATGTGTGTGCATGCATATGTCCACTCATAACTCCTGTGTGGTTACGGTTAGAGACTGAATGATGTCCGGAGGGGCACACCTTATCAGTAGAATGATTACCCCCCCTCCCTACACACACTCACACACACACACACACACACACACACACACACACACACATACATGCACACTCTCAAACACCGACACACACACACACACACAGACGCTCATACACCCAGTGGCTGGGGCCTGGCGCAAGCCTTCAAAGGCTAAAGGGATTAATGCCCTCCACAGCTAATGCAAATTACCCAGGAAAATAAATGACTGTGTGTGGGTGTGTGTGTGTGTGTGTGTGTGTGTGTGTGTGTGTGATTTCCCTGATGTGGGCCAGAGGTGAGCTTGTGCATTTCAATGTCGTGAGATTGCAAGGCTCTCAGCCGCAATCACAAACGCTTCAACGGAGATGGCAGGCCTGACACCAAATCAGATGAGCGTCGCTGTGGCTGACAATCAAAAAACTCCCTCCTCTGCACTGCAACATCCCTGTGGATGAACCCAAATGCTATTTCTGCAATTCATCACTGCCGGCTTTGCTCGACTACACTGTGTGTATGAAGAGCTAAAGCACGTCAGCAGAGACTATATTTGAAGCATGCAGAGACTTTGTGAGTATGTACCATTATCCTTGACTAGATGAAGAGGAGAAGCCTGGATAGAGCGGGAGGGAGAAATAGAGAGAGAAGGAGAGAGAGGAGAGAGAGAGAGAAAGAGAGGGAACAAAAGATGGAGAGAGATTATGAGAAATGGAAGAAAAGAGAGGGAGCGAGCACGACTGGAAGAGAACCAAACAACCCTCTCTGGTTATCAGTTGGTCTGAGCTACTACAGAGGTCTGTTTACCCGAGGAAATGGCAGGAGAGGAGAGATGAGTGCACATGGAGTGGAGGAAGGGAGAGAGAGAGAGAGAGAGAGAGAGAGAGAGAGAGAGAGAGAGGTGGGGGTGGGCGATGGCACTCCCACATGAAAGAGTGTGTGGGTCATGGAGAAGGAACAGAGCTCATCACGGCGGAGTGAGGCCCAGCTCTGATCCTCAGGGATCCGTGGTGATGGTGTGACCCTCCTGCCTGGCCTGGGGGCTCTTCCTCTTCCTTTTGCCTCTTTCTCTGCCTCCCCCTCTCCCCACCACTCCTCCACTGGCAACCTCCTCTATGTTTCCTCTGTCTCCACTGGAGCTGAAGCAATCTGAGGGCTTCCAGGGAAATCCTATAGGGGCTATAGACTCTGTCTCTGTCTGTTGCTTTCCTCCTTTCGCTTCCTAGCTTGGTCTCCCCTTCTACCTCCCTCTCTCTCTCCCTCTCTCTCTCTCTCTCTCTCTCTCTCCCTCTCTCTCTCTCTCTCCTTCTGTGTGTCATTCTCCAGCTAGAAATGATCCTCCAGCTACAAATGACCCTTTCCTGAGCCCTGCTGTGTTGCAGCATGACAGCTGTTGCTGTTACCATCTTGACAATTATCATTTTATTGTTCATGTGCATGAAAGATGCAATTACGCTTGGCAGAATGTTGAATATTCATACCCTGTCTGTCTGTCTGTCTGTGTTTGTGTATACACGCCTGTCTGGCTTGCGTGTGTGTCTGTCTGTGTAGGTGGGCACACGCATGGGTTAGCAGTTTTTTAATGTGTTAGTGAGACTGTGAGATAGGTGATGCTGTGATTAGGCCTATGTGATTTTTTTTTTAAAAATGTGTGTTTGTGGCATTGTTATGTGTGTGATTTGACAGAAAGCGTGTGTGGTATGTTACCGAGCTTTTGTGTGTTTGTGTATATATCTGTGTGTGTGTGTGTGTGTGTGTGAGAGAGAGAGAGAGAGAGAAAGAAAGAAAATATGTACAGAAAATATGTACATTCCCATCTTCTGTAATCGTTGTCTCTACTACTGCTCATGCAGGCACATAGCCCCATGTTTGCCCTTGAGTCTCCATATATATTGA
>PYXC01001308.1:2777500-2877500 GCA_015244755.2 Tenualosa ilisha | reverse complement strand
TGTCCCCCTCGGCTGCCACAGCTTTAGAGCTACTTTTGGGGAATGGGGACCCGCTCTCTCTTTCTCTCTCTTTCTCTCTCTTTCTCACCCATGCTGGCTCTGTGTTTCTCATCCTTTTTTCCCTCCGGGTTCTCACTTTTTTATTTTCTTTAGCACTTGTGTGTGTGTGTGTGTGTGTGTGTGTGTGTGTGTGTTTGTAACTTTATGACTTTGTGTGCCAGCCAGTCGTCATTGTCTTTGTGTGGTCATGTTTTCGTGTGTCTGTGTGGGTGAGTAGCCTATCTCTACGTCTGTGTGTGTGTGTGTGTGTGGCTTCATTGCAAGTGGGGGTTTTACAGCACCAGCTGTGGGGAAGCTTTGTACGTCCTCTGATGTCGTCGGGACGGCCATAAAAAGCCCGTATTAGACTGAGCATGCTCGGGCCTCCGTCCGCCTGCCTGTTGGTGGTCACCGAAACCAATGGAACTCTCGCTGTCCTGGTCCACAGAGGTCCTGTCTCTGCTGCATTCCCCGCATGCTTTTAGCCTTCGGCTAGCGAGCAGCAACACAACACACAAAGAGGCAGTGACTCTGAGCCACAGCTCTGCATGTCGCCTCCCTTTTATGGAGCCTCTGCCACCCACAATGCCCATATTTACATGACACACATAAAGCTTTCTGTGTTACACAGGCATAAACAAGAAAGAGGGGCCTCTTTACAGAGGTGTCCGTCTCTCACACACACACACACACACCCACCCACACACACACACACACACACGGAGAGAAACACTGTAATCTTAAAGAACAGCTCTTCGTGTCTTGAAAGAGCTCTGAAGTGGGCTCGCTCATCTTTGTTTTTTTCTTCTTTTCTTTTCTGTCGCGCTCTTTCCCCCAATCCCAAGCTCTTAAGCCCGTGCTCGGCACGCTCGGCTCCGGGAAGGGATTAGGAAGCGGATGTGGAACCTGTTTTCTTTGCGACTACTTTTCCGACTTTTTTTTGTATGTCTTTTCATTGAATTTTAATAACCTCGCGACTAGCGTCCATTATTTATTAGCCGCTGTGAACTTCCCCACTTTTTTTTTTTAACAGTCTGTGGGCTGTGACGAGTGTGTGTGTGTGTCTGCATGCAAGTGAGAAATGTCACCATGCTATGACGTGGTGTCCTGGCCTGAATACATGTTCAATAGAGAAAGACAGAGGGAGATAGATAGAGACAGGATGAGTGATGGAGAGGAAGACTGGGAGAGGTAGTCAGAAATGCTCTCAATCACAAAAAAACTTTTGGAAAAAATCTCATCTCTGACTCATGAAGTCAATAAAAAACTTTTTTTTTTATTCTGCCACGTTGATTGTGCTGTCTGCTGTCATTATATGAAGACACACAGATGCATGTGCACACATACACACACGGCACATATAATCTTTTACACAGTGCCTGTGTTTGTATATGAGCAGGAAAGGGTCTCTGTGTGAACAACTTAGCGTGTGTATGGGTGAATTTTAACAGTGATGTGGCAAATGGTGAAAATGGCTCCTTCATTACTGCAAATTGGAACACCAGTTATCATTGACCTGAATTGCACTGGAACACGTACTGTCTGAATCATCAATAGAGTGTCTAATGCTTCAGTCCCTTTGACTCTACAACCCTAGACACTCAAACGTTGTTTCTCTCACTTTCACTGAGTCACACACTCACAGAAGTGTGTGCTCACACACAATTGTGCACATGTTCACAGAACAGACACACACACACACGTACACAAAAACACTATCACTCACTCATACACCCTCTCAGTGTTTCATGACAGCCTTGCTGACTCATGGATTTTGCATGAAATAGCACCCTGCCACTGGTGACGGACAGATAGCAGTCACCCCCATACTCCCTCACCCGTTTATCAATTGTCAATTTGTGGCTCTCTGGGTACATCTGAAAGTGCTGAAGTGTTCTCTCTGTCTTTTCCATGTTAAACTGTCGTTTATTCCTTCAACTCCTTCTATTTGTCCAATCATGAGTGAAGCTGCCTCGGTCTTAGAGCACACTGAGCTCTCCAAGACTGCTATTGAGCTCAGAGGCTTTACTGTCGATCTGTAAGCCATCTCAAGCCCTCCCTCACCCACCCAACCACGTCACCTCACCTCCACCTCCGCCTCGTTCTCTTCTGCTTCCGCCTGTCCTGGACTCCCTCCTACATACGCTGTCACGTGCGGTGTCGTTTCTCGGCTCCCGCGCCTGGTTTCTGAGCATGCCCGTTTTGCCCCAACTCCTCCACACTGAGCATCATGGGGAGATGAGATGAGATGAGTAGGGCTGAGTGGGATGGTGGGAAACAACAGAAGGGATAAGGCTGTGCTGTTCAGCAAACACCACAGTGTCCTACTAGACAATAATATGCTTACCCAAGGCCAAAAAAAACACCCCCTCCTTCCCTACACACACATACACACACACATTCACAGAGACAGACACACACACACACACGCAAAAACACGCTGAGATTCAAGGTCAGTTTCTCCAGGGAACCAGACTGTTATCCTGGCTCTGCTGTCGCTCCCTTGTTGTAATTCCCAGCTGATTAGCCATGTGCCGTAGCAGACTTACTTAGCTCCTGGGCACTAGCGTACCGTCGTGTACAGCACAGCGCAGCATCCTCTTAGCGCCACCAGACACGCATACTTACTGAAGTGGCATGATTTAAATGGGGAGAATGACAGAGCCATTCCAGCATTGCACAATGTAATCTTTATCTGCTGCAGTACAAGCCAACTGTCTATTAAACCATCCTGTCATTTCCAGTGCATTCTCCTCTTTCTAGAAACTGAATGGAAAACCTGTTGACTCTTAACACATTTGACAGCTATTCTGTCAAGTGACTCAAGGCTTTCAGGGCTTGGGATTTTTAAAAATCATTTGCAGTACCTGTAAAAAATACATTTCAAGACTTTTGTCTTGCTTTGGAAATATTCCAAACTCTTTTGGCTGAAGTAAGTTTTTGAATCATTGGACCAAAGAGATGGTTGCATGATGTTTGTGCATTAGGGCGTTTCCATTGAGTTATTCGCAAGATATGCTTTTTGCATGTGTTGCTGTTTTGTTGCAGAAGTGTATAGACTTGTATATCTAGGTTGTGTTGACTCGTTGTGCTTGTCACTAGCCTCTGTTTTGTCCTAATGGCAGCTGTGTTTCTAACTGGCATGTTTTGTCCTTTGTGCGTAGAGATGTCCGGAAACATGTTTTGTTAAGAAACAGTCGGCTGACAATGCCGCAGACAGAGATCATGTCACATGTCACACACAAATGAGGAATGCTCTCCTCACCAGCCCTCAGGTACCTCTCACAGAACAAAATAACTGAAATGGTTTCAATACCAGGTCGTGTGAGCTTTACAGGCCCATTCCTGTGGTTTGGTTTTCCTTGTATGCTGCGACCCCGCCACTAACGCTGCACTAGTTATTACCAAGCTCTTCCGGCGTTTTTCATTTCATCACATGGCCGTTTAGCAGGACATTGAGTTCTGAAAGCCATTCCTGATTAAGCGCCGTGAGAATTCTGATGGCGTCTCTGGGTATTGACACCCCCCCGCCTGTGTTTGTTGTGCTCCTCTCTGCAGTAATTGGTGTAGAAGTTTGGCAGTGTGAGTCATTGACTAGTGGATAGACTGATGAGGAGGAGTGGGTCTACAGCTTAGGAGCTACTCCCAGATACAGACATAAGCAATATGTGTGACAGGCTAGTCAATGTGGGTGTAATTCATGTTTGTCCATTCAGTTGATGGAATATTTCTTTTCTTTTTAGACTCTGTTTAATTTAGACTTTCTGTCTCAGTGCTGAACACCCTTGTTTCCCAGTGGTCCGTTGGGCTGAATACTCTCATTCCCCTAAAGTTCAGTTCACTTTGTCGATATTTCTAGATGCATCCATAACTTCCCCTATAGCCAGGAAATGAGCGAACATTATGGTCAGACCGCCTATAAGTTACTCTCCCTTTTTTTACTTTTCCTCTCTCCGCTCTCGCTCCACACTCCCCACTTTATAGGTGCCACTAATGAAACCATTGGCAGCAGCGCCATAATTGATATCTTCTCAGGCTTTAAATTAAGGCCTCCTCCTTCTCTCCCACCCTCGCTGAGAGTGGTAATTTTCATCTCTCTCTCTCTCCCCGCCAGCCATGGAGCGCCAAGACCCCCCCCCCCCCTCCCCTAAATATGTCATCCCACCCAGACTGGTGAGGTATGGGAGCGCAGAGGTCTCTGGGAAGGAGCACTGAGGAGAACTTTTAGCACTCTGGGGGCCCATGCTGTGTCATTAGCACCAGTGGCTGGAGGCCTGCAGGGATCTGGCAGAGCGACCACTGCCTCTTCCTCCTGCTGCTCCTCCTCCTGCTCCCCCCCCCCCTCGTTCTCCTCCATCGGGCTGCTCTGAACCACTGCCACCACCCCAGGGGTAGGAGTGGGTTGTGCAAGAGGCGGGGTAGGGGTGGATAGGAATGATGATGGCTAGCCAACATGCCTGAGAACAAGCCACATCCTCCCCTGAATTTGGGAGGCCGCTAAGCACTGAGAGATTTGGAGGGTTAAATAAGCACCCTCTGTGCCAACATCCACTCCCCCTGCCATCAACCCCCCCAAGTCACCCTCCCTCCCTCCAAAAAAAAAGATCCCCAGCGGCTGAAGTTGCCTCCAACACCTCCTCAGATGAATGCTTGCAAATAGGCTGCTGGGATTGTGCTGTTTATGACATGATCGTTTTTTGGTATCCTGCCGTTGGGTGGGGAAGAGTGTATGGTGGGATGTTGTGGGCCAGGAAGGCAGACAGGCTCATTCTCCGTGCGGCAGACTTTGATTAAAATGATTAATCACTGCATAAATAGACGCAGCCCAGGGAGCCACGGCCGCTGGCAAACAAATGTTGATGATATTAAACTGCTTTGAAGCGGCCCTCGACCGTTTATGAGCAAATAAGCTTTGTAAAGTGTCAGCGTGAAGGGCTTCTTTAGCATGACCGAAGCCATTTGGTTTGCAGCAAGTGACTCAAGAATTGCCACCACAACACATAATCCTCTGTCGTTGAAATTTCCACCAACCGTATGAATCAATATGCCATTCAGTTACAGCCTGCGTGTGTTTGTGTGTTTGTGTGTGTGTGTGTGTGTATGTGTGTGTGTGTGTTCTTGTGTGTATGTGTGCTTAATAAACACACACTCTCCAAACCACCTTGCTTCCTCCCTCTCCAAGCCTCTTTAGCAGGGAGAGAGAGCCCAATTCATTCGTGTATGGATTCGGTAATGATTGAGATGGACAATCTTGTTAAAGGCTCCTGTCTGGCGGGCCATGGCGGGTCTGGCAGGCGTTAATAACACAGACACACACTGTAGAAACCCAGCCCCCAACTAGGCAGACACAGCAGCCCAGCCCAGGAGGGGGGAAGAAAACACACACACACACAGACCAACCAACCGACCACCTCCCCACATCCTTAAGTGCCGGCGCCAATCCAGTGCCGTTGGTCATCCAGCAAGCCTGGGTGTTCCTCCGCACCTTCAGGTTGACTTTGGCATGTTTGTCTTTAGTGCTGCTCAGCTGGCCGCTGGAGGAGGAACCTTCACAATCCTGAAGGAAAATTGTGACATTTGACATTTGGACCCAAAAAGAAGATTCAGTTGAGTCATAAATCCAGAAGCAAAAGACCATTGAACCTCTCAGAACGATGCTGTTTTCTTTTCAGTGCAGTTCAGTTCAGTTTGTTTTTTGTCCTTAAATGCTTACGTGAAACCCTGTTTCTGAAGCACATGCAATTCTGTTGTAATTGAACCAGATAATGATGCTTCTGCATCAGTGGAGCAGAACTGAATTTGTAGGCTTGTGTCGTAGTTGGTGTTCTGTTGTGTTGTCGACTTCAGTTTAAAAAATGTAACACTCTGCTAGGAGTGTGTATGTTGATGGTCAAATATATTCAGAATGTAAATCTTATGAGAGGGGAACAGCAGTTTAAACTATGAATCTGAGGTCATTTACATGAGTGGAATTCACACACACGCACACACACACACTCACACACACACACACACACACACCCCCAAGCACACACAAGCACACTTAGCGGGCGACTTTCATTTGTCAGATTTATGAATACTCTATGAGGTGAAAATTGCAGCTCCATAAAAATGATCTGAAGCCTACATGCTCAGACCATCTGAGACACCCACACTGCCCTCTACCTTCCGAACTGATGCATTGTAATCAAG
Source organism: Tenualosa ilisha (assembly GCA_015244755.2). NCBI lineage: Eukaryota > Metazoa > Chordata > Actinopteri > Clupeiformes > Clupeidae > Tenualosa > Tenualosa ilisha. The sequence goes on along the minus strand of PYXC01001308.1, from coordinate 2,871,269 downwards.
TGAACCAGTCTGCCTCTGGCTCCCACCATTGCATGCCCATACACACACACACACACACACACACACACACACACACACACACACACGCACGCACACACACACACACCCCACTGCACAGGCACCGTTTCATTGGCACAGTACACACAGACAAATCGTAAAAATTAATCTCCGCAAACACATTAATGGACAGAATTAATAGACAGGGAGCCATTTCATCCCTCACTGGGCTTATCGCCTGTTCCCAAAAGTGCACAAAACGCGGCTGATCATTGGCTGTAATTATCCCCCCACCCCCCCACCCCCCCCTCCACTACCATCCTCCCATCACCCTTCCCCAAAACCAACCTGTGCACGTACCAGTGCACCTGTTCCCGCATGGCCGCGGGAAATGAAGGCGATTCCTCAGCGCTGCGGTCCCTGCTGAAACGCATCTGATTTATATCCCCCCTCCGCGTGTGGGGGAATTATTACAAGAGGGATCAGTCACACCCAGTCACCTCTGCTGCATTACTATGGTTAGACTGCTGCTACTAGACTACTTCCTCAGCATTGAGAGTTTGGATTGGCCGATCACTTCTGAAACTTGGAAGGTCCAGATCCATCAACCCTAACACCCAACACACACACACACACACACACACCAAGAGTCTTGTGAAATGCAAAGGATGCTCTTTGAATAATAGTGGCTCATGTTTGACCCCCGGGGCACAGAGCAGGAGCACCTTGCAGAGAGCGGTTCGGTTTGATTCCGTCCGACCCCTTACTTTGTGCTCTGCCTTTTTGAGCTTCCTCTCCTCCCCACGACGAGGATGAGTCATCTAAGCCCGAAGCTGTATCAGAGGCCCATCAGACAGACAGGCAGAAGGAGAAGGAGAGAGAGAGAGAGAGAGAGCTCTCGGCACTGGGGGTCCTTGTCGCTGTTTTTCTGGCGCTCTTGGCTGCGAGAGGGGCCCGCGGCCAGCAGGGGGCGACAGTGTCCTTGTCACCCTCGGCAGGCAGGCAGGCAGGCAGGCAGGCAGACAGGCCAAGCACAGCCTCCAGTCAGCTCAGCTGAGCAGTGATCCCTCTCTCACTGAACGAGTTTCCAAACAAGCCTTAAGGGAGAGCTAACCTTTTCATGGGCGTGAACAACAGGTTGACTGTGCTTAAGTCCGCCATGACTGAAAACCCTTGATGATAATTGTGAGCAGGTGTGTGAGTGTATGTGTGCGTGTCTGTGCATGTTTGTGTAAGCTTGTGCAAGCATCATTGCATTTCTTTGTGTGCAGATGTGTATGCTTACTCATTCATTTGTGTGTGTGTGTGTGTGTGTGTGCGCAGTGCAAATGCTTGCTTGCTGTAAGAGTGAGTGTGTGTGTGTGTGTGCGTACATGCATTGCATTTACTCTTATAACTGTGTGTCCACGTGTGCGTTTGTTTGTAGCATCTGTGTGCGAAGGTGTGTGTGTGTGTGTGTGTGTGTGTGTGTCCATACGGGACCCCCTATTGGGGAAAGCATATTGTGGGCACAATGCGCTCAGCAGGGGTCTGATAGAAATGGACCTGAGGCACATTTCAGGGGGAAGGCTGTCTTCCTTTTCCTCTCAGCAAGGGGTCTTCGGCATCTCTTACGCTTCGATCTCGCCATCCCATCGCCCCACATGTGGACTGCTGTGGCCGTGGGTGTGTTTACGTGTTTAAAAAGATCCATAGAATCTCCTCTCGGTCTTACCGTATTCCGTTTAGCTGATTTCCCTTGTCACCTGGGTGTTTCCACGCTTGGCAACAGGCTCAGTCTGCTTCACAGTCCGCTCCAGAGCCGAGCGAGCAAAGTGTTTTGCGATCACACCTTATGCCAAGCCAATCTGTTGTGTGTTTTGGCTTGCAAATGAAATTGACCTTTGCCGGGCGCCTTGGGGACTCTTTCGCCGCGCAATGCAACGCACAACAAAACAATCTTTCCCGTTGTTTTCAACTCCCATCTCAAGGTAATCTACAAGAAGATGTATGGCTCTGATCGCTAATCTGATTTTAAAGCCCCCCCTCCCCCTCCGATCATTAATGCAAATTTTTATGGATTATAGGCAGAAGGCTTAGGGGAGTAGAGGATTTGTATGGAGTGCATCTGTGTTTGAGCTGCTTGTCCATAGGAGAGCAGTGTTGAGTCATCCAGCACCCTAAAGCATGTGGAGCATGGACTTTTCTGTGCATCTGTGTGTGTGTGTGTGTGTGTGCCGTCTTTGTATCTGTGTGTCTGTGTGTGTCGATCAAGAGACAATGATCAAAGTGTCAGTGTTAGTAATGATTCCCCCCTCTCTCCCTTTCTTTTTGCATGTCCTGTTGGATTACTCTTCTTCTCCACAAACAGGTAAGCTCATTCAGAAATTCTTCCTCTACAGCTGTGTTTGTGTGTCTGGCCGTAGCTTTGCACTCTCTGCAGGGATTTGCAAAAGCAGCAAACAAATGATTTGTGCCATTAGAAACCCGTTGTGTCTCTGAAGGATTAAGCCGGAGTGATTATCATGTGCAGATTCCGTAGGCTACAGCCATGTGTTTATTCACTATCAGTGCTATTGGGCCATGGTAGTTATCAAGCACGGGCGAAGCAACCTCATTGGCAGTACTGGAGCTGTGTGGTCCTGTCGAGCTGCAGGCCCTCTCTGTCCATTGTGACCTCTGTGTTGGTTTATTCATGGGCCACATGGCTGAACGGTGAAGCCCTGCTGGCCCCCGAGGCATTGATTAGAATGTACTGCCTAATGCAAATGGGCACGTGCAGTTTCCCCTACACTCGTGCCTAAACACCTCGTAAACATATGTCTACACACTCCACACACACACACACACACACACACAAGCTGAATGTCAAGTTTGAATACACTCACGTGTTCAAATGTTATCTATGATCTCTTCATCAGGTAAAGGCCATAGTGCTGGGGAGGGTTTGTGATGTGTATGGGTGTCAGTGTGTGTGTGTGTGTGTGTGTGTGTGTGTGTGTGCCAGGGAGGGTTTGGTTCATGGGAAGGTGAGTGGAAGGGTGGGCTGCTGCTGGAGATTGCTGTCAGAATACTGCAGATTATCTTGTGTTACCGGATTCAGGTGTCTAAATCCCTTTGCCATCTCCTACTGGAAATACAGTGTGTGTGTGTGTGTGTGTGTGTGAGAGAGAGAGAGTGTGTGTGCGTTTGTGTGTGCACCACTCTCAGTGTCTCTGTGCGTTTGCACCTGTCTGTCTGTTGGTCTGTGTCTGCCTGTGGGGGAAAAAAAATAAATAAATAAACGGTTGCCATGACAACAATGCAACCAAGATTAATAGTAGTCAAAATGATGGCGGTGTCTGTTTATCGTCCTCCCTACCCCTCCATCTCTTCTCTTTGCCTGTCTCTGTATCTCACTCTTTCAATCTCATCTCATTCATCCTCTTTTCCTCACATCTGCCCTCTTTATCACTATTTCTCCCCTTCACCATCTTTCATCTTTCTCCCTTCCTTTCTTCCTTCCTTCCTTCTTTCCTTCCCCATCTCTCTCTCCCCATCTCTCTCTCTCTCTCGCTCCTCAGGTATGTCATCCCTCCTTCCCAGCATCCCCCCAACCTCACCCCCACCCCCTTCCTCTCCATACCTCTGTCTTCTGCTCAGCCTCCATCAGAATCCCTGGAGTTAACAGAGTGCTATCTGCACCACGCCACCTGATAAAATGTCTAGTAAACAGCAAACAAATTACGGCGCTGAGTAAACACCGGAAGGTTCCCCCCCAGTGATGCCTTTAAGGTGGAAGAGCACATCAGACGAGGCCAGCGATCGGAGGCTTGCCTCATTTCCTCTGCCCTGCCACAAAGCACAGGCAATATGCCCAAAAAACTTCACAAGTTTTTAATAAGGATGTCTACAGCTAGCCAGGCTTGTATAGGGTAGCCTATATCTCTGTCCTCTGCATCTGGAGCCTGGAGCAACAGAGTCTCAAACTTTAGGAGGAGATATATTATGTACTGTTCGAAAGGTTATAGTTAGTTCATGCATCACTTTAAGAAGACTGGTCAAATTAGTTCTATGTAAGCTATTTGTCAAGGCTCAGATGGCATAAGGCAAGGAGTTTTTGGAGTGTATGGAAACTTTTGCTGTGTGTGTTGTTCTCCGATCCCTGTGGGGCGAGGTGCTGTGTGTTTGTTGTGGTGGTGAGGAGCAAGGGGTCGAAAGGGTTGGGGTCAGAGAGAGAGACGGTTGTAGTGGCTCATGCTGACCCAGTTCCGTCCCCACTTCCTGCTAGAACCCTCAGCCTATCAGGCTCTTGCAGTCTGGCCTGGGGGTGGGGGTAGGGGGCTTGAGACTGCCAGGAGACCTCAGGAAATAGAGCAGGGCAGACTAACGTCACAGGCACACACACACACACACACACACTCAAGTACAAGGACGCACACACAAACATACACAAGCACATGTAGAAGCAAGTGCATACACCATCTTGCAAATATTTTCTCACACATATTTTTCATGTGAAGAAGTATTTTATCACACACACACACACACACACAACACACACACACAGAGACACACATGCATTTTTTTAAAAATACATAGATCCTCACTACACTACACTTAACATTCAAAGGGGGTGAGCTACTTATGCTGACTTGCATTTCACAAGTCATTACATCATCAATAATCACATTACAATACAGTAATAGCAGAGTTGCAGTAAAATATGTATGGGTAAGACACACACTCATACATACACACACAGCAACACATTCATACGTACACACACAGCAACACATTCATACACACACACACAGCAACACATTCATACACACACACACAGAATGGTCACACGGAGAATGTCAACACACATGCATACACCATTTGGACCTGCACATGAATGTACACACACACACACACACACACACATTCACACACAAACACACATACACCTACACACACACACACACAAACACTCACCAACACACATACATGCTGACAAACACATATTGGTACTGATGCACGGCAATCTGTCACTGCATTATCATCTGCATTATCTCCCCATTATCTGTGTCTCTCATCTGCCATTCCTCCTCCTCTCGTGTTTGGAAAGGCAGTGGGGAAGCCTCTGTGGCCAGAGCTGATTAGTGATCAATACAAAGACATTCAGCGCTGCTTAGCTTAGCTTTAGCTGCAGTTCAGCCTGCTAGTGTAGCCTGCTGCAGCTACCGTGCTACCGAGGGCCACTGAGCATGCTCCAGCGCTAGCCTGGCGGCATATAGGCTGGAGCGAGAGAGAGAGAGAGAGGGAGAGGGAGAGAGAGAGAGAGAGAGAGGGACGAAGAAACGAGCTCTCAGCATCATCGACAGCAGCAGCAGCAGCAACAGCAGCTCTGAAGGCAGCCTTGTCTCTTGCTCTCTCTCTCTCTCTTTCTCTGTCTCTATCTCTCTCTGTCTCACTGTCATCCTGCCTGTCATCCCTCTCTCTCTCTCTCTCTCTCTCTTGCGCCCCCCTCACTTTCTGTCTCTGGTACACTCTTTTTATCTCTCTCTCTCTCTCTCTATCTCTCTCTTACTCACTTGCTCACACGCACACACACACACACACACACACACACCCACCCACACACACATACACACACACACACACACACTCAATCACATTCATCCTCATTTTCTCTCTCTTATCTTCCTCTCTCTCCAGCTCAAATCTCTTTCAGTGTCCCTCCCTCCTAGCCGCACGGATCATCTGTTTATTTCTCTCACTCTCTCTTTTGCTCTCTCACTCTTTCTCTCTCTTGCTGTCTCACACTCACCCACTCTCACTCTCTCACCCCCCCCCTGCCCCCTCCTCCCCCATCTCTCTCTTCCCCTCATCCGTTCCTCTCTCTCTCTCTCTCTCTCTCTCGCTCCCTCACACTCACCCCCTCTCACTCTCTCTTCCCCTCATCCGTCCCTCACACTCTCTCTATCTCTCTCGGTTCGAGTCGGTGGTGCCCAGGAGGAGGGCACTGATCAGCGCTGCTGGCCTCTTTAGTCACGGTGTGGACTGAGCTCAGGCATGTGAGAGAGGACCAGGGAGGGGACTAGAGGTAAAGACAGACACAAAGCACAGGGCACGTGAGCGGGGACGACAAACAGAACACAGGGGAGAAGAGAGTGTGAAAGAGAGAGAGAGAGAGAGAGAGAAAGAGAGAGAGAGAAAGAAAGTTAGCGTTGCTCTCCTGCCGTACCCCCTCCGTAGATGTGGTGTGTTCTGGCAGGATTTACTGAGGTCTTCCCACGGGTAAGCATAATTAAAGTGATGCGCGCGTGTGTGTGTGTGTGTTAGAGTGTGGCAGTGCGAGTGTGACTGTGTGTTCTTGTCTGTGTGTGTGTACTGCATGTTTACTGGCAGATTTTCACACACAAGTTTTCATGTCCCCTCTAAAATATGTCACTGGCTCAGTTGTGTTGTCTGAGCTCCAAAAGAAACCCGTGTTTATACTGCTGGCATTGTGCTCGCTGTTTGATGTAGTTGTTGTGCTTGCCGTTGTTGTTGTTGTTGTTGTTGTGGTCGCTGTTGTTGTTGTTGTTGTTGTTGTTGTTGACGACGATGATGTCTTTGTGCAGCCTGGACTCGGTGTGCTGAGTGTCGAGTTGCCGTAGAGTTGCCTCTCTCTTCCAAAAGGAGTGCCCTGCAATTCCGTCTGCAGCTTGGCAAAGAGGAGAAAGGCGGCAAGCGAGCCTTCTGTGGGCAAAACTACTGATGAGGTTGCTGTTTACTGTCTCTCTGCTGGGAGCACTTCAGAGGAGTGCTTCCAGCGCAGATGAGCGTGTTTGATAGTTTATTCCTGAGCAAGGCTTTCTGAACGCAACGAGTATTCCCATCCACTTAGCTGAATTTATGCTGCAAGATGTTGATCTTTTTTTTCGTCTTTTTAGTCTCAGCTGTCACGCTGGCTGCAGTGATGAGGCGCGTTAATGCAGGAAGTCATCTTCATCCTTGTTATCACAAGCGTCATTTGTCTCATCACGTCATCTCTCCTCATCGAAATATCTGCGGAACATGCGGAAAATATGGAAATGACAGAAATATAGAAAATGCGGTACTGAATAGAAACATTATCATGATTCTGCTGTTTTGTGTGTGTGTGTGTGTGTGTGTGTGTATAGCGCTGATGTGACATCATAGTGCATCAAGTGCGGTTGGCACTGCCTATGACATCGTAATCTCAATCGTTTTCAAGTCAAATATGGATGACATTCCCTATGACATCATGATTTTAATCATTTTCTTTTGAAGGTCAGGTTTGAACAGTGCACATCTCAGGTGCTAACTTAATGAGCGATTTGGTTTTCTGAAGTAGCCCGCTGGTTGATGACATCATGGTTTAGGTCATCTTCAGGTCACATGTGGATGGCACTGGCAGGTGTTGGCAGGCAGGTATAGGCAGGGCAAGCGCTATGCTGAGGGGAGAATGTGCTATGTGTGACAGAGCCTCTCCATCAGAGGCGAAGCAGCCCTCAGCAACACTGGAGGGAGTCTATGGAGATCATTATTTCTGTGTGTGAGTGTGTGTGTGTGTGGTGTGTGTGTGTGTGTGGTGTGTGTGTGTGTGTTTGTGTTTGTGGCTTAATATGTGCATCAAAGGTCAAGCAGGGAAAATAATAACTTATGTACAAACACATCTCTCTCACATAACTCTAATATTCAAATGCAAATTAGTTGTGGAGCTTTTAAATAATATATGCAACCTGACTCAAATACACACATAAACTCACACTGACACACACTCATAACGCACACAACCTGGCTCAAACACACACATAAACTCACACTTACACACACTCATTTTTCAGTTTGCATGCAGACATAAATACGCTCACAGCCATAACCTGGCACACATACAAATGCAGGCACATAGACGCAGCAATCACTCACGCAAACACAGAAAACACACACGCGCAAACCCACAGCGCACTCTGGATCTTTCTCTCTGTCACTTTCACACTCTTGCTCATTCAAGCATACACACACACACACACACACACACACACACACACACGCACACATCTCATGAAGCAGAAGGTGGGGTGCATTTTTTGCGGCATTACATAACTGTTCTAGCACCCGTCGCTTGAAACCCCTCCATGGCCATTTCTCACTCTCAGGGGAGGCTTGGCAGTGCTATTAAGATGCTCCATGCCTCTCTCTCTCTCCCTCTCCCTCTCTCTCTCTCTCTCTCTCTCTCATCAGTCCTGGGAGAAGCCATTTTCACTGGGGCTTCCTGCTCTGGGGATAACGTCTCTCTCTGCTCTCTACCCAGGTGCACTGGGTGTGGGATAAACCCTCTCTGATCACAGGCTGCTTGTCGTCACGCTCCGCCATCCACCCTCCATCATCCACCTCCAGCTTCCTCCTTTTCCTTCAGCAGCCGTCTGATGCTAATTATGACATTTGCCAGGTAAACACCAGGGAGCCCCGTAGACTGTTTCCCTATGGTGCACTGGTGGAGAAGCCGAGCAGGATATGCCTTCATCGCATGATGAATGGAGAGAGAGAGAGAGAGAGAGATGGGGAGAAAGAGAAGTGACTTAGAGAAAGAGGAGCATCCTATGGTAAATGGAGAGAGAGAGAGAGAAAGAGAGAGCTTCTGCAGACTTGATTACTGTGGGGCTAAATGTGAGGCGCATAGATTGGGGCTTTTGTGTGCTGTGCAAATGTGACGAGTGTTGCCCGCTCCGACGCCTGTCTCCCGCCTGCACACTGAATAGGCACATGCAGATGGGCCTAATGAGACGCCGCATGTGACAAGCACAGGTGCAACACCATAGCCTGTGTGTGTGTGTGTGTGTGTGTGTGTGTGTGTGTGTGTGTTAGTAAGAGTCTGTGGAAATTTTTTCGATACGGGAAAGACAGATGAAAAAGAATAGGTAGGAAGGGGGAGAAGAAAAGCACAGCTAGGCAGTAGTGGGAGAGACAGAGAGGAGGAGAGCAAGAACAAGACGGGGGTCGAGAAAGAGACTACCCATAGAGAGGGAGGAAATGGCAGAGATGGAGCTAATTCAGCAAGCACGACAACTAACCCAACTGAGAGACAGACAGAGAGAGAGAGACCACAATTGATAGAGAGAGGAAGAGAAAGCACTAGACCCTGTAGAAGAGCAATGACTATAAGAGGAGGGAGCGAGTGAGTGAGTGAGCACTTAACAGGAGCCTGTTCTGTTCCTCTCGTCTCTGGAGGCTGCCTCTTAGCAGTTGCCTGGTCTGCATTTAGGCAGAGCAGCAGGGTATAAAAGGGCCCAAATGATGTTCTCCAACAGTACTTTTTAGCATTTAGGATTGTGTTTAGAAGAAGAAAAAGGGGGGGCGGGGTGGAATACCCTGCAGATGTTGGTATTTTGGCTAACTTGGCCCTAAACTGCTCTGAAGGATGCACTTGAAGTGTGTGCCTCATTTCACTGTGTGCTGTGTGTGTTTCACTAATTCAGGATTGAGATAAATGCAGAGACCAAATGATTCCCTCACGGGATCAAAAGAGTTTATGCTACTAATACTGCAGTGTGTGTGTGTGTGTGTGTGTGTGTGTGTGTGTGTGTGCGCGCGTTTGTCGCGTGTATGTTTGATGGCTAATATTCCTGAGCGCTTACTGTGAACACACTGGCTTTAACCAGATGCTTACAGCTGTGTGCTTGGAGAGAGAGCATCTTCATCCAGCCAAAGTTGTAGTGTTGTATCGACTGTGAAGAAGCTGGGACCTCACATGACTGTTTCCCCTCTGTTTAGCCATAAAGGTGTTAGGCTAGCATTAGCGCCGCTCCAGACGATGGTGGTGCGAGGAAGATAGTGTGAAATTAATGAGGGTTTCCAGAGGAGGAGGCTTGGTAACGGGACTGTCAGCAGGCTCCACCGCAAACCTCCACCCCCATGTGTTCCCTCTCTCTCTTCCTCTCTTCCCCACTTTCTCTCTCCGCCTCTCTCCTGCCAGGATAGAAAGAAATGTCTTGCTCACTGCACAAACTTGGGCGGACAGCCCCACTTGCCGTTGTGAAAGAATGTTTAATATGCACCGGGCGACTGCTGTTGTTTGGTGGACGTCTGACTCACTGAGACAAGAGCAAATCAAAGCACTCCTGCCTTGACCTCCTCTCTCTCTCTCTCTGTGTTTCTCTGTTTACCCCCTACTCTGTGTCCTCTTTCTTACCTATCCCGCACTTCCCCTGGGCGAGGTGTGTGGGTGCGCTTGGTGCTGTGGCACGGCACAGTACATCTCTGAGCTGCTCACATCTCTCTCTCTCTCTCTCTCTCTCTCTCTCTCTCTCTCACTCTCTCTCTCTCTCACACACACACACACACACACAGCACTGCAACCCTGTACACACATACACACACACACGCACTGCAACCCTGCTGGGCTACAAAGGGAGGGGGGTTAGTGGGTGGTGGGAGGTGGGCTGGGTTAGACAGCCCGTCAAGGTGAGACAAGCTGAGCCGAGTGTTGACTACATAATGACGTGTTGGCTGCACTTGTGATGACGTGTGTGTGCGTCTGTGTGTTTCGGTGTTTGTGTGTGTGTGTGAGAGAGAGAGGTTTTTTTAGCTTCTTTCGGCTGGTGTGTTCTTATGTGTTGTGGAATTGTTATGTGTGCTTGCTCTTGTACACACGCGTGTGTGTGTATGTATGTGTGTGTGTGTGTGTGTGCATTGAGTGAATATTTTGGTACATTTGAATGTGTTAATTACGGGGATATTGCTTCACCCAAAACAAGGCATAATTCCCTGAGGCTAGGAGCGGGTCACAGTCTTTAGCAGACCCAGTTGTTCCTACACGATCTCTCAGACTACCACGTATTTAGCTCTATTTGCACCATTTAGGAAAGTGAATGTGAGACCCCCAGAGTTTTATTCTGTCATTATTTCTGTCCCTGCGCCAATATTTGACGCCCCGAGGCGCCTGTTTGCTGTTGTTTTTCCTGCCCGCGTGTCATGGCCGTGCAATTTCTCCCACGTCTGCACGCCCATCCGTCATCCAGTAATTGTTAATGCAGCTCTGCTCTGTTATTAATACTGGAGCTCTGTACGCTGCCTCCCCTCGATGGGCTCCAGAGCAGAGGCTCATCGTTCCCCTTTGGTCCCTGACTAAATGCAAAGCGATACAGATCGAGTTGTCAGCTTTGATATGCGGTTATTACCACACGAAAGGAGGGTTTTTATTGCTTTTACAGTGCGGTGGCGTGAAATAAAGCCACGAGTGGCAATTGTGGCGGCGTTCGCTTTCGATTCACTCACGGCGCGGCTTATTATTGTGACGCTGCCTTAACTGGTGATGCACTTTCCCATTGTTACAAGGGGAGACAATGAACAAGCCGAGAGCTGTTTTGTGTCGGTGTCATATTTGGGGCGAGCGAATTGCTTTTGAAGAGCTCCACGGTTTCTAGTGGTTGGGTTAAAAAAAAAGCCCTACCTGCCGACTGCAACTCGATGAATTGCTTTCCCAATTGATCCCTTGTTGAGACATAGAGAAGGTTAACCATAACTTTTTTTTTGTCTTTGGTCAGAGATTGTGTGTGTGTGTGTGTGTGGTGTGTGAGAGAGAGAGAGAGAGAGAGTGCGCACGTCCGCGTGTGCGCGGGGTGGAGTTGGGGCGGGGGGGGGGGGTGGGGGGTCAGTGTTCTGATAAATGAAGATGGCATCTGATCTCAAGGGTCTCATTGCTCAGCTGCTCTTGAGGCTGTCAATTGCTGTGTGTGTTTCGCACACCAGGACTGCAGCTTGTTTGGCTGTTTATTTTACTGACATATTTACCAGTGGCCCTAAATGACTTGTAGATAGCTCACCGCACAGCAGCACCAAACAATTAAATATTTCAAGCTTGAGAAACTGCTCTGTCTCTTTTTTCTCTTTCCTGAAAATTAGTTAGACTGTCTCGCGAAAAAAAAAAAACAAGAACCTGCCATGTTTAAATTTATTTCTTCCCCACCAGAGAGTGTGCTTGTGCGTGTGTGTGTGGACGTGGAAGTGGATGTGACGGGCAATCGATTCTCAGTGTCTAATTAGAACACGGAAAATGCAAATCATGGCCCCTGCATGTTGACACGGCAAATGCAGACTCACTCCTCCGGCTTTGTGCCTTGGAAGCTTTTTGGCGGAGCTGGAGACGGAGGTGTAGTGCCAGGAGTGTCGAGTCGGAGTGGTTTTCCGCGGCCCTGTCGCCACCCACGGCAGACGGCTGGATGACTAATGGCTGCACGTAGCACCATGGCCAAGTTGGCCTTTATTTATTTATTTTATTTATTTTGCCCTCGCATCCGAGGTATTTTTCGCCTCTCCTTGACTCATGGTGAATGGACTGCGGTTCCAAAAAATGGGTGCTGGTGTCCTCGTTTCTCTCATGGAGGCGTGTGTATTTTTGGGATCTCAGGATGCAAATATGTAGACGCTTGCAGTGCATTTTCATGGGCACAGGTGGTTTCGTGTAGGAGTTTACAGCGTCTGTTTGTGCTGCACTACTGATATGTACATGTATGCATGTGTGTGTGTGTGTGTGTGTGAGAGTGTGTATGTCTTGTCGTCTTTCTAATAGGGATTTCCATGCCGTGTGCCTGGGTCCGTTCTAATCCTATCAATGCTGCCTTCATGACACTCACCAGAATAACCCCTTCTCGCTGTTCAGCGCAAAGCCCTCGGCACGGCGAGGCAACCCAAGCAACCACCGCTACCCCCACCCCCCACCCTCTGGAATTACAAGGCAAGCAGCTTAGCATGCCACCGTCCTGGCAGGGGGAGCCGGGGAACAACAGTCTGGGCCAAAAATCAGGAGACGAGAGAGAGACGCGACAGCAGCAAAGCAGGCCAAATGAAAGAGTATGGAAATAGTATTTACCGCCCCCCCTCTCCCAAAAAAGGAAAAACTGAAATAATTCTTTCTGACAGACTTGGAAATCAGAAATGTGAAATTGGTGTGTTTGTGAATCTGTTTGTAAACAGTAGAGTTCTTTGACACTGGCCCTTCACCCAGTGATTTGGCAAATGATTCCCAGTGAGGCCGTCAGGTCTTCTGAGGCGCGGGCGTGCCAAGATGAAGAAGCCAACCCAGACAGTGCAGCAGGAAGAACCTGAACTAGATGCAATAGTGTGGTGAGGGCTAATCAGTTGGATCAGTTGGATCTGTAGCAACAGCAGTCATCCATTTTGTTTCTGAAGGCCTCTGATGAATAAATGATCCTGACCTAGCTTTTTGCAAAGACCCGAGTCTTCCTGCTAAATGTTTCCCAGAAGAACCCATTTGAGCTAATGGGGTGGAGTGGGGGGGTTGGTGCTTGATGCCTGCAGACGTTTTTTCTGCAATGGCTTTCGACTTCTGCCCTCAGAGCGAAACTGAACAGAGCTAAATCTGCCCGTTTCCGCCCGAGCCTGCGGGCATCACAGTGGAGTGCTGATGGAGAGATGGCCCGTGCCCATCACGACAGGACCAGCGCTCCATCTGTGAGATTGTGCCTTCGTCACAGCAGACAGCAGGCAACATCTGTGTCATGTAGAAAAAGACGAAACGCAACCCATCAGACTCTTCAAGGGCTCAGCTCAGTTCAGTTCAGTTCTCCTTTCTCCTTTTTCTTTGTCTCCCTCTCTTTCTCTACCTCTCTGTCTTTCACAGTCTGTTCTCTGCATCCCTCCCTCTCTCTATCCTCCTCTCTCTCTGTTTAGAAATGTGTTTTTGCTAGTGACAAGCTCTCTGTCCTTCGTTTTTCCTTCGTCTCTCTCTCTCTCTCTCCTCCCCTCTCCCTTTCTCTATGTTTGGAAATGTGTTTTTGCTTTGGCAGGGTGGCCTGCAGTTCCTGGACTTCACTCTCTTTCCCTCTCCACACACACACACACACACACACACACTCCTCTCTGTTCCTCTCGCCCTGATGCTGTCCTGATGCTGGCAGGCACACTGATGCCTTCTGACTGCGCATGTCCTCTCTCCCCGCAGCGCTGTGCCCCCATGACAACCGTAGCGAGATGTCTGCCAGGGCTCATGACATACTCTGGCCCCTTCTCCCTGATGGAATGGCGGCACTAGGGATTTCTTTTTGGTGTTATACGTTCAGTTTATTCAGGGGTGTTTATTTTACAGATATTACGGCATTTTATTCTCTCAGATAACACACAATTGAATATTTTGCTTCCTTCTTGATTGTTTGATTTATAGTCTCATAATATATGTGTACTGTGACTTTTGCACTAGCAGAACAGCACAGTCTTGCACAATTTGTGTGTGTGTGTGTTTGTGTGTGTGTGTGTGTGTGTGTGTGTGTATTTGTGTGTGTGAGCTGTTTGTGGTTTTGTGACTCCGGATCTCTGCAGGCACTGCATTAGTGTGTTTATCTGTGTGTATACAAAATGTGTATGGGTCATTGCTTGACATGCCTGTGTGTCCACTGTGTGTGGTTCACTACAAGAGATTGGCGGTCTTCTGTGCTGCATTATGTCAGTTAGCTGAATGAGGAAGAGAGAGAGAGAGAAACATCTCATCTCCCTGCCTATCCCTTTGCCCCAGAGAGAACAAGTTCAGAGCCTGTGCACACACGCACACACACATACACATATATGCACACACACACACACACTACACACATACACAATACTCTCCTCAGCAGGAGCTCATTCATGTAGAAAAATCTCTGCAGAGGCCCCCTGGGGTGATTTTGACATAGAAAACCATTACGCAGTTGTATGCCAAGTCTCCCTGTTTGCGACTGAGTCAGGTTTGTTGTAGGATGGCCAGCGCTCTAAAAACCTCCCTCCTCCAGTCTTCCAAACAGAGGTCCGAGCAGTTGTGCTTCTGGGAGGGAGCATGACCTGTACTCTGCTTCTGGAGTGAGAACATGATGAGCTCAGTCATGCACGCCAGGCTTGCTTGTTTTAAGTGCATTTCATATCATGACTAAGATGTTATTAAAGTTCCTCATGTACTCATGTACTGTGAGGAGGACATAGCTAAGGGGTGGGCCGTGATTCAGAATCAGAGCGAGAGGGGTTACTCATTCCTCTCCGACTTCGCACGAGATGCATCTGAATTGCAGCCGCCTGCCCGCCTGCACAAGGCTGCCTGATTAACCGCGGTGATTTATTGGCCCCATTAGCTAATGTTGCAAGTCGTGCGCAGTCATGACTGATCACCATGGTGATGACAGATGAATATTCTGATGGGGGCGGTCCAGCCTGGAGAGCAGCGTTTGTGCTGATGTCTGTGTGTTGGGCGCTGGGTTGAGACGGGAGGCTGGAAGAAATTGCATCCTGATTGCGTGCAGTCTTGACTCAGTGGGGACCTCTCGGGAGAGCTGTTCTTCTGGGCTCCATTGTTTTTGACATAGAGAGCATGTTTGCAGTGATGGTAATGTTTGATGAACAGCCGTGAGTTAGTTTTGGACTGAGTGCTTTTTGGAGGCGAACAGCCTGTGCTTTCGCACCAGCCATATTTTCAGCAGGAACAGGTTGAAATGTGTCAGGTTGAGATTGGTGCCTGGCTTGGGAAACTCTACTTGTTTCAGAGGTGTTCGGATATGCACCAGGTCAGCCATCTCTCTCTCTCTCTCTCTCTCTCTCTCTCTCTCTCTCTCCCCCTCTCCCCAACCTCTCTCTCTCTCTCTCGCTCTCTCTACCTCTCTCTCTCTCTCCCTCTCTGTCTCCCTCTCCAAAGCCTTATCCCTTAGGCTCCAGAAGCAAACTATTTGGTAGAGCCCAGTCACTGTGCTAAAGCCAGAGGAGTCACACCTGTATGTGTGTGTGTGTGTGTGTGTGTGGGGGTATTTAGAAAGGCAGTGGTGATTGAAGAGACCATCTGAGCCCAGTTTCGTTTCTAATCTGGCCATGTCATGTCAGGTTATCCCGTGTTGTCCTCCTTATGAGGTGACAGGTAAAACCCCTTTTTTTGAGACGTGCTGCTGTTTTCATAGTCAGGATTTCATGAAAGGCAGTGTAAGCTGAAATGAATTTCAGAAGGCACCGTGCATTGATGGTTCCGACTTATAGTGCACATTTAGTCTTTGACAGCACATACACTTTCTGTAGTGCTCTTCCATCATGCTGAGACCAGTCAATGGAGATCTTGGTAAAACCGACACATTAGTCTATCAAGAGAGAGAAAGCTTTTCAAGAACCTGTCTATGTCAGTCACTGAATTCTAAAGTGTAGTGTGTTGGAATAAGGTAGTTTTGAAGTTGTATGCATACACACAGTATGTCGGGTTCTCAGATGCGTAGAAGTGGATTTTAACCTGACTTAGGTCATTTTTTGTGCATTTTCCTTTCGGTTTTTCCGACATCTGCCGTAGTCAGCATTCCCTTTTTCTCCAGGCCCTCGTCTCAGTCCCACCACGGCTTGTGTGTCAGAGAGCACCAGTGCAGATGCTTCTGGGAGCCATATGCTAAACGTCCACTTGAATTCCCCCTCGACTCTACATCGAGATCCCAGCGCCCCCTCGTCACAGTGGATGTGTGAATCACGCTGCCCGCGCCACTCGTCGGGGAGGGGGAGGCGGAATTTAGCAATGTGTTGTGTGGGAGCTGAAGGGCAGGAGAAACCACTTACGGCAGAGTGGCACCCACCCACTCACGGATGCCATGTTAAGTGTTTAGTGGTCCACAACACAGCAAAGACACACCAGAATAGCCATGGGTATTTAGTGTCCATCAAGTGTGTGTGTGTGTGTGTGTGTGTGTGTGTGTGTGTGTGTGTGTGTGTGTGTGTGTGTGTGTGTGAGTGAGCAGCAGGATTTTGGTGCACTGCTGAAATAATTTTGTTTTATCGGTTGATCAAACAGTCATGAAAGCTACGCTTCACACAGCTGAAATAACACTCTGACAAGACACACATGCATACACACACACACACACACACACACACAGTGTATAGTCACAGCCTGCGGTAAGATGAACGCAAATATCTCTCATTATTACTCAGGCCATTGAGAGCTGATGAAATGACCCAAATTTGAACCCACTATGCTCATAGCTACAAAATAAGACTGGCTGAGCAATGCCTTGGTGCTTTAGAGCTTAGAGCTTCTCACAGCTAGGAATCAGGGACCAACCACAATGAGTTCACAAGATATTTGAAGGCACTTCCTGTCTGCCCTGCTAGGCCCTCGTTTCTTAGTTTTCCCAAGACAATAGAACAATACGAGAGTCCTGGGAGCCGCGCGACCCGTAGAGGCCGCATATAGCGTTTTATATATAGCCACCCCACATCAAAAGGTCTCCGGATGGCAGACTGGAGGCTGTGTGGATCTGACTCTACCATTAACCAGCACGTCCAGCATTGCAACACATCTTTCCGCAGAGCTATTTGAGATGCCTGTATCATAACAAGGTTTTTACCTGAGAGGTGAACTGATATATTTATGAGACGTGTGTCTCTCTTCGGTTTTCTCCCATATTCTCTAGTTCGCTTCAAGAGCCAGAGCCGAGGAAGATTACAGAGGATGCTCTCAGCCAACAGCAGAGTAAATGCTCCAGCTCTCTCCCTCTCCAAGTCTGATACTCTCCTTTAGCTAGTATTATTTGAAGAGCACAATCAAATATTAATGTGTAATTTGGTTTGCTCCTCAGAGGCAACATGGCACTGTTGTTGTTGTTGTCGTTGTTATTATTTTCCTATGTTGAGGAGGGATTTGCCAGACAGGGAGAAAGAGAGAGAGAGAGAGAGAGACAGACAGAAAGAGAGAGAGAGAGAGAGGGAGGGATGAATTATTCAGAACAGAGGGAAAGCGGAGGGAGCAGTCTTGGGGAACTCTCGTCTGTCACGGAGCTAAACTCTGAATATGAATGGCAGCTACAATGCAGTCAGACGGCCCTGCCTTCCATGTCTGTCTGCTGCCACTCTGGCTGGGGGATTTGTGTTTGGGGTTACTTTGTGCACTTAACTCTTCTCTCCATCCCTCGACTCGGAGCTCTTGGTGGCCTGCAGAAGTCAGAAACTTTCACACGCTTGCTTCAGTCTTTTGTATTCAAATGTATAGATGCATTGTGTTTTGACACTTTCAAACCTGTGGCTGCCAGAGAAACTTCATCTGTGACTAATGACTGTGTTAATGTTCTGTGTAGGCTTCAGTTGGTCTTCCTCATCTTCTCTCTCTCTCGGTCTCTGTCTCTCTCTCTCTCTCTCTCTCTCTCTGCTCTTCCTCCCCTCCTCTGTCCACTCGCCCCATGGGTCCAAGCCTCTGTACCATTTATATGCAGTGGCACGACGGCGTTGGCGTCTGTGTCGGCCACTGAAAGGCCACAGCGTTTGTGTCTGTGACATTTAGCGCTAATGACATTGAAGCTCGTGCACGTCGATGCTGTCTTCCTCTCTTTCTCTCCCTCTCTCTCTTGTTCTCTCTCTCACTCACTCACTCACTCACTCATTCTCTTTTTCTCAGAATCACCATTATCCACCTCATTGGCGGCTGTCTTTTCTTGGTACACTTTCACTTTTTTCTTCTTTTTTTTCTTTCTTTTGTTCACTTCAGAGACACACTTACTCAGACAGACAGACAGACACACACACACACACACACACACAGAGTCAGCTGTAGAAATAACCTAACACCTGTTACCTTGGTAACACAGGCATCTCAACATGTCATGGAATTGCGGCTTATTGTGACTCATGCATCCAGTGGCCGCAGGAAAGTGACCTAAGCCTGCACTTTTGTGCACTTTTGCACGCGGTAAACAACCAAGAGCAAAGTGCACAGATCTGGAACACTCTGCCCTGCCCCTGCACCCTTCCACGCCGCCAGTCCGAATGATGATTGTCTTTGTCTTTGTGTGTTGCTTCATTAGACCGGTCATTAATGCAGCTGTCTAGCCACACGGCAGTACTCAGACGGTAAAGTTAAAAATTCCGGGCGCCTGTCTAATTGTAACCTGGATGGTTGTGCCCTGTGTGCTGACCTCCCTGCATGGACATTACAGCTTTAACATCATTACACAACAAAAGCTCCGAGATGGCTCTGGTTCCAGGAACGCTACTGCGTTTTGATGCCGTTCCAGCAGCACTAAAATGATTTTATTCTTAAGTGAGGTGGATACTTTTGAAATCTACAGTGTTGCCATCTGCTAAATCTCATCATTGCTTTATGTAGTCGTTATGCTTCCAGAGAAATCTTTAGAAGTCTTTCTACTAAAGAAGCTTCCAGGCACAAACACCACGCTTCTCTTTTATCACTCTTTGAACATAGAAGAGTCTATCCTACATTGTGGTGTTCCAGGTCAGACAAGTCAGTTAAGTTAAGGAGGCCCAAAGGTGCAGTTGCCACTGTGTCTACTGGTAATTACATTTATGCAGGTCACTGCTGTCATCCTCTGAAACCCACAGTGCCTTGCGCTAGTTCTCAGTGTCCTCTACAGTTTGCTGTGGTTACACTAGAACCTGTCCAGAGTATGATGGCTTACTCTGTTACAACCAAGTGTGTCAAGTGTGTTTGTAAGTAAATTTTTTATTGGAGCAAGGAAGTTGGCTGAGCCAGACCTAAAGGGATCTCATATTGCTGTGGAGGATTGGGTCCACCGAGTTGTCAGTGGAAGGTGTGGCAGGAGACAGGAGCTGGGTAGTGAGAGCCCATAAGATCTAATGATGTCCTTTCGTGCTGTACATTGCATGCAGTAGAGGCTCTTGCACGCAACACACATCCATCAATCCACACACACACACAAGCTTCACACAGACACATATTCTTTGACTCACACGTTCACATTTTCACACATTACTGCTGCTCCTTCACACACAAGTCTTGCCAGGGCTCTGGGATTCACTCTTGCAGTGGGTGTGTTTGAAAGTGTGTGTGTGTGTTTTCATGACTGGGTCTTTATGTGTGTCCTTTGCATTTCCATTCGCATGTGAGTGGGTGCGTGTTCCTCTCAGTCCCGTAGCAGCAGATGGCCCTGCATAAAAAGGCTCCCGTGCCAAAGAATTAATCAACTCAGAAATAATGTTACTGTATCTTGTGAAGCCAAATTTGTGTCTGTAGTGCCAGATATAATCACTCAATCTGTTAAATTAATTCAATAATTTATTTGTTCAAGTTACGTAAACTACAGTACTTGACACAAGACCTGTGGGTGAGGCTGCTATAGAGTGAGCCATTAGATCCAGATTTGTTGGACCAGTAGATCAGGTGGATGAAAATGAGAGCTTTCCAGAAACAGGAAAAAGGAACTCAAGGGAAATCGAGAGAAATCAAGAGCGCAAGAGAGAGAGAGGGAGAGAGAGAGCTCTCTTCAGTGTCTTGGCAGACCTCCAAAAGCTCCATCAGCACACACTTCAAACACTGAGTAAGAAAAGGAGGGATAGATAGAGAGAGAGAGAGAGGGAGAGATAAAACAGTAACTCAAAAAGGAGAGAAAAAGAGATAAATTGCCCCTCTTGACCTGTGTGTTGACATCCCGTGTTTAAGATGATCATTAGCACGCCATGGCACCTCTCCTTGCCGGAGATGGTACTCTGGCCTCTGCCTTTTGTCAATAGGAATGTTCCACTATGCGAATAGCAGCAAATAGCTCTAGCTGCACAAAAAACACCTCCGTGTTTAACAAGAGCTGGCCCTTGAGCTCTCCCTTAACCTTACCAGCTCCCTCCATCCATCTCGGGCGTAATGGACCGTGCGCCTCAGTGCACCGGTGATTTTCTAATGATGTGCTGAAGATACTGATGCGAGGGGTTGTATCGATCACGTGCATATTCAGCCGAGACTCTTGAAACCCCCAGAAAGTGAACTTGACAAGGTGAGGTGTCGGTATTGCATTAATCACAATGGTGAGGAGACAGATGTTGCACGAGGGGCTCGATACTGCAGCCGTGTGGGTGTGCGCTCTCACGGAGGAAATATCTAAGCTCTGCTTTCCCTGAGCCTCTTCTTTCTCCCCCCAACAGCACACTTTCTCCAGTCCCATTTCTCATCAGATCCAATTTTGTGAAGACAGCTGGCAAGTCAGCCCACCATGTTCCTTGAAGGCAGAGGCTTTGATATTATTGCTTAATCTTGGATTTTGTCCCATGCATCAGTGCCTTTGTGCTTTCAGAAGTAGAAACAGGCCACAGTTTAACTTTGCCAGCACATGTACTTGTGTATACACACACACACACGTGCACTCTCTCTCTGTCTGTCTCTTTCTGTCTCTCACACACACACACACACACACACACACACACACACACACACACACACACACACATATACCTGCATGGCTCTCTCACACACAGTGAGACACTCAAGCATGTATGCACACATATTCCCAGGGATGCTTACAAGGTTCTGCTCAGGTTGAGTCACTTACTTTCACATGAGGTTCTGCTCTTTAGATCTGTTTAAACCCCTCTGTTTCCATGCTGTCTGTAGAGGACACTTATGTAGTCAGCTCATGCACTCTCATCAAAGTCTGGGCATGAGTGTTTTTCTTTGAAATTTGAACATTTAGACACCTTGAAATAAATCATCATTGCCTCATATATCCCAATTTAATGACCACAATATATTTTTTAAAAGACAATCTCAAACGTTTTGGTTGCATCATTACTGTTATATATTCCTTTTAAGTCAGTGTGTGAAGTCAGGCAATGCTTTCTCATCAAAGTTTGGTATTACAAGGCATTGGATTTGCATTTACTTCTCAGAATTGTAAACATTTGCGTGGTGAAAATGTTCCCTGGCTTTCATAGCTCAGTCAAGCCTTCTGCTGTAAAGTGACAGAGGTCCTTCTATGGAGACAGGAAGCCTTCCTGTCTCTCGGTTCATTCTACCTTCCTTTCAACAGCAAGACCAGTTAATCTGGGTAAAGCTGATTAATTTCTCAATAGCTATTGTCTCTTCTTTTTCGAAAGGTTGGGATTTGCTTGTGAACCTCGGAGATGGAGCTCTCAGGGACACTGTCCTTGAAAACATATATCACAATTTCGACTTGTGTATCCAATGAAACCTTTTGACTTTAATATAGTCAAAGGCTTAAATATAGTCATATTAACAGGTCTGTGTATTTGTTTTTGTCAAATACACTGTGTATGGACCATTTTCCTGCTAGTTAGTTTACATTTTAATTTATCATCTGAAAACCATCCCACTGCCATTCAGATTTCTTCATTTCCTCTATTCTTTAATCACAGAAATAGTTTTATTGTCTGATTTGGCACTGATATCTGTCTGACTCACTGAATGTGAATGAACCATTCCATGGCAATATTCACAGCAGAATGAGTGCAGAATGTTGCCAGATGTTGCGTTTTCCTTAATTCTGTGAAGAGATCCTTATGGCATGAGAGAGTCATGAGCATCATCAACTTCATGGCCCATTGTTACCTCTCCACAAAAGACGGGAGTTTTGGTGGAAATGCAAATAATTATTAGCCATGTTTCTACAGTTTTCATACAAAGTTACGTCAGCACATTTGCCATCAAACATGGTAGTGCAATTATCATCAATTCATCAGAAAATGCATGTTGTTTGATTGTCTTTTTATAAGTTTTTATATAGTTTTAACCCACACATTGCTTTCAGGGGAAACATTGGATGAGTCAGTTCTGACTAACTGCCTCCAGACGTCTGTCACCAAAATGACAAAATTTTGCATCAGGGAACTGGCTGTAACGAGGGATTTCACAATCAAGCAGAGCAAATTGCTCACCTGACAATTCTTGCCATTTCTTCCCCTCTGCGAGTTTTGCATAGTAAAGGAAAGAAAAGAATCCCTCATTCACATAGCAGCTCAGTCATACAATTCATGATCATGCTCGTCTATACCCATTGAAACACGATCTACAGTTGTATAACATTGTTTAGGTATTGGAAAACCTAACATCCAGCGATGAAGTTTCTACACAGCCTATATAGTCATTAAAGGCATTTCTGTTGTTGCACTGAAGGACACAAATGGCCCACTGAGTCTGAATGGTACTGTGAGTGTTCAAAGGTGGATAATTACAGATGGCTCCAGTTTATTAGCAGTGCGTAATTCTTTTTACCCTGTGGTGTTCGTGCTATTTTCTGAGGATATTTAAATGGAAAAGGGCAGAACGGTCATGCTTAGAATTACAAGTCGTTCTGAGCATTGCCACCAGACAGAGGCACTGAATGTTGCTCTGCATTGTGCATTGCAGTTGGGATGGGGTGGGCTTGGTGTGAGAGGTCTCCAGTGCTTTCACCACACTGTAGATAGAAATTGTCCAACATTTTGAGAATGCTTTTAAAAGTTAGTACAAGTTAGTCTCCTGATTTGTTCGCTAGTAATCCTGTCATGTCAAGATAGCTGAAAGTACTACCTTAAATGAAGAGTTTATTATCCTACCATATGTTGCCAGTTCCAAGAGACAAGTAATTTGTTCCTTAGGCTATTACTCGATTAGCTATTTGGCATTATGATTGCGCAGTCTCACCCAGCCAAATGTTGTTTTAGATTGTCAGATGATAAAAAAACTGATTTTGTAAGACATGCATGTACAAATTTCCTCATTTGGTGTAGGTTAGTGTTTTTAAATTTGACAGCAGCTTCCCCTCCACAGACTACGTGCTCGTGCATTAAAAAGCAGACTGCTTCCCATGGCACTCATCATTTTCCGCTATGCAAAAAAAGATCCTCTAATTGATCCCTTCACATTGGTGGCAAGACACTCGCTCAGGAATCTTTCATCCTCTGTTAAACTCATTAGAATCCAAATGACACTTGCTCATTAGAAACATTTCACATATTTTTTTTTCTTTGGGAGGTCGTCGTGGTTGGTGCAGCCTTCACTGGAGCAGAGCACAGCTCTCATTAGTTTACTCTCATGGCTGTATGTACATGGTAAGAAAAAGCTGGCTCTGTTGTTAGCATGAAACTGGAGTCACTGACATCAGTAGCAGATATCTATACTGGACAATGACCATCACTCCCTGCACAAAACACTCTCCAGATAGAGGAGTATGTTCAGCAGCAGACACCTGACAACTGTCAACTGACAAGCTGAGAAGGTCCTGTGTCCCATGGGCCAAACAGCTCTACAACGCAACGCAGAGGAGGTGTGAGAGAGGCTAGTCTGCTTGATTCTACACCACAGTGACCCCATGTCCTTTGACTGGACCTCACCTGGTCACTGCACAGTGACCCCATGTCCATGCCCTATGCCTGGACCTCATCTGGACGTCTTCACTTTTTACTTGACTGTTACTGGGCTATATTTAAATTGTATGTATGTCATGTAGTGGGAGCGTAAGGATACCAGAATTACCTACAGGATAATTAAAGCATTTATCTATCTATCTATCTATTTGTCTGCATCTAGACACTCTTATGTGTGAATAGAACCCATATTGAAAAACTAGATCCCAAGCCTGGATTTCTGAAAGGGTCTGTTATAGTTTTAGCACCAACCACAGTATGAGTGACCTCTGAAGTAGCATAGTTACATAGCTACTAACACAGTGACCAATGACTGCATTTGTAACAGCTCATTGAAATGAGGAGAGATGTGCAAGAAGAGAGATGTGGCTTTCGTCCAGTGTGCTGGCCTGATCTATTGGGGATTGGCATGGCTGCCAGGAGACTGGTCCTAATCTGTGCCAGCTCGAGCGACTGGAGTAGAGAGCGACAGGCAGCTGGTGGGACCTGCTCTGCCGTCGCCATGGCGATGCGCTCTGAAGCAGCTTGATGGCTGTGGCTCTTTCATACATTTGTTCCATTTGGGTTCAAATGAGTTTCTCTTTGCTCCCCTTGCCAGTTTGGTGTTGTCTTTTTCAACAGGGCAATCAAACGACCCCTCTGGAGAATGCTTTGCTCAGTCTGTTGTTGACTCTACCACTAACAGAGCTCTCCAGCCACCTGCTGTGGTTATCAGTAGCAATACAAAGTAGCGTTCAGCTTCAAATATGACCAGTATATAATGTCAGAGGTCAGTTTGTCAGAATGAGATGAGATAAACTTGTACCACTAAACTGAGGATACCTGGGCAAGATAGTGCTCAGGCGTTTTTGACAATACAGTTTCAATGCAGATGTTTTTTCACAGTCTGATGCAGTTTCTAACATTTTAACCTACATGGTTATTTAACCTAAAATGGTTATTTGACGATAATTTCATTTCTTTTATTTGTTATTGATTTTTTTTATTATTAATGGATAACGACGCCCTTAGTTTTGGTGTTCATTTGAAGGCCTCTCAAGTATTGTTCAGTTCAGTTCAGTTTTATTTATACAGCGCCTTTTACAATAGTATTGTCTCATGGCGCTTCACAGAAGGAGCACCAAGAGCAACAGGGCAAGGAAAACTCCTTATGTTCAGTTAATCTAGGAAGAAACTTGGCAGATCACGACTCAAGGGCTAACCAACTGCCAGGGGTCATGGAGAAAAATTACAATCAGTAGTAACCATGACAGACTATAAGTTGCCTATGGTTTAGCTAAGGTTCATAATAGTTCATAATAGAGTATTATCCCACTTTTACATTACATGGTAATCAGTCTATAGGTGGTTATCAGGAATTATGGCTGGACAATGTAGCAGCGGCCAGGCATGGTGACAAACTCGAAGGAGTGAGATGGTTCATGGGGTAACAGTAAGGGTCCATTTGACAGCGCCATTGTGAGGGGGGTCAATCACGAAGCCTCAGGAAGGGGTCGGGCCAGCATCGGCGTCCAGGAAGGTCCTCTGTGATGGGGAGTCGGTCCTGACATGGGCCTCCCGTAGTGTTGGTTGTAGTCCACTCAGGAGGGGAGGGTGAGAGGAGTCCGCCAGAATGAGGCAGGGATGACACTCAGCAAAGATAATTGTGGACAGAGGAAAATAGTGAATTAGGCCAGGCTCACACATCAGAAAGCAAATGTGTAATTTGGCATACATACATGTGTATAAATATATATATATACATATAAATTTTGAGAGAGAGCTAAATATTAAGAACCATGCATCTCCCTCCCTAACATGCTTAAAGAATGTACAATCAGTGATAGCCAGAATTATACTACTATGAAAGGAATTACTTTTGGATTGGGAAAGCCTTGGCGAGATTTATCCTTTAGTCTCGTTCTTAAATCCCGAAAAGAGGCTTGAGTAGATTTGACACAGGCAGCTTATGTGGGTTAATGCTCCGTTCGAGCCCCTCGTGCCATGGCAGATGAGCCTGTCCCGGGTCTGCGGGAGCACTCGCGTAGTCACACCTGTTCCCGCACTTAAGTTTTGGTCTTTCAACTCTAGCAAGGATCCACACGTCATGGCTATTTCTTAGCGCTAGTGAAATTCAGTGACATTTCTTTGTCGCGTTTTTAATCTGTCCTTTGAACGTCGAGGAAGCGACTGGGAGCGTAGTTGGCTCTCTAGTTGTGCCACACTAAATTACTCTCATTTACTTGCTCCATGCTGTCAGCTGGTTTGGTAATCTTTTTGATCGCTCTGAAGGGAGGCGTCCACGGATGAAGCGGTGGGGAGAGGAGTTCATTCGCCGCATCGTTGAGTCAAATAAGGAGCGTCTGACTTGCACGGCCCGGTGATTCATTTTACCAGCGCCGGCTCATTAGCCTTAAGAATGGCCGCAAGCGGCGCAAAATTAAAAAGACATAAAATAACATTTAGCGAAGGGGAGTGTTGGCTGAAAATGGCGCCGTTATTAGAGGGTTGTAGGGCACTTAACGCCTGTGCGTGGATCCCAACAGGTCGAAATCGAAATGTAAAAATCAAGTAGATGTGTAATGAGGTCTGTCGCTCGAGCTTTTACGTGCAAGTTGCCCTCTCCCTAGAGCCATTTCTTTTTTTATGCAGCATGTCCTTGAACAGCAGAGGTGAGAACGTGAGCGTGAGTAATTGTGTGTGTGTTTGTGCGTGTGTGTGTGTGTGTTGTGACAGAGAGAGACAGAGCAACAGCTGGAGGTGATTTTAAAAGCAGTTGTGATCAGTTTGTCACTAAGAGAATTCAAAACGTGTATGTGTGTGTAAGATTGTGCATGGTTGATGTATCTTATAAGCTTGACGGGCCTTTCTACACATGACATTTGTTCACGTGTTTGTGAAGCATCCCCTCTGTGCATCTCCACTTTATCTGGCGTGACAGAACACACCGCTGAATATCCGTCACATGCTAGATACCATCTGAGGCACCCTGCCGCTGAGGGTTAGGTGCAACACACCCTCTCTCCCTCCTCTCAGCCCCTGTGTCCAGCCCCATATCTCCTGCAGAGAGTTGTATAGGATCTCTGACTGGCCATGATGATGTCTGCCCCCTCCCTGGTAGCCACCCTGGTGGCCTTCTGAATGCCAGTGCAGCGAAGGGCGCGGTGGACGCGTGGCCTTTACAGAAAGGTTAGCGCTGATGCCAGCGGGAGCAGCCTGAATGGGTGGGAGGGGGCCTCCCATTGTTGTCCCTTTATTAGTTTTCTCTGAGGGAGACTGACTGTGCTTGACTATAGCTGACTATGGATTGTTTTTTTGTTTTTTTTTTCTTTCCCTCTCTCTTTTTTCTTTCCATGTCATATTATTGTTAACAAGTGTGCTTTTATAGAGGAGATCTAAATAGACTTAAATGTAGTCCCATTATCACATCAGTCTGCTTTTTTGGTTGGACATTTGAAAGTGGAGGCATCAACTTGTTGAGGTGCTGCCTGAAGGCTTTTAAAGGTAATTTCTTTGTGTGGCGGTAGCTTGAATTGTTTCATTTCAAACAAACAAGAGAGCAAAAACGAAAAAAATGTCCAGCAGGGTAATTCTTATTTGCTGGAATGAGATAAGTACAAGTCATCGAAGACAACCATGTTTAGTTTGTCTAACCCCCTAATTTTCTTTTCATTTTGAACCTTTGGAGATGGTTTTCTCTGCAGGTGACCAAGTTAGGCATCGATCCACTGCTGTCACTGCTGTCACAACAATTAGAATATGCTAGAAAATTCTGGAACACTTGCTGGTATAGTGCTATGTGTAATCTCTGTTATGTCTCTTCTGTCCTTCAACTACCTTAGACCCACCACAGCTTGGGGGAATCTCTTGACTAATTGTTCGTAACAAATTAACGTGTTATCCTGTCTTAATTTGTTTGTGCCTTTGGTTTGCCATCACAAGAAAGGGAATAACTAGTTGTAGTTTCATCACCCAATTACTCCTACTGTGTCATCACCAGACAAATTCATAAGTCAGAGGAATGTCGGCAAAATTCTCATGAAAACGACTCAAGAAGCATTTTTAAAATAAATGAATGTACATGAGATGAAACAGTTGTGACACAACCTGCTCTGATTGCCCCCGCCCTCAGAGCAGAGCTCATCACTCCCAAAGCCTACATTAATTTCAAGCCTGCCACTCTGATGGGCCTCAATTAGGCCCTTTGGATTTGGGAAGTCATTGTCATCAAGTGTTTTTCTTCCATACTCAGTTTGAATTACTCCCGGAGATGTTTGCTCATTCACGGTGTCAGTGACCATAGCGCACGGAAACAGCAAAATGTAACTTGAATTTTTATTCTTTGGTGAACGACCTGCCAGTTGATCCTGACGTGGCAGTAATTAACACGTCTATACTTGTCAGACTCTGTGCAGTTGACTTTAGTTATGAGTTTTGGGCCTATCAAGCAGCTGCCAGTGTAATTACTATGAATGCTAATCCATAGTCATCTCCCCACATCATTATCCTGGCCAGCCAAGTATACAGCTGTCAGTCACTCTATGGTACAAATACATAGTCATTATAGACAAGACCCAGATGGAAGCCCCTAGTTTTCCTCTGCCTGCGTGCATATGTATTTGAGTGTCTGATTGCGTTCTTGTCATAAGGTGCACCATCTGAATCTGCCCGTTATGAAATCAAGGCTCCTTCTGGTGTTGTGACCGCACTTTGGGTGTTTGGATGTTTAAGGTGATAAAGTTTCTATTAGTGAGCCTGCACGTTGGCCTTAGTGTGTGTCAGCCTCTTGTCACGTTAGGTTGAATTTCCTCGTGCTCGCGCAAGTGTGCACATGTGGCTCACGGCGTCTTGCGCGACTGCAAGGGACTGTTTCATGACGGAGATTGTTGATCCGAAGGCTTAAATCTTCCATTTTGTCTTTAATGCCGGTCAAAGCCTCGTCGTGAGACTATGACAACAGAGGCAGTCGCTGTTCAGCTGTTTCCCCATGGACCATCTTCCTGATTTATTGCCTTTTCTATGAGTGTGCTGAAGTTACACCACATTAACTGACAGGTGATTTCCTCTTTTCCCCTTTCCTACTGCCACCACTGTAGTTTGATATGGCAGCCGTTCCTTTCAAGCACACTTGAAAATGCAGTCACACCTCTCCTTGATCATGGCCATTATTCACTTTTTTCGCCGTGCCCCAAGGAAGACATATTCCACCCCGGCGTCGGCTCATGAAACAGTACATTTCACCTCCCTTTTGAGTGCTCCGTTCGTCATCTCCATAATTTCTCTCTTTCTCTTTCATTTCCATAATTCATCCTTTTTTTCTTCTCCGAGACGCTTTAGTCAGAGCTTGGGGAGACTGATGCGGGGCCTTAGCACTGTTTCAGTAGGACATCGGGCCAATCTCCAGGAAAGCCTCATAACTCAAAATGTCGCCTGTCATGTTTTCCCCTCCAGTTTCTGAGCTGTGATGGGTCGTGACAGCCGTGGAGGACGGTTAATAATGCAGCCCTGTCGCTCCCGGGAACTCTGGTGCTGGAATATTTCCAACAAGGGACCGGAGTGCTGGATCCATCCCATGCACCGAGCTGCATCACTAGGCAAAGTGAACAGCTGGACCTGGGAGCTCCTCTGGACCTCCACGTGACACATCCATCCCCAGAGCTCAGAGGAGAGCAAAGAAAATACACACACACACACACGCACATAACCCTCTTTCACCCTCGCCCAGGTGCATTTTGGGTAGAACCAAGCAGTTTATTGAGGCATAAACGGCCCCTGCAGCATCAGTGCATGCCAGTGGTGTGTGAGAGAATGCTATTTTAGTGTGTGCCCGGACTCAGTCAGGCTTGGTGCCCCCGCAAACCTCCTTGAGGACTAACTATGTGTGCGGCAGAGCACTCGCTGTGACGTCGGGGGCCATATCACAAGATTCGAGGGCACGTTGCTCACATGGCTCCACTTACACTGCTCCTGTTGTTTTTGAACGTTTACCTTTTTTTTAAGGCACCATGTGGATGAACAGTATAAGCCACATGTGTTTTAGCCATTCCCAAGGGTGTTATTTAATGCCACCTTGATGAGCCACATGAAGGCTAATCCATCAGATTATGGTGTCCCCTTCACTCTCTGTCTGTGCTCCTTTTCCCTTGACACCCGAAAAGTCTGTAGTGATTCATCGCTCCAGATTCACCTTGGACGAGATCCTTGAGTCGTATCTTACCTTGATGTCTGAATCTATTCATTTAAAAGGCCCGTAAAGGCTGCAGACGACTCAATATTGATTTATGGCTGGGAGAGGTATGTGCCGCTGATGGATGTGGTAAGGTCACAGTCCTAATATAAGCATTAGAGACCACCACATTCCGTGGTTAATGTGCTGCCATGTCGACCCCATGACGAGAGGGAACACGCATTCTCGCCATATTAGATGCTCCTCTAGTCATTGGATTTCCAGCTGTCGTATGTTTGTGTACACGTGCACTAAATGTGTGTATGTATGCAAGCACACATGTGTGTATTGGTGTTTATGTGTGTCTGTCTGAGGTGATGTCATGCACAGTAACATATGGGACTCAAGTAAAATTGAACGCGTACAGTAGTTTGAATGCACTGGCCATGTTTGTCATTATTTTGTGTGTTATACAGTACTGGTATTGAGTTTATTCTTTTGCCGCACCATTCTGGAAGCTTCCCATGTAAGTCCCTGGGTGATAAGTTGTTGTGGCCGCTTTTGTGCGGCGAAGAACATTAGCGCTGACAACAAGAGGATAGGCAGCATGCCGCTGAAATCCACTTAATCCCCCTTGTACTCCGCTGCCTAATTCCACCACTTCCCCATCACCTACAGGCAACCATCGCCTTCGCTTATGTGTGCAAAGCTGTAATTGGGGAGGACGTGTAATTTATTGGCTGCGATAATCCCGACTATGTCACGCAGCTCGCAGTGATGCCGTTTGGAACACGCTCCTCATGTCTGGATATACTGCTATGCTTCTCCAGGGACTAATTTAAGCCACGCCATTATTGCATGCAGGCAGTGCTGTCTGTTGATATGTCTGTCTCATGACGCTGTGCTTTCAGAGTTGTTTTCCAAGCTCAATTACGGTCTGTCTTGGGGAAACAGTGAAGGGTACTTGACGTTTATTGGGCAAGATTTGTGTTTTTAGCTGACTGAATGCGATATCTCTGCTGCAGCGGCAGCAGTGGTTGCCAATGTGCATGTCACAGTGCTGTTGGAATAGGAGACTCACGTTCCTGCACTTGAAAAAAACAGCCTCAGTGTTGACAAACGAACAAGCTGCAGGGGCCTCCCAGTGCAGGAGATGAAGGAGTACAGCGCAAGCAGAGAGGCTGGAGGCTACTCTTCTTTCCTACCTCCCTCTCTCTCTCTCTTTACCTCCCTCCTTCCCCCTTTCTCCAACTTGTGCCTTTCTCTTCCAGCCCAGAGCCTACGTTCATTTATTAATCACTATCATTCCAAGCACTGTAATGCAAAAAGAAAACTCAGACTCTAAAAAGTCAAAAACTGCCAGCTCGATCCTGCTCTCTGCGAGGACACGCTTGTGTTCTGTCTGCCAGTGGCAGCTGTGTGGTCTCCTTCCACTGCTGCTCCTGCTGCTTCCACCATCGCCACCGTCGCTGCACTTGTTTTATTTATAGCAAAACTTTGCGAGAATGGAGCAGGAAGGGGAGGGTGTAAAGAGGTGGCAATAGCGAGGGAGTGGGTGGGTGTTTGAGTGGGTGGGTGGATGTGTGGCGGAGAGTGAGCCA
Organism: Tenualosa ilisha; assembly: GCA_015244755.2. NCBI lineage: Eukaryota > Metazoa > Chordata > Actinopteri > Clupeiformes > Clupeidae > Tenualosa > Tenualosa ilisha. The sequence continues at coordinate 2,839,469 of PYXC01001308.1, read as the reverse complement.
GAGTAGGAGTCTCAGGGCTCTTGTGATCAGAGCGCATGACTCGGAAGCCTGCAGCTCTCCTTAGCAAAGTCCTGGAAGCCTCTCGAAGGGGATCGAGGAAGTTGGAGCGCTGTGTGTGCGCGCGCGCGCGCGTGTGTGTGTGTGTATATGTGTGTGCGTGTGAAGCCAGGAGCTCTGTGTGGGAGACTGGTGAGAGACACCGAAGTATCAGCAGCATAGCGAAAGAGACAGAAAGAGTGAGAGAGAGAGAGAGAGAGAAAGACAGAGAGCCATGCTGAAGTTCAGCACCACCCACATCTCAAGGTGCGTAGCTTCCTGACTCTAGATATTTTTTGGGGGGAGATGAAGTAGTGTTCAGCAGGGGTGGTATGAAAAATGCATCTGGGGATTGCTGGCGGGCCAATGTCGATGTCTTTTGCTCAGCTCTGCTAACACTGGTCTGTGTAAATTATTCAGGGATTATTCTGGCATGGAAGGCAGAGGATCTGCTGATCCTAGCCAGCCTCTAAGTCATACAGCAGATACTGTATGTCTTCATCTTTTAAAGATGCACTGAGAGGATTATTCCTGATTTGGATTCGCTGGGTTGTTGGTGCTCTCATCAGCCAATAAAAAGACGCGTCTGTCCTCCATGCATTTGAACCGCATGCGCTGATAGGCTGGGATTGTTTAAGGCTCGGTCCGACCCTCAGTGTGTGTGTGTGTGTGTGTGTCTCAGTTAGAGGCAAAGCTGAACACCAGAGTGCTTTTGACCACAAACACTGTATGGAAAGTGTCCAAGCAATTTGCTACATTTTACAAGAAGTGTTTAGGATTTGAATCACTGACCTTTCAAAGCCTCAACATGTACAGTATGTTCATATCAGTTTTCAAAGACTGCTTGCAACTGGCTGGCTTCCAGATATGACGGCTAAGATGATCTACGGTTAGCGATGCAATTTTAAGCTAGCACATTAAAACACTTTGGCACTTTCATGTATCCCCTCGAGTATCTGTCATTCATTTTCCCAAGTGTTTGTGCTTGTGTGAATGTAATGATTATGCTTCCTGTGTCTCGACAGTCATGGTGTGTTGTGTGTAAGGCAGTTAGAAATTCTTGTCTTTACTGACACTTGTGTGTGTGTGTGTGTGTGTGTGTGTGTGTGTCTCTCTATCTCTCCATCAGTCACAATGAGCGGAAGGTGACCTGCAAGCATCCTGTGTCTGGCATCCCTTCCCAAGACAACTGCATCTTTGTTGTCAACGAACAGTAAGTCACTTCATTCTTTACCCAAAATGCACTGTGCTTTGGAGATGTTTTGCAGGAAATTAAACCAGTCAGTGTTGCTTTGTCAAGTATACACATAAACAACACACTCACACACACACACATGCACACACACACACACACACACACACACACACACATAGTGTTCCCAAAATCAGATCCCAAGTATCATAATTGCAATCTGTTCATTTTCTAAAAATGCGCCCATTTGCGGGTTCTGTTATGCATACTAGTACTGTCAGGTCACTGACTGATTGTCACATAATGTGATTTTTCTCACTTTTTAATGGAGGGGCACATCAACAGATTCTGCAGGTACCTCAGATTGCGAGGCAAACTGTTCACACATTTCATCATGAAAATTTTGCAGGATGAAAGCAGAACTTGCAATGGAGAAAACGTGATAATGTGCACAGCGTGCTGAGAGTGTGATGTGCGGTGTGTGTGTGTGTGTGCGTGTGTGTGTGTGTGTGTGTGCGCGCAAGGTCGCTTCTTTGTAAGAATGTTTAGTTAAAAATACAAGCATGATGCTAAGAATGTCAAAATGCCTTGAAATCAATTGTATTTGCCGAGGATGCCGTTTAAAGACCAGTAGATTGTGTGTTAATAGGAAAGGAAACAAAATGGATCCCTTGTATATCCCACATCACATTAACCTCAGAGCTGAAGACATTTTATAAAATCAGTGTACAAACCTTGGTCAATGGTGGAGAAATTCTAGCAATGAATGTTGGTAGAGTAAGCATCACAAGACTCCACATAATCATGACAGGATTCAGTTGTGACAGATGTCATGTTCTACCATTATTACCATGATTATTTTTTGTGCCGTGATTAATCAGTGTTACTGTACATGACCACTATCAGTAGTTGTCATTCACTACCCCTCCCCCCCCCCATAAATGTAGATTACCGCCCATGCAAATTAGTTGAGAGCTGTTGTGACAGTTACTCATTGTAGTGACATGGTAATGGTAGGCTATGCTGCTATGTGGAGGTCTCATGGAATCATTTTGGTTTTGAGTTGCCTTGACAGCGCAGCCATGCAAACAGTTTCATTGTATTTATACAATACAGTGGCCACACACGGTAGACCATGATGATATAGGAAAGATGGACCTGAGCTAGTTGGTTTGCATGCTAACGTCAGTGGATATTTGGACAACATGGTTTGCACAGGTGTTTTTGGCCCAATACCATAAACAATAAAACATGTTTCTGGACATTCTAGAGCTGTTTGTGGGTAATCTTTGGATTTTTATTGACGTAATTGTCTTACAAACTGCTACATTTACTGTTAGCCCATAGTTTTTTAATACTAATCTACAATATTGATAAACACTTAGAACACAGTTGTGCAGAGTGTGTGCATGAGTGGCAGAGCTTGCTGTGTGTGTGTAAGTGAATGCAGGCCTGTTGTACACCCCACACAGACACACACAACTCCCAATTAAGTGGGGCACACTTCAGTGGGCAAGCCAGTCCTCTAGATGCCAGTGACTTGGAACTTGGAGTGGAGCAGAGAATCATTTGAGCTAGAGACAGAGAGAGAGAGAGAGAGAGAGAGAGAAAGACAGAGAGAGAGAAAGAAAGAGAGAGAATAAAACTCTCCTTCTCCAACTCCTCATCAGCGCCCACCTTTCCTGCCAGTGCCTCTGCCTCTTTGGCTCCTGTGATGGCTACGCCTTGTTGAGAAGTGTCCAATCCATCAAGGGATGTTTGGGGGGGGGGGGGGGGGACAAGTATGGAGAGAATGAGAATCCCCTTGCTCCTTCAACCTGCCACTGCCCCCCCCCCACTCCACACATACACATACACACACACACACACATACTTATAATACTTACAATAATACTCCTCTTGTGTGAAGGCCAAACCCAAGGTCCTGTCAGAAATGCCCAAGCTGAATGGACAGCAGCTACCCCACACCCCCCAGCCACCCCACACCCCCCTTCAAGCAGTCCTTTAGCAAAGTCAAAGCTTCAGCAACTTCAGCTACTTCAGCTGCAGCACAGCTACTTCTGTCACTGTAACTGCTGTTGGAAGTAGCCTGCAGTCTGGGAAGCAGGTTTCTGGGTAGGATGGGGAAAAGGGGGGTGGTTCTTGTATAAGAAAGTTCTTTAATCTTGCCAGCTGCTGTGACCCTGGCCGAGCTCAGCTAACTAAGTGAGTCGTCCCCCAGATAAACTCCTTAAGTCGCACCCTCTCGGGCGCAGCTTGAATGGACGGGAGCTGTGGGAAACGCAGAGCAATCAGAGCCATTGTTGTGCAAGGGCGGCCATTTTGTCCCCGACAACAGCCAGACAGAGGCTCTAGAAGGGCCTCAGCCGCCACTCTGTGAAATTGTCTTCTTTGAATCCCTTACGTCTGGGTGCTTTTTAAAGGGCAGGGAAGGATTAAAGGAAGATGTGTAATAAAGTATTCCGTTGTTTTTATTTCAAACAGTTTGTCATGCTCTCCTTTTTTCCCTCTTTCTCTCCTTCCCTCCCTCCCTCCCTCTCTACGATCTTGATTATCTTTCTCCGCCTTGCTCGTCCCATGAGCACCACTCTCAGGTTCGTTAGCAGAATATGTAAATGAGGGTGGCAGTTTAGATTCTTATATTTCATGGTGTTAGGCACTGATTAAGTGAGAAAGTCACACAGCGAAGTGTGTGTGTGTGTGTGTGTGTGTACGTGTGTACTTTTAGGGAGAAGATATTGAGAACTCCTGTTTCAACTGAATGTTTGTCCAGGCTAATTATCTGTAGAGGTCTGTGTGTGTGTGTGTGTGTGCGCGCATGCATGTTTGTGTGTGTCGTTGTGAGTGTGTGCAATGTGTGTATGTGACTCTGACATTAAACACAGGAGCGTTTAAGACTCAAACAAAGGATGAAATTTCTCCTGATTATCTCCACTTGCAGACGGTGCAGATTAAATGCCATGTTTCACCGCAGGAGCCTACATACTAAAACAGCAGACATCACCTGATGGTTCACATGAACATTACACAGCCACAGCACAGAGAGCCTTTGTCAACATGAATAGCCTGATTGTCCCCAGTCATCTGCAGTTGATTTTGGAGAGTTCATTTTGTCAAATGCAGCCTGTAGTTAAAGATCTTTGCAAATTGCAAATGACTATATCTTCCACCTAAAAATACAACACCCATTGTTACCTAGATGCAGACACTGATGAATATCGCGAACAAACACGCACACACACACACACACACACACACACACACACATATATATTTGGCAACACCTACAGTAACTTTTTCACTGTAGCTTTTTCCTGAGCTCGCAGCTGTGAACAGATTGAGGGTGCAAGAACAGGGTAGGAAGGTGCAAGATGGCAGTAATGAAGGTTTACTTGCAGTTTTTACCCTCTTGAGCATGAGCTCATCCTTCTCCCTCCCTTGGAGAAGAAATAGAGGCCCGTACGTTGCGGTTAGTGGGCTGCAGATCCCATTACCTGCAGACAGACAGGGATTTTAGCTTCAGGTTTCATGGGCGTCTGTGTCTGTGGTGTGTGTGTGTGTGTGTGTGTGTGTGTGGTGTGTGTGTGTGTGTGTGTGTGTGTGTACACACTCTCATTAGTTCCTATCAGAGGTGGATTTGCAAAGGTTTGTTGTGCATTATCCCACACAACACTATGGATTATAAATCTTAGCTATTGTCTGCACATCTGCACCTCTGAGCCAGCAGCTCTTACAGTCATACAGTGTGTTCATACAGAAAGTACACTGTCATATTGACATTGAAGATGACTGAGTGGTGTGTGTGTGTGTGTGTGTGTGTGTGTGTGTGTGTGAGCGAGAGAGAGAGAGATGAGAATGTTAGTGAACTGAACTGGATTGTGGAATAATTCATCTTAAATGAGGCACTGCATACAAAACTGAGGAATAATGTGGATAGTTTCTTTGGGGAGGTGGGGAGGCTTGTATAACCCAATAAGTGAAACCAAGCACCAGTTTGCTTCTCCTCCACACACGGCCCCCTCCCCAACTGAACTAATGGATGTGGTTAATGGGGATAAATGCTCACCCAAAGGACCCCTCATCTGCTGATAATGAGGTTAGAGTGGCCCAGAGCTTCAATCTCATTCTCTCCCACTCGCCGCTGTTGGATGAGGAGAAGGGATGCCCACTCCCCTGCGGTCCCCCAAGACTTTAGGACCGTACTGCACTAATCCTGTTAAACTTCAGGGGGCCTGGCAAGCCAAAGGAGTGAATCACATTTTTAGTGCCTCGGCAAAATCATATTTCACCGCAAAATGTGAAGAATCTTTTACATGAGTCACAGTCTTGATGAAAAATAAATTTAAGAAAGGCATTGTTGTTTGTAATATCTTGTAGTTCAATATGACTGGAAGAAGCTTCATGTTTATGTTTCTCCTATCTTGAGAAGCTTCATAGTAATCTTTCTCTTATCTTCAGAATGATTCATCATGACGATGATAATGATTAGTGATCAGTTGTGCTTTTGTGTTACTTACTGGCATGGAGCAGAGGCTCTGCGCCCAGACACGTTCCCAATCCCACCACTCCCGAACCTCACAAACAGCCTTTGAGATGAGGCCCAGCAGTGACGTTCCAACTGACGTTCACAGTCTTCTCTTTGTGTACCAACATAGATACAAGCTTTCATCTTCCATGTTTCCAAGGCAGTTGAAAAGATTTTTTGTCAATGGCCATGACTTCTTTGGGGTGCATGAATGGGGGCCTGGGGGTTGGAAGTGGGTGGGGGGTATGGGGCGGTTCTAGCATGTGAGTGTTATCAGCTGATGTCTTGCACAGCTCTCTTCTTCTCAGAGTAAAGACCTTGTTTGGTATTGGGGAGATGGAGCAATTTTGGGCATGGGTGGCGGTGGTGGTGGTGGTGGTGATGGTGGAGGTGGGGTTTGGGAGTTGCGGTGAGCAGATTGTGTCGCCCTTGGCGCCTCTGGAATCAACGCGGCGCCCAGCTGAGATGAAGCGGCCGGGGGTGCACTACCCCTGCTTGGGTGCACATGGCGGGCGGACGCCCCAAAGCAACGCCAGGCGGGTCACTGTTAGCTAAACTGGCATCACCATTGGCCACTCATCCTCCCAGTCGACAACATTCTTAATTATGAAGCCAGTAGCCTCAGGGTGCTGGTGCTTAGTATTAAAACATTGAGACGTACACACACACAACATTCACACATACTTGCACGCACACTCATGCACACAGACACGTGTACTGATATCCCAAGGGTTTCCTGGAAAGAAATGCATGCATATTTTTAAAAAAGGTGCGCACAAGACCATTAATCATTTCTCTTGATTTGTTATCATTGACTACCATTTAATGTACCACCACAGAGAGTGATTATGATTTTCATTATAATTTATGAAACTTGTGATTTGTTTATTCAGTTAATTTCCCCCCCTCCCTGTTTTCTGTTTCTAGTGTGAATTGTGGAAAGCTTGTCCACCCTGTAGTAAACAGGTAATACATCTCCAGGCCTGTCTGGGTGCTTTGCTCTGTCTGTCTGTCTGTCTGTCTGTTCAGCTCTATTTGTTTCTTCTGTCAAAGAAGCCTTCATTCATCCTTGGTTTGTTTTCCTCACTTGCTCATTCACTCTGCGCTCAACACTAACCCTAGGCTGTTTCTTGTGTGTGTGTGTGTGTGTGTGTGTGTATGTGTGTGTGTGTGTGGATTGAGTGTCCTGATACCCTGCTATGCATTGCTAATGGGTGATTTATGTGTGCCATCCGATTTGTCTGGCTCATATGTAGTATAAATCACAATGGCTCCCATCACTGAGGGACTCAGGCATGGCGCAACAGATAATTCTGTCTGTGGCGGTAATGAACGATATACATCTCATTCTGAAAAGGCAGTGACTTCAGGAATCACTGCACCCCCCCCATTGGTGTTTACTGAACGACTTTGTATGTGTGTGTGTGTGTGTGTGTGTGTGTGTGTGTGTGGTGGTGGTGGGGTTCCAGGAAACAAGGCTCTTCAAAAGCAGCTCTGCAGGATAGCGCCATTGCATTGTGTCATGGTTGGCTTTCTCCTCTGCCTGGCGTAGCGCTTGATAACCATCAGCACTGTGTGTGTACATCCTGCTGGGATGTGAGGGGGGTGGGGGGGGGGGCAGAGTAGGGGTCTGTGTTACGCCAATGGAAGACAGAGTGAGTTCACTCGGCCTCTGCGCATTGATGAACTCCGAAGCCCTATTCTTGCATCCTTCGCAGCTTCAGCCTGCTGAAGAATACATGAGTCTTTGTGCTCTGTGATAATGCAGAGAGAGAGAGAGAGAGAGAAAGAGTGAGAGAGAGAGTGTGAGTGTGTGAGTGAGTCAGGGCAGTTTTGGAGACACGGCTGCTCCATATAATCACCCAGGCAAATGCAATGAGGTTATCGCTCTCACCTCGCCCGAATGATGTCAGCAAAGTTGCAAAGAGTGATAGTGAGAAAGAAGGAGGGAGCGTGAGAGACAGAGAGCGAGAGAGAGAGGTGTGGAAGAAAAAAAAGAGAAGGAAAGAGGGTCCTAGGGGTTGACTGATGAGTCATCGCCTCTCAGCTCTTTGACTTCTAATTGATGGTTCCTACAGCACCGCTCTCACCCTCGAGACGAGGGCTCAATTCCCCTGTGTTCCAGCAAGGACGACAGAGGGTGAAAGGAGGCTAATTTCAGGACATCCGCCTCTCACATCGCCTTAGTAATTTTCTGAACTCCAGATATCATTAGATGACGTCCATCTCTCTCTCTCTCTCTCTCTCTCTCTCTCTCTCTCTCTATCTATCTTTCTTTCTCTCTGTATCTCTCTTGTCTTTGTTCTCTGTGAGTGACACTGGGTTAAAACACATACTAGAGGCAATCATTCGGAAGCTGCCCAGTGGCAATCAGACCAGTGTCATTAATGGTCTCTAATAGGACCAATAAATGCATGACTTGATTCATGCTCTGTGGCCTGGAGGGGCATATGTGGTCCCCATGTTTAAATCAACCTGATGTGCGGGGCTTTGTGTGTGTGTCCTGCTCTTGTCGGTTATGTAAACAGTAGCCGGGCTATGGTTGGTACTTGTGTGTGGTGTCTCATTGTTTTAGTGTTACACTGCCATGTGAACATGTTGGTGTTAGTAACATCTGCCTGTCTGAAATCCTGCTCAGTCTGGTTTGGAATGTTTTAAAGATTGTGTGTGTGTGTGTGTGTGTGTGTCTGGAATGGGTGTGCATATATTGGCTTGTCTAAATGTTTAGACAGCAGGACCGACTTGCATTAGATGTGTGTTCTGCACCCATCCTTCATCCTTGCATTAGATGTGTGTTCTGCACCCATCCTTCAGGTGATTGCAAGATGGTGTGTGTGTGTGTGTGTGCGTGTGTGTGCAGAGGCTGCTTGGAGGGGATCTAAAAATACCCTGAAACACAGGCGTAGGTGCATGCTACCGTGAGTGTGACCTAAAACCCAACGTCACGTAGCAGACAGGAGGGTATTTTTTCCACCGACCCCCCCACCCACCCACCCCAGTTCAGAACAGACTACTCTCTCCAGACATTAGCATTGAACTGTATTGCAAAGGAATGTGGGACAGGCACTACATTTTCTGATCGGATGCCAGATTTATCTTTCACGTCAGTGAAAATGCTAAGATTTATCCATTGCTTTATTTCACCATGCCCACAAGTCAAGGGGAGCAAAAAAAAACCCCAACTAATTATTAATGGGTACAGACTGACAGAGAAGACAAGGACCTTGAACCTCCCTGTGCCTAGGTTGTTCTGGCTTTCTTGTGCAGTGGGGGATGAGGGTGAGTGGATTGGGGGGAGGGGGGTGCAGAGGTCCAGAGGTTGAAGCATAAACTTTGATGCGGTTCAATTTGTCAGCTCTCCTGACTTGGCAAGGCGATTTAAGGTTGTCCGACGTGAAGGTGTATATCAGCGCTGACATGGAGTGAGTAATTGCTTTGATTCACTGGGTCCTGCTTTCTCTTCTCCCCGTGTCTGGCAGCGGGGATAATGGACGCAGAGATGCAGCGTCATTAAGACCTCGGGGGGGACGGGGTGGGGGGGTTTAGAAGTCCCACCGGGGTGATGACGGTCTTGGGAGGAGGAGGTGATGGGAGGCGCGGGTGGGAAGGTGGTGGGATGGGGTAGATTTACCAAACCAATAGATCAGGACGAAGCTCGGGGGAGATTAGGCCGCTAGCGTAGGCATCACTCAGCTCACCACCGTATCTTTAACTCGCCCATTGATCTGTCAGATTGATGCTAGCATTCTCTCAGGCTCTTTCGTGCAGCCTCACCTATCTCTCTCTCTCTCTCTCTCTCCCCTCACTCTCTTTCCTCTCTTCTCTATTTTCCCCCTTTCTCTCCATCCTCCTCCTCCTCCTCTTTGCTAACTGTTTTTTTTGTTTGTTTGTTTATTTTGTTTTGTTTTGCCTTATTTGTCCAGACCAGCACAGAAAGCGCCCGCGAGCGAGAAAAAGGAGCGACCCACGAGCACCATGAGCGAGGCGTCCAATTACACGGGCGGGTCGGACTACACCACCTACCCAGGGAGCCCAGTCGCTCGAGTGAGTGGGACTCGGACCTATCAGTGGGGCTCTCACATAGCATTGTTTAACCTGCCCAACACCCAACAATGATATTTATATAGACTACATCATTCTGCAGAATGCAAATCAAGATGTGTCACACTGTGTAATTATGTCAGACAGGGTAGGTGTTTTGTGTTGGTGTTGGTGTTTTGTTTTGAGACAACTGGACAAGTTTGTAAGCATTCTTGACTGACGCCTGTGTTGACTTTGGCGCCTGTGTTGAAAATGGCCATCGCTGATAAAGCAGCAACGCTTCAAACTGTTTGCCGAACTTTTGCAAAGATAAATAAACTATGAAGTTTAAGGGGGCATTTGTAAACATCAGGTTTTAATTATGCAGGGCCTGTGTGTACACTCATTTAAAGCGGAGCTTCAAATGATTTTATTCATGCTGTAGAATTATTTATTGCCATGTTGCCAGATACCCAGTGTGTCCTGCACCATAGGATGTCTGATTACACATCAGATGTTTTCAGAATGATTAATTAAACCTTGTTTTTCACAGCAATCGCGGCCCTCCAAGAAAGTCCACAATTTCGGAAAGAGGTCAAACTCCATCAAAAGGAACCCCAATGCACCAGTGGTCAAGAGCAACTGGCTTTACAAACAGGTTAGAGTGGTCAATCTGGTCTCTTTTACTCTCTCTCTCACACACACACACACACACACACACTTGGCTGCACAGATGTGATAGGTCTAAGATCAGATATCAGAGAAAAGTGATGTCAGTAGGCTTGTCTTTTGTATTCATAGTGTATGGCACATGATGTGCACACTAGGGTTTTCTGTTTTAAATCTGTGTCACCCTTAGTAGGCTGTTGCTCTCTGCGGCTGTTTCACTCCTCAGTATCTCCACTGTTCCTTCTCTCCTTCTATTTTTCTCTTCTTAAAAAACCCTCATTACACTTTAATTGTGTCTTCCCCTAATGGACATGCATAGATCTGCAGATCCTCTGTCAAATATGTTAGGAGAGGCACTGCATGATGTGATCAAGGGAAAAAGGCTTGCAAGATCTTCATTCAAATTCCAAGCGAGACACATGCTAAGCTTTTGAAAAGCCCGTGGAATATCAGTCCAGGAGATTTGCGTCTCACAGACACATCCTCTATCCTCGCCCTTGCGGTTGGACATGTGACGTTTCCGCATTCATGTGCAAAGGCATTCAGGGATGCTCTCGCTGTTGCGAGGCCTTAAAATGGGCTAAGAGTTTTGCAATAGATAATGCCTCTGGGTGCAATAGATAATAGATAATATAGAGTATATAGTAATAGTATAATAATAATATATATACATATTTATATATATATCTAAAACAGTATATATAATAATAATAGATAATATAGAGTTTTCAATAGATAATGCCTCTGCTATCAACCTATCACTCTGCCCTGCTTTCACATTTTGTTTGACTATACTTGGCATAAATGTACATCATTATCCCTATATAGTGGGCTCTCAGGAATTTCAAGAGTCTTTCTCTGTGTTCTTCTAAACCGAAGAATCATCAATAACCCCTCTTCCAGCTCCGCTTCCCCTTTGAACGCAGTATTGATTTCCTCCCGAAAAGAAAGACTTCATCTCCAGCTTTTTTATCTCCCTTCATCAACTGCATTCCTCTCTTTCTCTTTCTTTCTTTCTTTCTTTCCCTCTGTCTCTCTTTATCTTTGAAAAGGGGCTGTTTTATATAGCTGTTGTCAACTCATTTGTTACTTGCTTGCCATTAACAATACAAATACTAGGAAACACAGAAGCGATATTCACTGGGAAAGAGGTAAACATCGTTAGAAAGATGAACTGAGTGCCAGCGTGCCGCTGAAGAAACAGACTGGTTGAACGCGGTCGGAAAACAAAGTAAGCTCGGTGCCAGGCTTGAACTATAAGAATGGGAAGTTTGCGGTCTGCGTCATTAAGAGATAAAGGCAGCCAATTTGTTTCGCTCTGGGCCCCCGTCCAGAGCCTGTTTAATCGAGGCCGTCTGAAGTGAAGGTGAAGGAGATAGCAGGGGGGGAGAGTTCAGTCAGATGCTCTTTTTTTTGTTGTTTTTTTTTTTTGTTTTAAACGTTGTTGTCTCCTGTTGTCTTCCTCACCATCTCCACACAGGACAGCACGGGGATGAAGATGTGGAAGAAAAGGTGGTTCGTGCTGTCAGACATGTGCCTGTTCTACTACAAAGGTAAGACACCACAACTGGGCAACTTTTATTGCACACACACAAACACACACACACACACACAGAAACACAAATGTTACATCAGATGAAGACACAGGCTCGACATAAACTCTGAGATGCCCACTGGCATACACATATAAAAAGTGAAATAATCGAGAATGAAGGGCATGAAGGAAGATCTAATTAGGGGATACTAGTATGAAGAGATTAATTAAGACTAATTATGATATCACTAGTCTAGTAGATACTTCCTGGTTCAGCTGAAGGTCATAAATATCCACAAAGACAGAAGACAAAACCCTCAAACTTATCTGCTGGATGTTGGTTGTCTTACTTGTGTTTTTTTACATGGCCTCATCCCTCCATGGCTGTGCACCCATGTAGAGATGCCAAGGCTATTGTGTGTGGTGATGTTTTTTCCTCCTAATGACAAATAGTGCAATTAAACAGCCCCTCCCCAAGAAATCAGAAAGCTCTTTCACGGACAGCCCTCTGAAGGGAATAGGCTGTTTATTGAGTGAGTGTACAGAGAAGAGTTCTTACTGGAGTGGGACGTGCTCTGTGTGCTGATAGTGGCCTGTCTCTCTGCGCACACACTCGCACGCACACACACACACACACACACACAAACACACACACACACACACAGACACACACACACACAGACACACACAGACTGTTTTCTCCCTCATCGTTTCCTCGTCCTCTTCTCCCACCTCCCACCTCCCCATCCCCGCTCTTTCTGTGCCACGTTATCAGTCTCCCTTTCAGCCCGCACCTCTGCCAGTCAGGTTAAATATTGCTAAAGGAGTTGAGACGCCGGCCCGCTTTTATGCCGTGGAATGAAAATGGATGTAAAAGAGCAGCGCCCCGTCGGGCGGCGTCTGGCTTTTACTACCTGCCCCGCCTGATAAGTCTTATCTCCTCAGATTCACTGTCACCCCCCCCCCCCCCCCTTCCCTTTTCCTCCTCTGTCAGATAACCCCGCAGCGCTGTGCCGCACAGGGACCCAGGGGTGGGGGGCAACAGGTCTCTGGCGCCCCCTGTCATTGTGCCACGGAATTGTTTTTTTTTTTTTTTCCCCTGGAGAAATCCCAGGAGGGCAAGAATAGGATGTTAATTTGTGTGAAATGAGCAGTCAGCCATCTGGGTTTCGATTACTCTCTCTCTCTCTCTCTCTCTCTCTCTCTCTCTCTCTCTCTCTCTCTCTGCTCTCAGTATGTGGAGCTGTCATGTTGATTGCTATTCAAAACAACATACTCTCATCATCATACATTCATTTGAACGTATGAGGAAAATGCTTAAGCAACATCGCCATACACTGCCACCAATTTTGGCCAGTTCCTCCTCTGCTTTGTAATTAGTGAGACTAATTGAAACTGACACCGCTGTTCTTTCGAGCCAGAATGACTCTGTATAATACTGTCTCTGTAGAAAACTTTCTGCTCTCTCTCTGCTGCCATTTTACTAGTGCACACAGTCTCTGTGTCTCTGTGTCTCTCCTTGCTCTCATAACTATGTATCAGGCTTGTCAGTGGCGGTTTGTCACGTGCGCCTTCGATAAATGACTGTGTAACAGGCGTTTCACAGTGCGCTAACAGTGGTTTGCGCCGACAGTGCCCCTTCCCTTCCTACGCACACACACACACACACACACACACACACACACACACACACACACACACACACAGATAGACACAAACAGCCATTCCCGTCACCCTCCACAGCACAGAATTTGACATTATTCTAATCACCACCTCTGACGATTTGTTTTGCAAAGAAGCCGGGGCCTGAGATGAAAACGCTAGCAGGGATTCGCTTGAATTCAGGCATCTCTGCACCCACATGAAAGCATACAAACACTCTCAAAACATTTCGCTTTTCTCCTCTCTCTGTCTCACTCTCTCATCTCTCTCTCTCTTCTCCTGCAGATGAGAAAGAAGAATGCATTCTGGGAAGCATCCTCCTGCCAAGCTTTCATATATCTTTGCTGTCAGTGGACGACCACATAAGCAGGAAATATGCTTTTAAGGTCAGCGTTTGACCCTTTTCTTTTTCGTTCAATGCGTTCTTTTTTTTTTTGGAAGATCAGTTGTTTCTTTTTTGTGTGAAAAGATTGTGAGGGAGATGCTGGGAGAGAGCTCCTCCCCAGCGGCCAAAAGCCGCTCGTCTGTGTGTAGTGCCTCACAGTCCTCTGTGGATTCCTAGACTCTGCCTCCTGCTACCCATAGCATAGAAACACAAAAGCAGATAAGGGAAGAGGCTGCAGGAGAGAAAAACCCCCACACACACACACACACACACACACACACACACACACACAGAATTCAGAGAATTCAGTACATAGTCTGAACATCCCCTGCTCCTTCTTTATTCGACTTCTGTTTCCACCATTACATCACTGTGCAATCAATCTGTGTGTGTGTGTTTTGTGTGTGTGTGTGTGTGTGTGCACTGAAATTTTATGGAGTTGTCTACTTCATCTTCTGTCTCATCTGGCTGGCATGGGTCTACTGCAGTAAGCAGCCCCTCCAGATCACCACCAGCAGGGCGGGGAGTCCAGAGCCCCAGCCCAATGCCAGTCAGATTTATTGGGCTGTACGTGAGCCCGATTTAATTAAGAGCTGCGTCAAATTGCAAGGAGTCGCCAGGCGCCTCGCTGTGCCAAGGGGGCCGGACGGAGGGTGGAGAGGGTTGATGAGGGGCGGCGCTGACGGTTAGCCAAGGTCAGCCAAGGTCAGCCATGGAGTGTGGGAGTCTCTCAGGTGTTATTATCCCAGAATGCAGGAGAGAAGGATGGGGCACCACATAGTGGCGGGGAACTGCTCATAACGTGTGCGTGTATGTGTGTGTGTGTGTGTGTGTGTGTGCGTGTGTGCGCATGCATGGTCCCATGGTTCCTTGGCCAGTCCCATGGCTCAGTGATGCCTTTGACCCAGTATCCCGTTATCCCATTGCACTGCCCTGGCTCACCTCCTCACTTGCTCAAGAGGCTGCTTTCTCATGGCCCACTTAGAGAGAGTGCCTTTTTTTTTTATTTAGTTTTGTGGAAATTTGCCTGTGAAAAGAGTGTCTTGTTTTGATGGGCTCTGGAAGAGATTGTAGGGGTGTAGTGCCTGTGTGTTTGTGTGTGTGTGTGTGTGTGTGCATGTGTTTGTGTGTGTACGTGTGAGTGTGTGTGTGTGTGTGTGTGTGTGTGTGTGAGTGTCTGTGTGTGTTGGAGTGCTGTCACTGTGTGAACTCATTCTATGCTTCCTCTGTTTCTCTCTCTTCTGATTAACCTGGTTTCTCCTGAGTTGCCCCTGCTTCCTGAGAAATGCTGTCGACTCGTCACCAAACCCCTCCAGTGTGTCACGGTGAGTCCAACCTCTCTGCCGTCGGCCCCACCCAGCACAGCCTTGGAGAGTTCATTCACGGTCCTCTCAGTTAAGATGGTGGGACAGCGTTCCCTGTGAAAACAAACAAAGCGCTTTGTGATCCCTCACGAGATGCTTGGACTCGCAGTTTTCATTCCAATTTGTCTGCCCCCTTTGAGCTCCTTGCACTTGGAATCGCCTCCTGAACTGTATTGAAAAACTCATTTGTGGTCGTGCTGCAGAAAAAAATAAAACCTGCTGCTGTCAAAGCCAATTTACGCCCTCCCCTGAAGACCACGACACCGTGCTCTTTACATGTTTGTTTGTTTATTTATTTATATGGAGTCCCTAATCGACAGCCAGCTCATCCCCACATCAATGACCGTCTGCCTGTGCCAAGCAGGAAGCAATTTTTGCTTGATTCACCATCACCAAGGTCAATAGACAGGAGCATTCACCCATTGCAGAGCTATTGGCTGGGCAAGTGTGTATTAATCAGACCTCTTTGCTTCGTCTAGTGTTCTCAGTGAAATTGTGTGGAAGCATTCACCCTGTGCAGAACTATTGCCTGTGCAAGTGAATGTCACACGTTTTTTAGTTCATCTGTGTAATACACTTT
Source organism: Tenualosa ilisha (assembly GCA_015244755.2). Classification (NCBI taxonomy): domain Eukaryota; kingdom Metazoa; phylum Chordata; class Actinopteri; order Clupeiformes; family Clupeidae; genus Tenualosa; species Tenualosa ilisha. The sequence goes on along the minus strand of PYXC01001308.1, from coordinate 2,823,502 downwards.
GAATTTCTGTGTGTGTGTGTGTGTGTGTGGTGTGTGTGTGTGCGTGTGCGCGCGTGTGTGTGTATTTCTCTCTTCCAGGTTGCACTCTCTCTCTTCCCTCTAGGCAACACACCCAAACATGAGGACATACTACTTCAGCACAGACAATGCCAAAGACATGGAGTCATGGATGAAGGTGATGACGGACGCAGCACTGGTCCACACAGAGCCCATCTCAAGGTGGGTACACTGACCACCCCAGCCAGTGGAAGAGCCTGACAGGGAGGCTAAGCTTGCAGACAGTCTGTCAAGGATATTGTGTCCTGAGATTCACTGCCATTTTCCATTAGTCTGCAATAAAGGATCCTTTTTTATCAGAGATCAGTGAAATATTTAATCTCTATTTTAACATTCCGCTCTTCATGCAGAGTTGAAATTGAAGCAATATTGCATTGCCAATGAGCTATTTTAATTGTGATTGCTATCATTACTTGGAAATATTCAAATTAGTATATATAAAATCAGTCGAAGTTCAGTCAGTTTTAGCTGTCATTCTTGAACATTTTATCCACTACCATCTGCTAAAATAAATGTATGTTGGTAGACAAAATACATCATCTAAAAGAATGGGTTGACATGGACAAACAGACTGTATGTAGGCACAAACAACATGAATCAAGGATTTGGTTGACGTCTGATGCAGATAGAAAAGAAAGCCTGGATCTTTTCAGTCTTTCAGTTTGATTTTGTTATGGTGCCCTCAGATGTTGTCATTATTTGATGTCTACTGCAATAAGAAGAGCTCACTCTCTTTCTGCCTTCCCAAATTAGCCCCCCCCCCCCCCTGAAAAACTGCTCACGGGTCCTCCTTAGAAAATCGAAGACCTTTTTTTCCCTTCCTCTCTGTTCCGAATCTACTTCCATGAGCCAAGGGTGAATCTCTTTGCCGTCTTAGTGAAGCACAAAATCAAATCCAATGGGTGTTGTATCTTTGCCTGGCTCTTCAGACCCGATACGGCGCGGCAGCATCAGTGGCAGTGGTGCCGGTTCTGTGTGTGTGTGTGTGTGTGTGTGTGTGTGTGTGTGTGTGTGTGTGTGTGTTTGTGTGTGTAGTTTTGCTCTTCATCTAGGAGCCACAAGCTGTTTGGGACCCTGAGGCGTGTTCTCTGTACTCAAGAGTCTCAGAAGCACTAGCTCTTCACAGCTGTGTAAGCAAAGGAGAGGCTGTGTGTACTCTCTCTGTGCGTGTGTGTGTGTGTGTGTGTGTGTGTGTGTGAATATGCTAGATTGAAAAAGGCTGATAGATTTGTTGTGTGTGTGTTGACAAAAAGAGTGTGTGTGTGTGCGTGTGTGCATACATGTCCGTATCCGTAGGTGTGTGTTCCCTGAGTACTCGGAATGACTCAGCCCCGTTAGGTAAGCAAGCACCGGCCAGCGACAGACCTAGATAGACACCCGAGCTGAGCTCCGTCCCTCTGATCCTCGCCTTGTCTCGCCTTGCCTCGCCTCACCTCGCCTCATCGCCCCCGCTGTGAGGGAGCAGCTTGAAAAACACCAGCACACAAAACAACTCTCCAATCACCCTTAGTGAGGCCTTTAATTACCCTCGTATTCCACCGAGACAGAGCTTCCAAAATGTCTTGTGTTTAGAAGGCTACTGAATGATGTGTGTGAGAGCAGGCGTCTGATATTCTGCCGAAAAGATTAGAGACTGCAGACTTCTCAAGTGGCGATGGCTTTGCCCTTGAGATTAGTGTGAGATGGTTTTGACCTTGCCTTGTTTATATTCCGGCAAGGCTGCATGCAAAAATGAAAGCCGTTTGGGTGTGAAGGGAGGCAGTGTTCTTCTGGGAAAAAGGGGGCTGCTTGCATTTTTTGGTCCTCAAGTCTGTTTAGACATCTCTTGACGTTTCTGAAAGGTTCGCACTTTTCGCTCCCCCCCTCCGCCCTCCCTGAATATGCACCTCTGTCACAGAGCTGGAAAGGTTGAAATCTTAGGGCTTCTGGGTGTTTTTATTGTTTTTTTCCTCTTCTCCTGTGTTTCACTGTGGAAAGCAGGCTTGTCAGAGCAAGAGCTAGAAGCCCATGTCCCCCAGAAGCAGGCAGCTTGGTTTTTAGAAAGGCCGCCGCGTTTTGGCAGTCTGTTCTCACCACCTCTCAGCAATCGGAGGTGTGTAGGTGTGGGTCAGACTGCCAAGATAGTTCCGGGAAAAAAGGCTAAACTACTTTCTCTGTGCCGCCGCACACAACATCCGTGTACTGATTCACTGAGCGGCTTTCTGTTTTTTTTTGTGGTCTGTTGAACTGTGTCCATCTCTCTCTCTCTTCTCTCTCTGTTTTCTATGTCTTTTCATTCTTTGTTTTTCATATCATTCTCGTTTCATCTCTCTGTCTCTGCCCTGCAGGCTGGATAAATCAAAGGGTGACTACCGGAGCCCTCAGGAGATGAACAACATGCTCAACCACCGCGTCCTGACCCGGCCCGAGATCCAGAACAACGAGCGCAACCGTGAGCCGTCGCGCTCAGACGAGAAGAAGCCCCGGACCCTGGAGAAGCCCGGCAAGCAGAAGCAGGAGCAGCACGGCCACCGATGCACGCTGCAGCGCGACGGCGATCGCTACACGCTGCAGAAGGATGGGGAGAGGTACACGCTGCAGAAAGAAGGAGACCGGTACTCCCTCCAGAAGGACGGCGAGCGCTACTGTTTGCAGAAGGACGGAGAGAGGTACACACTTCAGAAGGACGGCGACAGGCACGGACTACAGAAAGAGGAGGAGAGGTCCGCGATCAAGAAGGACGCAGACAAATACGCACTTCAGACAGAATCCGACAACTACGCCACACATTTTGAAATAGAGAAATATGTTCTCCAGAAGGACGGAGAGAGGCATACGCTTAAGAAAGACAGTAGATACACCGTGCAGAAGGACAGCCAAGTGTACGCTCTGCAGAAGGATGGACAGCTGTACGCCTTGCAGAAGGAAGGGGAAAGACTCACCTTGCAGAAGTGCGACGAGAGATACATGCTCCACAAAGATGCGGAGAGACACACGCTCCGCAAAGACTCTACGAAGAGGTACGCTTTGCAGAAGGACACGGAGACGTACGTCTCGTCGAAGGACATCGAGCGGTACCCGCTCCAGAAGCACCACAAGGACGGGGAGAAACCCATCCCACCTCAGCGAGACGGCAGCCGCCTCAGTTCCCAGCCTGACGGCGGCGAGCGCAACTACGCCTACCCGAGCGAGGTGTCGTCGTCGTCGTCGTCCACGGAGCCCGGGCGGCCCATCGCCAAGATCAACAGCATCAAGCTGCAGCCAGAGCAAGCGGCCGCCATCGCCGCCGCCGTCTCCTCCTCGCGACAACTCCAGCTCCAGCTCCAGCAACAGCAGCAGCAGCAGCAGCAGCAGCAGCAGGCAGCCCAACAGCAACAGCAGCTCCAGCAGCAGCACAAGCCAGCCCAGCTCAACGGCTCCGGGGAGCGCAGCCCTCTGGGGGACATGGCCCCCCCTGCACTGCAGCAGCCTCCCAGAGCTCCAGGCCAGGGCCAAAGCCAGGGTCTGACCCAGACCCAGACCCAGACCCAGACCCAGACCCAGAGCCAGACCCAGCAGCAGCAGCCGCCCGTGGGCCACGAGCCGGAGAGGAGCCTGCAGAGGACCAACTCCATGCAGCAGCTGGAGCAGTGGGTGCGGGCCCACCCGCGCGTGCGGCCCAACGAGGACGACACCAGGAGGTGAGCAGGTTCAGTGGGATGACAGGGTATCAGGCTGTGTGGATTGGACAGGTAGGATTTGACACCTTGCTGACATGAGTTAGAAGCAGGGCCCTGTGTGATCAACACAGTCTACTTGAACTTTCTGAAGCCTCTCCTCCATCACCACTCTCTCCCACTGCAAATAGTATGAGGCTGACAAACATTTACATTTACATTTATGCATTTAGCAGACCTTTTATCCAAAGCGACTTACAACTCATCAACTATCAATTGTTCAGGCCAGTCTCCCTAGAGCAACTTAGGTTAAGTGCCTTGCTCAAGGCACAACGGTGGCAGCCAGGATTCAAACCCACAACTTTTCAGGCTACTTACATGCTAGCCAGTTCCTAACCACTACGCTACCACCACCAAACATCGTCTTCCTACTTCTATTTGTAGATACATCCCCTCTTTCTCACTCTCTCTTGCATACACACACACACACACACACACACCACACACACACAAATGCAAACACACACAAGTACAGGAACGCAAAGACAGGTCCACTTTCAGATCCGCCACAGACAGGCTGCTCTTTCACAGGCTCCTGTTCAAGAAAGTTGAAAAGGCTTCTGCTCCTCTCCAAGCCATTTATCTCACCTACACAGATACTTTAACCCTCCCACCCCACCCCCCTCACTTCCTCTGTCTTGCCAAACACACACACACACACACACACACACACACACTCCGTCTGCCACCCGCTCCACCTGCCCCCACACCATCTCAGCCCTGAGTGAGCTGAAAGCTTGTTATGTCAGCGCAGGCAGCCGTGCCGCGTGCTGTATCGCTGTCAGGAAGCATCCCCCTCATTTTGTCAGAGCTTGTTTAAGAAGAGGATGGGGGGAAAGAATAGGAGTGTTTGCACTCTCCGGTTTCCCTCCTTCTGCCTCTCCTCCTCCTGTCCTTCTCTCTCTCTCTCTCTCTCTTCACTCTCTCAGGCTTGCTCTCCTACGCTTCTTGGATGAATAAGTTATGGAAACTATGTCCCCGACAAGAGTGGCGAGTCTCTCTCTTTCTCTCTCGGTCCTCTGGACGAAAGTGTGGGGATGACAGGGCTATCGTGCTGCCTCCCTTTCCCATTTAAATGCTAATTTGGTCCACGTCCATCAGTGCACCAGTATTTCTGCATGGGGCCTCGCCCTTCCACTTTCACTGTGACGCCACTCTCTCATTCATTGTTTTGTCGATACACGACGCTGCCCGCGATATTGTACTTTACAAGCATAATGTACTTTCAAGCAGGCTGTTAATACACGGTTAGCTTCCTCACAGAGTGCCCTGCTAGCAAACAGCAAAGAGATCGAAAATTGTCAGAGAGATCCACTGGATGCCAGGGCCAAGGAATCTTCTAGAAGGAAACAGATAGCTTGCATCCAAAGACGATTCCTCCCACTGCGTGTCTCCCGCTGACTACCAAGGTTTTTTTTTCTGTGTGGGGTTCAGTACCTAAACACGGCTCAGTCAGGGCAGCATGGGACCAGTCTCTGCGAGGCTTTGCTCCCAGAGCCGAAGTCTCTTAATTAGTCTCAGCCACGGTGTGTGAACAGGCTTAAAACATGGCTGCCGAGAGAGAGAGAGGGGGAGAGAGGCAGAAGCAGAAGCATGATCTGGCATTGTTTCTCCCCCCTGCATCAAACAGCTTTTGTGCTATTACCGCCATTCATCTTCAAAACACTGTCAACGCAAATAGAAAATGACAGCAGATGACGACGCATCGTGCTCTCGGAGCGTTGACGGAAGGAAACCGTAGAGAAAAAACAGCGGTCGACCGCGTTCACAGGGTTGTCCGCTGTACTTTGCGGGCTGAGCGACAGATGTTGTTTTAATTGTGCTAAAGCTGTGTGAACTTGGCTGTGGGCACGGCCTCCACGGGCTCACGCCCCACAGAGGAGCTGGCATATGTGAGCACACAGAGGACAGAGGTCCTGTTGTGACAAGGGGGGGAATTGATAGGATTTGATCAATGTCAATGCCATTGTCGATTCTGCTTATCGTTCCATTTCTTTATCAATTCTCTTATCAATTCCTTACTGTTTAGAAGGTATTCACACAGATTTTCAGCATCAGCACATAGGCCAATAATGTAGCCTATACTACTATGTATAGCCTATACAATAGCAGCTCATTAGAATGAGAAAAACCATGAAGGGCTGTGTTATCCATTTCAATTTTGTATTTGGCCGACCCACTGACAATGGTCTGGAAAACATGTCGGCACTAATAAGAGGAATTGAGGGAGACTATACCAGTATAGTCTGAGGGATACTATACCAGTAAACTGAGGCATTCGATTCTTGATTCTACTCGATTCCTTGTTCTTGATTCCCATCCTTAGTTGATGCCGTTGGTTTTGGCCACTGAGCCTCCACGTTTGGTTTTTCTCTCGTCTCTCATCCCTCTCATGCTCACTCTAGTCTTTCTTTTACTTTGATTTTTGCCTCTGATTTGTTTAATGTGTGTTTTTTTTATTTTTGTGTGCCTTCAATTGCATAACAAATGTGTGCCAAGTCCCTTAATGATTCCCCTAAGTGCTCTTCGGTCGTGATGCTCAGGCTCAGAGGAGCAGGATTGCAGTTGCTCCATGCTGCGCTGCTTTGAGAATCTCTGTACTCTGCAGCTGTCCTATGTTTGTGTGGATGTGTGTGCATGTGTGTGTGTGTATGAGTGAGAGAGAGATTGTGTGTGTGTGTGTGCATGTGTGTGCGTGTGCATGTGTGAGAGAGTGAGAGAGATAAAGAGTGAGTTAGTGAATGTGTCTAATTGTGAGCCAAGTAATCAGCGACTCTTTTCAATCTTCACCACCCCACCCCACCGCCCAGCTTGAGTTGAACTTGCCCCCCCCCAAGCCCAGTTGGCAGAAGATTACACGCCTTAAGACTGGAGGCTGTCCATCCTACTGATCTCCGATGGCTGGCAGCGGCCTTTGGCCGTGGAAGGAGGGCGCCAGGGGATAGGATGGCGAGGCTTGTGAGCACATTACAAACAACCCATGTTCTCCCCTGCAAAAATAGCCCTTCCATGAAACGCACATCTGTCCAATTTTCCCCTGCGATTTACTACAGTCAAACCCCTTGTATTATCCGCTCATGTTTTGAGGGGGTGGGCAAAGAGAGGTGAAAGGTGAAAAGGCGAAAGAGCCACAGGGAAAACTAATATCGATGTTTCAGCGCAGCGGTGACAACATGCTGTTTCTCCGTGATATGGTTCGATTAAGTTTTTAATTATAGCCTGCAGAAAAAACAGGGAATTATCACAAAGTTAAAGCCAGGGCTCATTAGCATAATTCTATTATGAGAGAACGCATGCAGGTAATTAGATGCGGTTTCCACACTCTTGATTAAAGGGACAAATCGAGATTTTGATTCTGCCAATGCAGGGAGATGAGTCATTTTTCATATTATTTTATGTTCTCATTCTTCTTCTGTGTGTCCCCAGTATAACATCTTATCAGACACTGCCAAGAAACATGCCCAGCCACAGGGCACAGGTGGTGCCACGCTACCCAGAGGGCTACCGGACTCTGCCGCGCAACAGTGGCACGACTCGGCCAGGCAGCGTGTGCGGCTACCCCACCTCGGCTTACGAGCGCGGCGGTGGCGTCGGGGTCGGCGGCTCCCACCACCACACCCTCACCACGGCAACGGCGGCGGAGAAGCGGCGCTCCATGCGGGACGACACCATGTGGCAGCTGTACGAGTGGCAGCAGCGGCAGGTGATGAGCCAGCGGCAGGCCTACGCCACGCTGCCCAGCCCGCGCACCATGGCCGACATCGCCGAGCACCCGGGTGCCCGCGCCAGCGTCGCCCAGTCCATCCCGCCCTCGCCCTCGCACGGCTCGCTGGGCGGAGGCCTCTACCACACCTACTCGCCGCGCCGCTCCTCGCACAACCACGCCACGCGCTCCGAGCTCTCCTCGCCCATCTACCGTGGCGACATCACCATCGACCGGCGGCACAGGGCCCACCCCACCAAGGTAACACCCAGCAGCAGTCTCTGTGTGGCTTTCGCAGATGGAGGAATTAGCCTTTTACAATGTATTTTAATGGTCACGTAAGCAGTAAGTAGTCACGTGTCAACTAATGGTCATGTAAATTGTAAGTAGTCATGTATTGTAATTGTTACATTATACTCCATGAAGGAAATTGGTTTGTGATTTGCTAATGCGTTTTCTATCATGTTTTTAATACATGTGGTATTTCCTGATACTATATAAGTAGTATTTGTGTGCCGAAAGTGTAGCTCATTAGAGTTAAGTGTTTTGGTGACCATTGCAAGGCTGTCATGGCGTGACAAATACACTCCCCATCAGCTTTGCGGTCAGCACCAGTCAGTGGCAGTGTGTTACTCGTTGAAGGAAAAATCCACACCCTTTGTACAAAGCTCTGGTGTGAACCTGCCTCCCTGCCCCTGCCCTCTCTGCAGTATGCCTACCCAGCTGACCGGAGGTCCCTGGCCATGGGAATGCCAGTCCAGAGCATCACCCCTCAGTCACTCCAGGGCAAAACGGTGAGACACTCTTTCCCTCTCTGTCTCGACTGCACACACGATCCTTACAAGAAATTCAGTTCTTTTACAGGTTGTCATTATAATGTTTTTTTTATACGAACACCTTGTCTTGACACGGATGGTGTGTAGTTTGCCATCAGTAATGCATCTGCAGTGGTTGGCTGTAGTGTTGTATGTTCAGAGCTGTGTAAAAAGACTGCTCAGATATGTTGAGATGAAGGCAATATTAAGACAGTTTGAATCTGCTTCTTGGATCTGCTTTACACCGTTTCTTTTTGACGGGGATAGATAACCAACTTTCAACTATTTCACTCCTCTGTCTGTCTTGATCTCATTGGTGGCAAAAAGAGTAATTATGACTGAGTCAGCAAAAGTCACTTTGAAAGTGAAACTGCCGCGGAGCAAGCCTTAAATATTTCATGGAGTTAATTGAGCGAGCCTCCTCACCAAAGTGAGCCCTTTATGAATTATTTGCTTGGCTCTGCCTTCTCGCAGACAGATGTTTGCCACTCACAGGCAAATCAGTCAGACCCAGACATCTCAGAAACTTTGACGCTGTTTTAGTTTTTACTCCTTTAGTTTTTACTCCTCCTCGTGTGTGTGTGTGTGTGTGTGTGTGTGTGTGTGTGTGTGTGTGTGTGTGTGTGTGTGCGCGCTGAGACTGTGTAAGACCGACGCAACACACAGAGAGAAGAGCCTGGCATTACCACGGCCTTACTATGATTACTCAAAGCCATCTCTCCGGACAGATTAGCTTTGTTTCTAAGTGTGCAGCCAGCCAGATCTTCACTTTCACTGGATTCACTTTCTTTTCCCATCTCCAACCACAATGATGTGTCCAACGAAAGCCAGGCCATAGCTTCCTAAAGGCCAAAAGTTAGAATTAAGGCACAGTTTTGACCCTCCCTTTTATACCGAGTCAAAGAGGCATGTGGTAGTAAGGAACGTGTGTGCAGTCGAGAGGGAATGCTGTCGAAAGCAGCTTTCTGTTCTTTCAGCTCCATTCTCATTCCAACCAACTCATTCAGTACCTGAGCAGTCCCTATGGCAAACACAAGGTATAATTTGCCCCTTCTGCCCTGCTCCATACTACTCCTACTCCATATTTAATTGCCAACAAGACCAGCAACACCCATTTAGACCTTCCTGAGAACCCTATATTTGCATCTATACCCAATCCCCTCCTTCCTCCTTTGACCTGACCCTGGATCAGTGACCTCGCTCCTCCAATCTCCTCCCCTTCACCACCCAGCCCACCCTCCAATCCCATTGGTTAGTCAGCCCTGAGCTACAGTACTAGGCCTTATGAGGAGCTAACGTTTGCCCTCCCTCACCTCTCCCTGTGCCTCCTCTGCCTCCTCCCCTCACCCACCCTCCCAACTGTGGCCTCCCCTTGGTGCTCCTCGCTGTGTGTGCAGCCCGAGGAGCTGACCCTGCTGCTGATCAAACTGCGACGGCAGCAGGCCGAGCTCACCAGCCTCCGGGAGCACGCGCTCGCGCAGCTTATGCAACTAAACCTCGACGCCGACAACCCAAAGGTCAGACGCTCACACACCTGCCCAGCGTGTGTGTGTGTGCGCGTGTGTGTGTGTTCCCTTTGCCTGTGTTTGTACATCTGCAATGCTCGGAGCAACCCTCTTCAGAAAGCAACAAGAAAAAAAAAAAAACTGATTTTGTTTGTGTGTTTGTGTACATGCATTTGTGTGTGTGTGTGTGTGTGTATTGTTGAGGCATGGTGCTTTGTTTTTATTATTTCCTCTCTTGTAAATGGACTCCTAAAAGCACTTTTTTTTCCAGTTTGCAGTATTGCTAATGTTTTTATAAAAGGTTCTCCATAAAATTATTAATTTTTTTTATAAACAGTGTGATGGCCTTGATGCTTTGCATGCATCCGTTGTCAACAAAAAAAGCATGTGGTCAGTTTCCCTGTTTTCACACCAATACGCCCACAGACATGGCCCTCGGTTGTGTATTTGTTGTGTGTTACATACTCCAATGAGGGCACTTTGTTAAGCATTGCACGGCCTTGCCAGTAGAATGCTGCTCCCTCTGCTTGTTAAAAACAGCCCTCCTCTTCCTCTCTCTCTCTCTCTTGACTGTTTGTCTTTTTTATTCTTGTGGTTTCCTGCACATTTCACATCTTCCCTCTCTTCTTTTCTCTTCTCTTTGATTTTCTTCTCTTCTCTCTCTTCTCCACGTCCCTCTTCTCTTTCTTCTCTTCTCTTCTCTTCTTTCTTCTTCTCTTTTTTTCCATGCCTCTCTTCTCTTCTTCTCTCCTCTCTTCCGCTTTGTTGTTTCCTTGCTGTCTCTACTCTGCTGCCTCCTCTAGAGTGATATCCTCTCTCATCACCTCCAGAGGAATCTCATGTATTTGGATGGCCAGGTGAGGGCACACCATTTCCCTCTATGCCACATTGCATCCCTACACACACACACACACACACACACACTCAAAGATGTGTTGCTTAGAAAAGCATGTTGTGTGGCTTTCTATTTTGGGACAGTTTACCTCATAAGTAATTAAATGTGCGCAGCTTAGAGTAGCTACGTGCCTTAGAGAGCAAACACACACACACACACACCACACTAGGTGCTGTCATTTTGTACACACAGATACTGAATTTTTTAAAGCCTGGTTGCGCGGTGGATTTCTGTGTGTATTGCTGAATGCTTTTTAGATTGCCCTCAGTGATGCAAACAGGGTGAAGCAGAAATATGGTGCAGAAATATCTTTTGTGTGTGTGTTTTACGGGGTTGAATATGGGGTGTATGCTTTATCGAGGGCATTCAGTCACGTCTGAAATGATTGAAAAGGCAAATCTTCCGGGGCGCCGCTGGGCTCCAGGCTCAGGTTGCGTAAGCCCCGCCAGCCGTGTCTAATCGTGGGAGACGCTTTAATGTGCTGTTGATTTTCACAAACTTTCCCAGGTTTCCCACACCGCCTGCACCAGTCAGTTGAGTTTTGAGAAGGTCAGGTGTAAGATGTTAGTCAGAGTTGTTTGAAATATGGTACTTTTCAACCGGTGAGCACACATGGAAAAAGTGTCTCTGTTTGGGCTTGATGGGTTTTTAGCCGACCGCGCCACTGGAGTTGAAATAAATTATAAATTAACTGGCATGCGTGTAAAGGGGGTTTTGTAGTGGGCAAATAGATTGCAAAATAAGATAAAAGTCTTTTATTCTTACCCTGTCAAAAACACAAAATAGACCCATCCTCACTTGCAGGCATATGCAAACAAAGATCATGATTCACATGATAATGATGTACACAAAGACACACACACACACAAATACAATACACAAGCGCATGCAGAAACACACAGATGCTGACAATCATCTATCATAACCTCTGAAGCACTGGGCTAGTGGATAATATGTGTGTGTTGCAAACTGACAATGTGTTATGTTGCTCCCTCCTCCCCTTGGCCAACTGAACTAGATGAAGGAGAACGAGCCTTTAATCTTCATGATACACACTATGATTGAGAACTCTGCGCCACGGCCTCAGCTGTACCAGCAAGTAAGGTCGCAGGATACCAGACATCCATGCACCTGCCTGTTTGCCATCGACCACCTTCCCACCCCCTTCCTCCTCTTGTTGTCCCACATTAGAAGCCCCCTCACCACCAAAGCGTCATCACAGACTTTTGTTGCTTTTCCTTTCAGCCGTCTGGTGTTGTTGATATTACAGCACATCACAGTCACCGCTTTTCCTGTCCCAGAATCCTCTGCTTGTGATGAATGGGATGTCAGTGTGGTTCTGTCGCATCCGTTTTCTCGCCACATGGCAACTAAGACAGTTCAGTCTCAGCGTAGATGTCATCTACTGGGGGGAGCCATCGCCTTTCATTAACGACACTTCCCTCTCCTTGTGCCTCTCTAGTGCCTTGTGTTGTTTCCATTGAGCACAGAGGAGTGTTGAATTTTTGGATCATACACAGTGTTCTCTTGCACTCAATAAATCCCTTTCTGGGATCTTTCATCATCATGTGGTACTGTGTATGTAAATGTAGTTTTGAGTACTTTTTTTAGTAGAACACTTTTAAAATTCTAACTCCTTCTAGTGAGCTAAATTCTTACGAAAGGCTACAAAGGTTGCTTTCCCACTCTTTGAAAGTGAAGTCAGGATCAGGCGGGACAGGGCTGGCCGTCAAGAACCCCGGGGTCTGGTGTTCCTGCCGGGCTTCCTCGGGGATGGGAGGGCCGGATTTAGCAGTGGAGCCTCAGCGAGCTTTTCATTAGTCACGCTAACTCAGGACCTGACAGGCTCGTAACAGGGGAGCGTAATTAACGTGGCACACGGCTGGCCTGCCAGCACGGCCTGTCCCAGCCCTGCCCAGCACAGCAGACAGTTCTGCCAGACACCTCTGTGCCCTTCTGGGCTCTAAAATACAGGAGCAGTGGCTTCAGTCCTCCAGTATACCGATCTCCAATCCAACATACAGTATTTTACTAAAGTTTATCCATACAATTAAAGGAGTGAATATCAAGTGTTTATTTTGAAGGCTTACTTTTGTAGATTTTGTCATGTTTTTTTGTTTGTTTGTTTGTTTGTTTTGTTTTGTTTTGTTTGGATGTTGTCTTGTGGAACCTTTTCTTTCTAAATGTGACCCACTGTGAACATTGTGGAATGGCAGTCACCCACCCCAGCCCATCAGCCCACCTCCAGCTTCAGTCCACACACAAGCCACCCAAACCTCCACCTGCTTCAGCAGCCTGCCACTTTTGTGACCTTGGGGTTTAAAAGTGATGCCGCCTGCTCTTCCCCCTGCGCTCGCTTTACATCAGTGCGAGAGCCATTCCCCCATCTCCATCCATTACCTCTCAAGGTTTTAAAGAGGCAGTGGGTGAGTGAGTGTGTGTGTGTGTGTGTGTGTGTGTGTGAGTGTGGGGGCGGTGTATGTGCACAGATGTGTGCAAGGTGTGTGTGTGTCTGTGTGTGCATACATGCAGGTAAGCATGCAGGCATGCTGGTGTGTATTGTGTGCAACTGCTGTTACACATGTGTGGGTGTGGGGTTGGGGGTGGCGGGGGTTTGTGGGTGAGGAGGCGTCAAAAACACTTGGAGTGCAGAATGTTGCATATTTTCACATATTTTGTGTAGCGTATCCTGTGCTGTAGGCTAGTTGTACATCAAATGATCAAGAAACAATGACTCGTGAGTTCATTTCCTTACATAATTTATCATAATGCATTATTAATTGATGTGATTTGTGTGACTCTACAGCATTGCTTTACATTGTAGCACTTTGCTGCACTTTCACCACCAAAATGCAGAAATGTGTCTTTAGAAATATGCAGAAATGTGTCTTTCATCTAGGATTGTGCACTTTCAATAACAATCCGGTGACGAGGTACATCCTTGCTCTCATTATCCCATTCAAGCACTACAAGACATGCACAAGACAAGGAAATGGCCCTTTATAAATGAATAGCCTCAACGCTGAAGTGCCTTAGGCAAACACATGAAATATATGGGTGGGCTGCATTATCCGCATCTTGGGAATGGTTGGCATTGCCACGTGCACTGTGGTCTAATGCCTTCTTGGAGAGACTCATTTTCTGCCTTTTCTTTTCGCCTGTCTTTGTTTGGATCTCTGTGTGAAACTTTACTCTGGTTTTTCAGATGAGTCCGGAAGACTACAGAGATGGCTCCTACACATATAGATCGGAAGAGCTGGATGTGGATGTGAGTGTCTTGACAGCAAACACACAGTCTGTTGTTTACACTGCCTTGTTAAGGACAGTACACCTGAGAGGGAAATGGATTCATTTGTGGCCTCTGTAATTATTTCAGTCATTATTTCGCTTGAGTGGGGAAAAAGTTCCCGCACAGATGGTGTTATCAGTCATTTTACCCTGAATGAAATGATAAAGTAACAAAGCAAATGACTTCTGCGTGCGTGTGTGTGTGCTTGTATGTGTGTGTGTGTTTGTGTTTTGACACTCTTCAAACCCCGTGACCGCTGTGTGTTTCAGACCAAGCTGAGCAGGTTGTGTGAACAGGACAAGGTGGTGCGAACCCAGGAGGATAAGCTGCAGCAGCTCCACAGAGAGAAGGTACCGTCCCCATGGAAACCACCTGGGCCCATCACATTCTGTGATCCTGACACATCACCATGACATCAACCCAGCTTCCCCTGGAGTTTTCAGACAGTTTCAACCATATAACAAGAGAGACAGTGAAAGCTCCCTGTGTTTGAATGATTGAGGCTAGGTTCCATTTGTTTTAATGACTGAGGGTAGCCTGAAGCGAGGCCAAATTTGTTTGAATGACTGAGGCTAATTTAGTTCATCCAACCAATTCAATCCAGATAGACAACCAACATATGTGTCAGCCAAGGATGTGGCCCAGACATGAGCTGGCAATGAGCATTTGGGACACAATTTTTAAAGGCAGACCAGGCAAGACTGCAATTGTTTTACCTCCAGAGCTCCCCCTATAGTTGCTGATTAAAAACAACAACAACAGTGAAAAGTACATTCTCACCAATCCATGTGGATTTGTTTCATTTTCATAGAGCTATGCTGACTGAAAAGGTAATAAACAAGATTTCAATTTCAGTTTTGGGTTCGTTTGACATCGGCTCGCCATTTAAGCAGATTAAACAGAAGTGTATTTACTGCAAAATACACGCTAGAGGCTTCTAAGAGAGCCTCCATTCACTCCGCTATTTAACCATCTAAGTGATTACGAAGCTGGTAAATTAACATAAAAATGTTTCCCGGTGTTCCTTTAACTAGTAGATGCTGATAAGCTCAAGCTAACCCTCCAAACCCTGATTTTCTGGTTTCAACAAGGGCTTCATTACATGCCCCAGTAAAAGCCAACTATTTCTGTTTGACTTTTATCTTAACGCCTTGTACTTGTTTAGTGCTGATCCCCACTCATAAAATTCTGCAGTTTCTGCCAGCATCTCAGAGTTTTGCGTCTCTGCTTATTGAGGATTCTGTTCAGGGGGTCACCTTTATCTCCCATTAATTACGGCAAAGGACTGGAGGGCTTCAGAGAGCTTCATTAGACTCAACCCAGCTCCCTCAGCCTGCTGCACCTGCTCCCTGTCTTCCCCATGGGCTTCAACAGGCAATGCAGCACACTGCACGGATTTAATGAACACATTCATCTATAGACCCAAGTCAGCTTCTAGATCATTCTATGCCCACCAAGGGCAAAGGACTAAAGAGTCTTGTTTTCACATTACCAGTTGTTGTTATCATTATGAAAGGTATTTTTACCCACCAAAGGAGAGGGGCGCAGAGGATTTATTTTCTCATTATCAGAAGATATTATATGGATTGTGTCAGGTTATTACAGGGTTACAGGGTTCATGCCTAATTGCTCGGGCTTTGTGTGGTGGTTGCTGGCATGTTCTGCAGCACACACTGGAGACGGCGCTGCTGTCAGCGAGCCAAGAGATCGAGATGAGTGCAGACAACCCAGCAGCCGTGCAGAGCGTCATCCAGCAGAGGGACGTCCTGCAGAGCGGCTTGCTGAGCACCTGCCGCGAGCTGACCCGCGTCACCACGGTGAGGAACACGCACAAAAACACAACGCGCATCCAGAACCCACATCCACTCATATTCAACGCATAAAAGCAATGCTGAAGGTCACACTGTCACCCACTTTTTTTGCACATACTCTCTCATACATATTTTGAGTGTATACTACCATGCGTTACAGATCGTTACAGATCATCCGTTAGAGTGCAATGGCCTCCCGACTTTGGAACACTCTCCCACAACATCTCCGTGACTGCATCATCCCTTCCAAGACACAGCTGACATCCCCTCTTTTTAACATACGCTTGTCATAGACTCCACCACCTACTATAGACCATCTTCTCCATCTCATTTCCACTGCCAACTCCTTACCCTCGTGGACTTTCACTGTGTTGTATGGTTGTGTGTTGTGCTGTCCTGTCGATTATGTTGTGTAGTCAATGTTACTTTTGTATACATAGATATAGAAATTATATCTATGGTTTAATACCTGTACTTTTGTGCCCTTATTGTTTTGTTTCCATGTTTGTCTGATATGTTGTCATTGTGGTCTGCAGTCAATTAGCCCGAATATAGGACGATATTTTTTTCCTTGTTCTGAAAAAAGGGGGACTAGACAAAAATAGTGAAAAAAATATAGGGCAGCAAAAACTTTTTTTTGTCTTAAATGAACTGGCAGTGTCTAATTGACCTACAACTGCCATACATGATGGAGAGGTAAGAGATTGTCTTGAACAAATTCAAAATTAGCCTCGAGTGACGTAAACGCACTTCAGTATCCCTTGACCTGGTGTACGGTGTTTAAATGGGCACAAAGCTGGCACTTCATATCCAAACATATTCAGGATACAAAAGTTTTAGATGCGCCGCAGTTGTCACTGTGTGACTGAATGAGTCTTGCCCAGCGCCTGCACAGACCTTGAGGAGAAGCTGTCTTTTCAGCAGTAGTCTATGATCAAACTAAGGGGAACTTAGTCCTACAGATAGGCAATGCTGTGCAAACATCAGAGTTACTCTTGCAGAGAAAGGTTACTGTTACTGTGCAGTGGAAATGAGAGGAGTGAGCCGCCGTTGTGTGAGTGTCTCGCAGTTGGGTCTAACTCCCCCCTTTGACACATAAGGCTGTAGCCTCAATGCAGACCTCTATGGGTGATGCATATGGTCAAGACTGTAGCCTCTATGTAGACCTCTATGGGTGATGCATATGGTCAAGACTGTAGCCTCTATACAGACCTCTATGGGTGATGCATATTGTCAAGGCTGTAGCCTCAATGCAGACCTCTATGGGTAATGCATATGGTCAAGGCTGTAGCCTCAATGCAGACCTCTATGGGTAATGCATATGGTCAAGACTGTAGCCTCGATACAGACCTCTATGGGTGATGCATATGGTCAAGGCTGTAGCCTCAATGCAGACCTCTATGGGTAATGCATATGGTCAAGGCTGTAGCCTCAATGCAGACCTCTATGGGTAATGCATATGGTTTTTTGCCTCGTAGCCTACAGTGTATTGTTTGCACTTCCATGGAAAATTATCATTTATATGGTAGCCTACTATTCACTCAGTTTAAATGTGACAATTTATCCACATTAATTAACTTTATTAACTTGATGTTTTAATTTATAGTAATGGTGTTCAAAAAATTGCTGACTTTTAAAATGTTTCCACCATGTTTTCACCAGCATTTTCATGTAAAATAACGTACTATATAAGGGAAAATTTGGTCTACAAAAAAAGAGTCTTGAAAAGGGGGGTCGTCTTATATTGTCTAATATTCGGGCCAATACAGTATGTGCTGTATTCATTGTTTATATTATATGTTCATATGTGTTCCCTGTAAAGCCACCTTGTGCTTACAAAATGCTCTATACCAATAAAATGTATTATTATTATTATTATTATTATTATTATTATATTTTGCCCTTTGTTGTCATTAGTACCCAATGTGTTGTTTCTGTGGGCCTGACTGGATCCTTAAACATGGTACACACACATTCACACAAATTCAGCACACACACTCCGTCACAATGTACAGAAAGTTATACTGTACTAGTTATGTTGTTCTCATGTCTGAGGATTGTGGGTAAACCAGCTATGCGTTCCTTTGCCATGTGAGGTTAGTCCACAATTCATGGCTGTTTCCTATAGATCATATAGTCAGTAATGTCCCTTAGAACTCAGTAGTGGCCCACCACTGGTGTGGGCCCAGCATCATGGTGGGAGTGAGCTTGACTGTGGACCTTCTCCACAGAAGAGTCACCATCCACCATTGCCCATGGATATTTCGTCTGTTTGTTTTCTTAATAACTTAATTGTCTTTGTGTTAAGCACTTTGCATTGGATAAAAAAAGTGATAGAAAAAACCCTTACCTGCTTACTTACTTCCCTGCTTACCTACTTACCTACTTACCTACTCCTGTCTTCCTTATTGACAGGAGCTGGAGCGGGCCTGGAGAGAGTTTGACAGGCTGGAGGCTGATGTGGCTGTAGCTAAGACCAGTCTGCTGGAGAGACTGGAGGCACTGGGCAGCCCACAGGTTTGTTCTGTGCCCCTCCTGGGCCTTCCGTGTGTCAGTAATGCACTGACTGACCTGTTTCCTTCAGGACATCAAAGGCATTAAACCATCCATTAGTAGAGCCAAGAGAAGGCATTTGTTCAGAGATTTTGTTTACTTAAAAGAATATAGTGAAAACACGACGTCTGTTCTCTCCTGTCAACAGAGATGACATCCCTCCATTCCATCACTCCTAAAAATAACACACACCGCTCGCGCCATCTCTTTTCACTCCTCTCTCTTTTCTTTGACATTTGCCAGCTGACTGGTGAATGGAAATACCAACTGTGAACACACTGGGCCAGAGGAGTTTCAGAAATGTCCTATAGACATTTAAGGTTATATGGCTGCACAGAGAGAGCTAACGTGGTATTTTGCAAGCCTTTACAGTTACAACAGGCTACAGTGCTAATTGAGGTGATTATTAGCCTTTACTCTCTGTTTCATGTGAAATTCTCAGGAGTCAGTGGTCATCATGTAGCATGTGCAGCCGTTCAGACTTCAGGGAACTGACCACGATAAAAACTGACAACTGCTCTCTTACAGATTCCGCATGTTAAATCGGCCCCAAACAGATATTGGCTGAGCTGCGCATACTGCTCAGATTTGGGCCAGACAGGTTTTAGGGCTTAGGGTTAGAAGTGACATTGGGATTTTGCCTCAGAGAGGAGGTTTGAAGCAGGGCAGTCTTTGTAATCGAGGATGTTTGGCTCCGAAGTCCCTGGAATGATGGGAGGCTCTTCTCTTTCACGTGTCACGACAGCCCAGACCCCATGTGGGCACGCCTGACAGCCACAAAGTGCCTCCCAGACCTCCTCCCGGCCCTGTGTACCACTCGTGGCCATTAGCTAAAGAGGAGCAGGTAATTAGTTTTAACACCTGCGAGGGCTTCTGTGCTCATTAGCAGTAAGCAAGCGAAGGAGAGGACAGGAAAGAGGGAGGGAGAGGAGGAAAGGGAGATGGGGAGGTTGAGGGGGGTGCAACTCTGAAGCCCTCAGATTCGGTTATTAAATTTCACCCTGTGCAAAAGTCTAAAGGGGCGACCACCATCTTCACACCTGACTAGAAGTCAATTACTAACCCCCTCCCTCCTGTTGGATGTTGGACGTTCCTAAGCATTATGGGTAATTGAAGGAAGGACATTAGCGGGTGCAGCCCTGACTCCTGATGAAGCCGGGGCTTCAATACACAATAGTGTGTTAGTGATTTGCAAGCTCTTAGCAATACAAATGCAACTGAATGGACAGTTAGTGACAAAGAGTTGTTTTTATAAGCAGCATATGACAGGTGTTTAAACTACGATAGAAATTTTCCAAAAGTCTCTCCCTAATTAAAAGCTGTGGTACATGTTGAATGGTAATTTATTGTAATGTTGTACAACATATGGCAGTGTTTTTGCCAGCAGGACTGCTATAAGATTTTATTATACTTTTGTGTGTGTGTGTTTGTGTACGTGTGTGTGCGTGTGTCTGTGTGTGAAGCAGACTGAGCCTCCAAGCCAGCAGCATGTGCAGATCCAGAAGGAGCTTTGGCGGATTCAGGATGTGATGGAGGCTTTGAGCAAAAATAAGCCACAAAGAAGTGTCGACACCAGTGAGTCTTTTTGTCAGCAAAAACTCCCACATGCATGTGCGCGCATGTATGTGTGTGTCAGAAAGAGAGCGAGAGAGGGACAGCTTGTACATGCTCACACAGACACATACATATACACACTAACCCACATGCAGCAAGAAACAAAAACCGAAAATGGCACAAAAAATAAACACTGCGGTCGCTGAGCCCCCTAACCTGGCAAACACTTCAGGGTCCCACTGCCAGATCTGATCATGTGCTTCCAACCGGAAACAAATCTCACTCGCTCCTAGTCGGGGGCTGTTATGACAAGAGAACTGCTTCAATTGACCTGTGTCAACTGAAACAAAGGCTACATCAAAATTCAAGACTGTACACAGGCGTCGACAAACACAGATAATACAGCCTCTACAGTACTTCTGTACATTATCTCATTCGGATAGTCCAATATGCATCATGTCTGAGGGGATGAGATGCACTCAAGATGAAACAAGCCTAATATTTCTCCTTGTCTTTTTTGTTACAGGCTTTCCTGGCTCCAAACCAGTAGTAAACGTACACAAAAATGAGGTGAGTTGTTCTGTTGCTGTCAGAAAGCCACTCATGGATAAGGCAACTGCAATGAACACATAAGCTGTACCTGTTTGCAGGTGTGAGACTGTTGTCTAATCATCAAACCTTGCTGCTAATAGCCCCAGTATTACTACTTGGAGCTAAACACACAAAACTAACAGGAATTTTGAATAAGTGCGCCTTAAACTTCCTCGTCAGTGTGGCCTAACTCCCCAAAAGGTAAACCCCCTTCCACCATTTGTCTGACCTGTAGGAGGTAGACCCTGTGCCCCCTCGACCCCCTCTCCCACACTCGTACGAGAGCGGCGACTGCCCCACCGTCGTGCCACCCGTGGCCCCAGCCACTGGCACGGGCACCAGCCAAGGGCACCTCCCCCGGCCTCTCCAGCACCAGAGGAATGGCACCCAGAGTGTAAGACACCCCACTCAACTCAGTGCAATTTCTGTGCTGTAGCTTCAGTGTTGGCATCGTCATCAGATGCATCTTCGTCACTATCATCCTCCTCTTCATCATCAGCTTCAAGAAGAACCGCCCTCACAGCTCTTACCTGCCTCTTGGCATGAAGTGTGCCCCTTGTTCATCTGTTCTTTTCCCATGGATATTTTCACCCCATTTGGCATCTTCTCATCTTCTTACTTCGATTCATTCCATCCATCCTCCATTTATTTGTCATCTCTCTTGACAGACATGTCATGAGTTTGCAGTGGCTTGCATTCGGAGCTTGGCCCTAACTCTTCAGTTGCTATCGTGTGTGGATTTTGAGTTTGAGTTTTGCTTTTGACTGTGGTTACCTGTTGCTGGCTTGAGTTCATTAAGTTCGGTTCTTGGTCTTGGCCTCCAAGAGTTTGAGATCCCCGTTTGTGGTGTTGTGGTGTTTGTGTGTGGTACTTTGTTATGTAAATTTAGTGCATTTGTGGTGAAAATCTCTGTGTGGTTTGTAGCTGCTAGCATATTCATTACTCCATTTGTGAGCCATGTTGTGTACTTCCCTAGTGCCGTGTTTGACCCGAGTGACCCCTTGTGTTTTGTGCCCTCAGGGCTGGTATCTCAGACAAACCTAGTCCTGGCATGTAGCACGTAGTGTTTCCTGACTAGCATATAATTTGAGGAATAAACTGGAGTCAAGTCCAGTATCATGCTTGGGCATTCGTCTGAAAACCAGCCCTTGGTGTGGTGTCAGTGTGTATCGATGTAGTGTAGTGTCGGTGAGTGATGTGTTAAGGCCCTCGCTCTTCTCCAGGGCCCGGACTACCGCCTGTATAAGAGCGAGCCGGAGCTCACCACCGTGGCCGAGGTGGACGAGTCCAACGGCGAAGACAAGACCGGCGAGCAGGTTGCAGAGAAAGAGCCCACCAGCGCCAAAGGTGCTTGAACGTGAACCATTCAAACCGCAGCTTAGAACTCCCAGTAGCATCACCAGGGCTGGCTGGAGTTCCTCTACTTCTAACGCTCTTTCCCTCCCTGTGTATGTGTGCTCAGGAATGCCCTACCCAGTGGGCATTGTGCCTCCCAGAGCAAAGTCGCCCATAACAGAGTCCTCCAGCATCGCATCCTTTGTCACTTTAAGGAAGAGCAAAAAGCCTGATCCCAGAACAGTAAGTGCTTCTCACTCCAGACATAAGAGATACTCTTCAGAGGCGGCCCTGAGAGAGAGCCCTCCTTGTCTAGTTGTGCTAGTTTCTTTTTAGATTTTAGCTAGATTAGATTTAGGGTCCAGGATTGATAAGGGATTTGGTTCATTTCAAATTAATATCATTTTATTCTCAAATATGCGACTTTTGATCAGGGGTTTGCATGTAGAAATTGATGTCTGCTATATGTTTATGATCCATGTCCTACAACCGGTTGTATCCACCACATTATATAATTGAAAAGGTTGCAGACAGAAAATAATGCCATGCATCTGCAGGAGTATTGATCCACTCATGCTGAGGGATTTGGCCTGCCAATGGAGATGTATAAACATGACCCGAAACACCTCGCGGGAATACCTCATCAATTCTGCATCGGATTTAGATCTTGTCCCTGCACCGGGCACGGATGAAAATCACATTTTTCTCCATTCGGGGGACCGTGGACACGTGTCTTGTGGGCAGTAGCTATGTCATACTGGAAGACGTGCCAGCCCATCTGCCTCTTTAGTGGCAATGTGACTGCTTGAACTCGTGAGGAGGTGGCTGACATTGACCTTCTGAGCTATGATGAGTGGTTTCAAGCCATGCCAGAGACTCCCTGCCGCTGCCATCCAAATCTGTAACCTTGATGGTGCCACCTACGCAGTCCCTGCTATGGGAACACGATGGCTCTTCTAGCTTGTATTTTTCACAAGAGTGGCTGTTTACTTCTTTTTTTTTTAATGTTCCTTGTTTCACAGCTGCTTTTGTGGACAGTCTTTTTGCCGACAAGCTTCATTCCTGATACATTCTGTCTTAACATGTGCAGCCAGTAGCTGTGGGGTATTGCACTGGTATAGCTGATTGATATGGCTTTGAGGAGGCAATATGCTGCAATATCTGTTCTCAATGAAACATTAGCAAATCATTCCAGTTTTTCTCAATTAAGATGCTATCAAATGCTCTCCAGCTGTGCACTTCCCCAGCTGGTAACTGAAGCGGAGTAGAGTTTTAGACATCTTTATTCAAAGACATCCACTATTAGGGAATAGAGTACCATTTTTTTGTCAAACTCTTAAACTTTTGACCTACAATGTCTGTATCCTCTGATTCCTGAAATCCCAAAACCGCAGAAAATGCCAAATGCAAAATGCAGGTAAAATAGTAGTAGAGGATCAGGAGACCATAGCTAATGCTTTGCATGGAGTTGGTCTGTCTCTTAATGTCAGTATGTGATTGTCATGTGAAGGTATTGGTGTTAGAGGCAATGTGGGTTTTGTCTTGTCCATTCCTGTCCTCAAATCCCTGCGGGGCGATTGACACTGTTCTGTCCTCTGGTACAGGAGCGGCCCCGCAGCGCCGTAGAGCAGTTTGGCGGTGGCGGGTCGGCAGAAGGTGTGCGTCCCCGCATGAGCGTGGAGGAGCAGATGGAGCGCATCCGGAGGCACCAGCAGGCCTCGCTTCGCCGGCGCGACTCCAGCGGCGGGGCCCAGGAGAGCTCACTCTCCCGCAGCTCGTCCCTCAACAGGGACCAGATCTCCACCAACCCCTACTACACCCTGCAGGTAAGCACGCCTCCGTCAAACTATTGTACCATCTGCAGACAAACCAGCGGCCCCACCGACAGGGAAACCCACTGAACTGGACCACCACACCGGCCTAAAAGCTGTTTCCTGGGGGATTTCTTCATCTCTAATCTCTGAACTAATGTTCATGATTATCCATTATTCATTAATCCATTCTCATCCTGTGGTTTTATTGAGAGCCAGTGTGTCAGTAGGCTCTGATCATTTTAGTGCTATTTCCGCATGCCCGAGCTGCATTACCTAGACTACCTGTTTGCCTTCAGACTGGATTTGAATTATTTAGCAGCTCTGTCCATGCTTGGCTTATTCTATTCAAGTTTAATCAAACCGGTCTACGCCCACCCCACCACACGCCCACGCCTTTTTGAAGAAACCGTCAGGGCCCTTTGGACATGGGCGAGGAGATATCACAAGCGCTTTGAAGTGTCGAGCGTGCCCAGTTCATCATTTTTTCCCCAGTTCATTTCTTTCTCTCTCTCTCTCTCTCTCTTTCAATAAAACTTTAGCATGAAGACAGATCCACAGAGTATCAAAGGTCATGAATAATGCAAGCCACTACCCGTGCTGGAGCGCGGTGCTGTGCTGCGTGGTGCGGCACAGGGGTAGGTTTGGATAGCGTTGCTCCATGGCCCCGTCGCATCTTAGGACATAGGAGGCCTCGGGCTCTCTTTGAAATGCCGGTCATGCTCGCCCTCTGCGCTCGGCTGCTTGTAAAGCCTCCTCTGACAGGCCGACAGCATGTCATCGTGTTGATGTCGGAGGGGTGCTGCTCCAGACGAGAAATAGCAAAGATAGGGCACAGCTCTCTCCATCTCGGCACCGTGTCAGCATGTTACCTCTGTCTGTCACCAAGGTTGTTTTTTATGGTTTGATCTGTGAAGAGGACTGTGTTGTCCTCTACAACAAACTCTTTCTCTCTGTCTGTCTGTCTCTCTCTCTCTCTCTCTCTCTCTCTCTCTTTCTTTTACACACACACACACACTCTCACACACACCTTTTTTTAAGACTTTCCTGTCAATGTCTGGTAAGAACTGGATGGAGTTTTTCGGGTGGTGAGTGTGTCAGAAGTTGAGACAGAAGCTGTGTTTTATTTTTGTCACTTTTGTTGTGAGTGTAATAATGTCCCCTTGTGTGTGTGTGTGTGTGTGTGTGTGTGTGTGTGTGTGTGCATTCACAGTCTTCTAAGCGAGGAGATGCGGTGTCCCCAGACAGGCAGAGGTTGGAGGCTTCACTCCAGGCTCTGGAGCAGGAGATGCTGGAGAGAGCGTCAGCCATGCTAATCACCCCACCCACCCGAGACCCCCCACCACCCAAAGCCCCAGCACAAGTAAGCACTCCACACACACACACACACACACACACACACACACACACACACACCACACACACACACACACACACACACACACACACAGAGCACCTTTAGAGCTCCAGCGAGATCAGTCTGTCAGAGATCAGCGGCTGATGTAATCTCTTGTTTATTTAAGACATCCAGACATTCCGATAAGATAAAACGTCTGTCTTGAGCTTAAGCCAAAGCGTATGTTTAAGCACAGTAAGACTTGGCTGATATTTTGTTTTATCACCAGTCCATCACCCATAACCTTATGAAGTTTAACCTCATCTCCGAAAGGGATAGATAGAATCCGCAATTATTTAAACTGCTACGCTTTTTTGCTCAGAAGCTTTCATGTACTGCTCCACCATTTTGGTTTACTTGACAGGGGGAGGTGCTGTGTCAAAAGGAGTGCATGAACTCCCCTCTTGATGAGCAGAATAGCCCTAAGACCGAGAAGGAGCAGAGAAAGGAGGACGGGGTGGAGAAGGAGGAAGGGAAGCAACAGGAGGAGGTGGAGGGGAAAGAGGAGGAGCAGGAGGAGGACAGACGGAGGAACGAGGAGGAGATCATCATGCTGGCCTCTCAGAACAGGTGAGCCCAACATCTGCTTCCATCAGTCTCCACTTTGCTCTGATTTTCTGCCTCATTCTATTTTATTGTATTAGTCTCTCTTTCACGGACTGCCTCTCTCTCTGACACACACACACACACACACACACACACACACACACACACACACACTGACTTTGTCTTCTCAGGGTTTTTTCTTTATCCTTTTAACATCAATTGGTTAGGTCTTTGTATCAGCAGTACAATCTGCATAACTGCTTAATGTCATATCTTCTCATATTTCTCTCCTCGGTTTTCATTCCTCAGCCTGCAGACTGCTGTGTTGGTCAGGGTGGGCACAGAGGACGATGAGGAAGAAGAGGAGGAGGAGGAGGAGGAGCAGCAGGAGGAGGAGGTGAAAGAAGAGGAGATGAAGAACAATGATAAAGAACCAGAACAAATCTGTGAGAAGCCCTGCCAGGAACTGCAAGTGGAGGCAGAGCAGAGCACGATAATCAACTACTCCTACGAGCTACCAGATGAAACGAACAAACACAGCCAGGTGGTGTCAGGTGAGAGACAGAGAGTGTGTGTGTGTGAGATAAAGAGAGAGAGAGAGGGCATGTGGTTTATGTTAAGAGCTCCTTTCTGGTCTCACTCTGACCTAAGAACAGTGTTTGGCCTCAAAGTAATCAATCCAGATCTGATGAAAGAAACGTGTTGCAGCTTTAAAAAATGTGCCTGGTTTATTTTTTGTGCTTTTGTGCTCTGCTGCATTACCAAAAGAGCTTGTTTTGTGTTATGCTTTTGGTAAACCCCAGGCAGTTAAATCATGGCTTTGTGTTGTCTTAGTGTGTGTGTGTGTGTGTGTGTGTGTGTGTGTGTGTGTGTGTGTGTGTGTGTCTGTGTGTGTGTCTGCATGTATGTACTAACACATTTGGGTGCCACAATGTCATTTGCAGTGAACAACTTGTCCACTCCACCGCAGTCCCCAGCTTCCACTCCGACGCCGTTGTCCCCGTCACCCCCATCGCCTCCACAGGTCGCCGATAGCTCCCACTTCATGTGTGTCTAGTGGCAACAGTAAGAGACCCTCCTCCTCAGCCTCTCGCCTCACTCCCCCCCTCTCACTCACTCACTCACTCACTCACTCACTCACTCACTCACTCACTCACTCACTCTCACCTCCTTCTCTCCCTCAGCCAGTGCTCCTGCTGGGTCACATGGCTCAGTAACAGGCTTCAGTTGGGCTCTGCTCTCTCAGACAGCAGCTCACAAATGAGAAGGGCTGCAGATGTTCAGAGCTTCACGCCGCGCCTCACCGCCTGACAGCTTTACACCACAGATGATGACTTGTGAAGTTTCACACACCCCAAGAATCAAGAGACAGAGAGTGGTTGAGCGAGCGTTGATTTCAAACCGACAGACCTTCACACGTTTTCTGTCAAAGCAGCGCTGAAATTACTGACATAGTAAAAATAGAGTCTTTGACACCATTGCATCTACTGATGTGATTGCATCTACTAGTGCTGGTTTCAAATGGACAAACCTTAAATCACTTTTAATACAAGCAGTGTTGAAATAACAGGTCTGGTAGAAAACTATGAAGGCCTTTGATACCATTGCATCTTCTGGTACAAGATTTGGCGATCCATTTACTTCCAAAACGCAGAAGCAGTTTAGTGCCGGTGCTACAGCCGAAGTGATTGAAAAAACTCAACTTCATGCTCTAAATAGTTGGTGCTCACAGCTCAAAGTAGCCATCCACCATCTTCCTTAGGTATCACATATCTCAGACATCATTAAGTTGAAGAGGTAAGAGACACTTGAGAGGCCCTTGAGAGTTCAGAACAGCTCATGTCAAGAGCTAAAAACTAATGTAGATGTGGCCCCATTCTAAGGTGTCCTGCCCAGGAGGTGCATTAAGATCCTAGCGAGAGTTGGCTTATGCAAGGAGATTAACAGCAAGCTTCACCTCATCACTAGTGATTTCCCAGCGCCTCAGCCACAGCGGCTAATGAAATCTCAGCCATCAATCAGCCACAGTGCTTGGCCCAGCGTGTGTGCACTCTCTTTCTCTTTCTCACACACACACACACACACACACACTCGCTCGCTTGCCTATCATAGTGTGTGTTGACAGCGCCCTTCCTCACCGCTTCAGCCCCAGCACTACACTGTGATTTGTTTAGGACTGCACTGCACTCTTGTGGAACAACCTCACCAATTCTGCACAACCCCCCCTTCCTTTCTTATTCTCTACAATCTCTCCTTTCACCCCCCCCCCCCCATTTTTCTCTCTCTCCACAGCAGCAGAAACCTAGGCATCTATGAACAGCCACATGTAAGAGTGATAGAGGAGCGGCTCGAACTCGACTCAAGATGGCGGCACTGAGCGGCAGCTCCAGATGCCTCGAGCTTCGCTCCCGCCGCTGTGCAGTCGCAGCCAAGACCAGACCAGACCAGACCAGATCAACATATCAACATGAAGGACCCTCACACCCCCCTGTCCTACCATATAAAACAGTGTTACCAATCTCATCAACCTCATCACAACTTATTATTATTGTTATTATTATTATTATTGTTATTATTATTATTATTATTATTATTATTAGGTCAGAGTTGTGTTGTGTGTTTGGGGTGGGTATTTGTGTGTGGGTAATAAGCATGTAGTGCCTATGGGCTGATCACTGGAGCGGTGAGGATGTGAGGACTGCAGCTCCAGCTGTGCACTGGAGCACCTGTGCTTCTTCACCATGTTTAAGGGTGAGGTCTGTAGGCAAAGGGGGGAGGTGTGTGTGTGTGTGTGTGAGGCGGGAGGTTTCTGCACATGGTCATGTATACAAACACACAAAAGCACGTGTTCTTCTAGCGCACATTAATGTGCTTGCCGTGCATACACACAGGTGCACACATTTGTAGAAAACAAACAATCCAAAACCCTAAAGATTTACACATAAACAGAATATACCCTGTTTATCTGTCTGTCCCTCTCTGTCTTTCTCTTTCTCTCTTTCTCTCTCTCTCTCTCTCACTCTCTCTCTTACATGCTCACACTCACACACACATGCACGCACATACTGCAACCACTGTTCACTCATGCTGTACCCAAGCCATGCAAGTGTTACTCATTCAATTCAGGGTTACTCACATTCAGTGTGTTTAAAAAAGAAGATATTAGTGGAATTACTCTGTCTCAATTTGCGTTTTTATTCACCAGTGTTGACATTGAACATCATGGATGCGTTTTTCGGTTCTTACATTTTACATTTTGCACTGTGTAACACCTTGTTGTTTTGTAGTAAAAAAAAAAAAAAGAAAAGAAAAAGAAAAAAATCTGTGTTCAAACTGTTTATATATAGTTATATAAAAAGAACATGTATTAACAATACATTCAGCAAGGTGCCACTTTATTGCTGCAGATGGACATTTGAATATTTTATTGGGTTTGTAATTATTTATAAAGTCGGATAGTCCACAGCCCTGCCACACTGTTGCCGACACACACATGAATGTTTTGGCTTGTGTATTTTATTTTTAATAAGGCTGAGATATATTTAACACAGAGAGAAGATTAAAAGAGTATTAAGAGTTTTTAAATGGATTTAGTCTTGCACCCATTGGGCTTGTAGGACACATAGAGGACAAATAGCACATGTAGAGAAAAAAAGCAATAAGGATCCTGACGTTGACATTTCTGTAAAAAAAAAAAAATGTATAGATCATTGTGTATATAGTGTACACCATACTATGAGCAGAGCAGACATAAAAGAAAAAAACTATTATGAAGTTATACTTATTAGAGTCAATATGCAAATGTTCATATCTCATCTGTTTTATATCATGTGAAATAAATGTTGATGTTCCTACGTGGTTGTCTTGTGGTCAGTTCTTGTGTGTGCGTTTGGTTACATGTTTGCAGACACACCTTGAGGCTATTCCAAATAAGTGATAAACCGGGTAAGTTAACAGGAAGTGGTAAACCTCCTAATAGAGCAGTTGGCCTGCCTTGTTTAGTGAAGCAAATGTTTACTGTTTATCTTACTTAGGTTTGCAGCTTAACCATGTACTTTGAATAGTCTA
This sequence comes from Tenualosa ilisha, assembly GCA_015244755.2. Classification (NCBI taxonomy): domain Eukaryota; kingdom Metazoa; phylum Chordata; class Actinopteri; order Clupeiformes; family Clupeidae; genus Tenualosa; species Tenualosa ilisha. The sequence continues at coordinate 2,793,878 of PYXC01001308.1, read as the reverse complement.
CCTGACTGGCGTGGAAAACGCTTATTGAACCATAGTGAATCTTTCCAATCATTTTCAGTCAGGTCTCAGGTGTTCAAGATGCTGGCAGAAGGTTTGTTTTTGGCGTGGCATGTCAAGTCTCTAGAGAGTGGTTCCATGCTCCCCAGGTGACTCAGAGTGAACAAGACTTCAGGTTTGTGTGTGTTTACAGCAAGCCTGCAATCACGTAGGGTGGAAAGCCCTTTCATATCCCAGATGGGTCCACGGGGCCCTTTCCTCACAAAATGAAAAATAATAGTAATTTAAAAAATCTCAGCTTGAACTAACCTTTTGAAAGTGACTCTGACACAAAGAGTCAGTTGCCAGATGCATCACTATGGTGCAACAAAGCCAAAGGACCTTTGCTGTTTCCAGGTGTCCACCTGGCCTGAATTTCTGAGTGTAAGGTCATTGTCAAATAGCCAGTGACTAAAACCACACTATAGACACACAAGCTGAGCTTTTGCATCTATGAAGGTGGTGAAAGAGTGTGACACAGCTGAGTTTGATGTTGGTATATGATTTAAGGGCACATTTGTTGTGCTGTCAGCTTCCATTGAAATCCAAATTCCTTAAACTCCATTGCTTAATTGCAGCAAAATAAATCAGGTTGCAAGTAAATCCTTTTTTCCCCCTTTTTACAGTTTCTGAAAGCGGATGTGTGTGAAAGTGAATGTATATGGACGTTTCAAGATGCCTTAATTTCCAATAATAAGGTATCTACCTACCTACCTCTCTGCCTGTGTACGGATAGTTAGGCCTACTACAAGAACGTGAAATGACGGTGCTGTTTCTTTTTTATTGTCTCACATTTTTCATCTTTGTCCTTTCATTTAAATACATCGAAATTTACTTATGTCCTTATTTTCATGTCAAGGCAACCATTGCCCCCTAAAAATCGTTGAACACTGAGTTTGGCAATGATGCAACATTGACATCTGGTGGCAAAAAGCGCGCATGGCAGACACCTTGCTTTGGCCACTTAGTCCAGATGTTCTCGACATGTTATAAACCAATGACGTTTCATTCATTTTCTGATGTTCGGAAACAGTTTTTTTTTCTTACACTTTTCGGAATTAAAATAATCTTACTTGATGTGACTAATGAACAAAATCCTCACAAGTTTAGGCTATAGATCAATGATATCACTCTGCGTCAATTCATTACATAATAATTTATTCATTTAAAAAATTACTTTTCTTAATCTACACAGTGTAAACTTCTCCAAGGCGCCTTTGTATTGTTAAAACTGGGAACACGTGGAAACATTCACAGACGAAATGGCTACGTCATGAATCTCCGCCTCTCACGTCCCTGTTCAACCTCTCGTGGTGCATCTCTCGAAGCTGGTTGGGTTACGAGAGCGCACATAAAGACTATCGTTCTGGCTTAACTTCGTGGGGGTTCAAATCGAAAAGCTTTTAACGATTAAAAATGGCTACCACTTCAACCGATGGCACGGATCAGGAATCCTCACCCCCAAGCGATCAAACCCGAACTCTGAAAACTGAGAAAAGCGAACAGAAAGCGGAGGGCCTCGCCTCGGAACAGGAACCGGTTGGAAACGACACTGTAAAAATGGACGTGAACGGTGGACAAGAAAGAGCAACAGAGGAGGACGAGAAACCATCGGCCGTACCCGAAGTCTGTCCAGAAACTACACCAACAGCTGTCAGTACTAAGGAGGAAAGCGATGCGGTAAATTATATAGATTCTGATCTTACGGAATCCAACAAAAGTCCGGAGCAGAGAAGCCATGCGATCTGCAACGGCACCGGAGACGGGACGGGGGAGCCGAAACAAGAACAAAGGGAAGAGAACGTGTCCTCTCCCAGCGACTGCATGAAGAGCAAATCCGATGATTGCACGGATAAAACCGAACATGGTTTAAAGAGGCGAGCTAGCGTGGAAATGTCTTCGTCTGACGGAGAGCCTTTGAGTCGAATGGATTCAGAAGACAGGTTTGTGGGCAAGCATCAAAGCGTAATTAGTGAAGACGATCAACCGTATAGCCTCCATCGCAACTTCGGCGACACTCTGCGCTGATGATGGTGCATCTGTGGGTTGCTGACTGATTTACTATAATGGTTCAAGTTAACGCTTCTGTTGAGTTACTATTGTTACCAAACAAGATACATTGTGCCTGTCTTCACCCTGCGTCGACCTAAAACGGTGGCCCCAAAGTTCTTTAGGTCTGACTGTTTTACCTCAGTTTTGTTTCTCAAGTTCGGTTGAACATCGATTTGTTGTCAGTGTTTCCCAGAAATCATGATAATAATGTACACAGATACATTCTGTCTCTTTATTTCCTAATTACATTGTCATTTACTTCGCAGATAGGGAAACGAGGTGTTTTGGTCAAAGCTAAAAATAGTAGTTTGTAGTGATGAGGCCCTAAGGCAGAGTATGAAGGTGAAGGATAACAAATTAGACATACATGCCTGGACATTAGTTGCGATTCTAAAACCTGAGACTACCCTCTTTTTCGTTACAGGGTGATAGATCCTTCATAATGTCTAGAACACATAGATGGAACTATTCTTGGCTGATTTTTTTTCTTTTGGAAAAATGTGCAAGCCTATCAGAACTGCTTCGAAACTATGAAAGCACGCATTACATTAAATGCATACAATGTGTAAAGAACAATTAGGGAACATGTATTTCAAATTTGTTTAGGGACAACTTGCTGATCATCTCCCATTAGAAGTGACCGTGAAGAACATTTTTTAATAGCTCGGCCTCCTAATGGCTGAAGAACAAATCGTTCCAATTTGGCGCTACTAGTCTGCAGGACATCACTGCCGCGCTGCCGGCTGAATGACAGATTTACTGTAACGGTTCTCGCAGCAAATCACACACTAACCAGTCATACGGGAAATTCTTGACTGACTAACATAGTGTATAAAGTCTCTTTAAACTCCTCCGCGTTTAACCGCACCTGTTACACTGGGGCACGCCAAGGTAGACATTTCTGTGAAAACGTTATGTAGTTTAATCATACTCGATGCAAAAAGGCACGAACTGACTTTAATCACAATTGTGTGGAATCGCAGTGTAGGATCTCTCTACTCGCCTGCTTTGCGCAGACCTTTAGTTTTGCCACCTACAGCATGTGGAGGACTGCCGGACGTTTTGACTATTTTTTTCTGTCTCCTAGTCTTTTAATTGGCCTCTCTTTGACAGTAGCCTTGGGTCAGCCACTGAATTCTGCATGGCTTGTCAGCAGCCTGAGCCGAAGACATAATTCAGCCCCTCAGTCCCTGATGCAGCTGTTGCTGCCTCTTTTTTTTTCCTCTCCCCTCCTCCTCACAAAGTGCTTTCGGGAGAAGCTAATTCTTCCTGTGTCTCTTTCCCATTAAGAACTACTAGTGGGCCGCTCAGATGCTGAGTCTGTGAAGGAGTGTGTCTGTAGAGACTGGATGGATCTGTACGTGAGAACGATGGACAGAATGGTGAGATGAGGGATATAGAGAAGAGGATACATGAAGGAGAATAGATGAAAGGGAGAGACACTAAAAGACAACCTCACGGCAGGAACGTGAAGAAGAGCGGAAAGGAAGAAATTGCACAGCAGCGGCAGAGAGTGAAACAGAGAAATGGGCCACCACCTAGGAAAAGATGATGACAAAATGGAGGGTTGTTGTCAGGCTTCACATACTGTGAGAAGAAAGTCCATTTGTGAGGAGCAAGTAGATGGAGGGAGGATAAAGCACAGAGAGTTCATCACACCAGCGACTGAGAGAGCTAGACAGTGGACAAGAGGAGCAGACAGAGAGTGAAGGAGAGGGGGAGGCAAAGGGAGACAGACTCATAAAAAGAAAGGAGTAGAGAACGAGTGAGCGAATCCTTTCTGTTTCCGTGTCCGGGGGCTTTGTCTGTGAGGGATTGGACTGGGGGCGGTGAGGGGTGGGGGGGGGGGGGGTTGGATTGTGGATCTGGGAGTGTGAGAGTGCAGGCCTTGAGCCCTGCTGTTTGGGCAGCTGGAAGGCCTGAATGTAACTTTTGTTCCTCGCTCCTGGCAGCAGCACAGCCGCAACGCCAGAGCAACACCACAGCTGCCCATCCACTAGGTGTGTGTGTGTGTGTGTGTGTGTGTGTGTGTGTGTGTGTGTGTGTGTGGTGTGTGTGTGTGTGTGTGTGTGTGTATGCACGCACATGTGAGCTAGTGTTGGTACATGCATGTGCAGCGGGATCTCTTTCATATTTTCTGATAGTTTTGTGTGTATGAACTAATGTGGCTTTCCATTGCTCTCATAGATTTGTGTGTAGCTTTTTAGCATCCTCCTTTTTCTTATTTCTGATTTGTGTGTGTGTTAGTGTCCTTCACATATTTAAGAATATTATTGCTTTCATATCTGTTTTTGTTGTTGTTGCAGACTGTCTCTGTGTGAGTGTGGGCTAGCTGCGTGCATGGGTCTCTAAGTGATTCCATATCTGGGGTGTGCCAATGGCAGGGAGGGCAGTGGTAGCGTAGTGGTTAAGGAACCTGGCTAGCATGCAAGTAGCCTGCAAAGTTGTGGGTTCAAATCCCAGCAGCCACCGTTGTGCCCCTGAGCAAGGCACTTAACCTTAAGTTGCTCAAGGGGAGACTGGCCCTGAACAAAAAATGTAAGTCACTTTGGATAAAAGTGTCTGCTAACTGCATAAATGTAGATGTATGGCAGGGGTTGTTGTGGTTGGTAGCCCCCTTTCTGGCTGTGCCCCACAACGTGCTCTGGCAGTTTGTCTTCCTACTCTTGTAATTAGTGCAAACTGTGGCTAGAGGTGTACCTGTGGTTAAGCCAAAGTGTCTCCTGCGTTCTGGGCCGGCCCTGGGTGCCGCTTGCTAAGCGCTAGCTGCACAAAGCTAAACTCAACTCTTCAGCTCTTCACTGGCAGTGCAGCGAGCCTCTATCGAGAGAAGGCTTAAAAGAGGAGATTAGATGACCTCATTTTCACTTTTGACAGCTTGTCAGACTCTCGGGTTTCAGGTAAGCGTGTATTTGTTGAATCAGGCCGTTGTGCAGCTGCTTAAGGGAGTAAAGGTCAGAAACTGTAAACTGTTACGGTTATATATTCAAATTCCCCACAAGCGAGTTGGTTGCTGGAGTCAATAATTGTGCAGCCTATTCTACCAAGAACAGTACAAAGATAGAAGGTCATGCCAAGACAGGAGGAGTCGGGTTGTGGATACAGTTTCAAGTTCAGTTACTGTTGATTTAATAATGAAGTGATGAACCTAGACCATATTGTGTGTAACTGTCTTCTCTCAAAGCCTTGTGAGTGTTCTCTCCTAACACCACATTAGTATCTGGCCTCCTCCACCCTGTAACTATCTGTGGTGGCCTTTACCCTGACCAGTGCAGATATCTCCCACTGAGCCCAGTGCTGGGAGGCCTGATAAAGGCTCTCTGACTTTGAGCTGGGCCAAGGATCCCCAGATGTGGCCAAGGGTGCCCCTGCTGTTGCGCAGGTGCTGCACAGACTGAGCCGATGGCTTCTCTCATCTGTCGGTCTGCACCCCCCCCCCCTTTCCTTTAGGCCAGCCGAGCGCAGAGCCGACACCCCCATAAAACTGCCCGATCTAGGCACTGCTTGGAGCTTAAGTTGTGTCAGATGCTATGTCTTGTTTGAGAAATGCGTGCACACACACACACTTGCGCGCGCACACACACACGCCTATGTGTTTCCGCTATGTAATGAAAGCCATGAGAAGGCCATGCTTTGAGCTGCTGGTGTAGGTAGGGAAGAGAGGGGGGTAGAGAGAGAGTGTGAGTGAGTGAGAAAGAGAGAGAGAGTGTGTGAGTGCATGAGAGAGAGTGTAGTAGTGGTCACATGGCTGGGTTCATGCAGTATCTTGCTGTCTTGTTTATGGGTGTAAGGAAAAGCGTGGGGGCCCAGTGCCTGTGTTACACAGATGGGCTGTCTCACCAGGAATCTCACTCACTCACTCACTCACTCACTCACTCACTCACTTTTCTTCTTGTCTTGTCAGTGCTTCTCATTTTGGCATATCTCTCTCTCTCTCTCTCTCTCTCCCCCCCTCTCTCGCTCTCTCTGTCAGTTTGATTCAAAGGAGCTGTAAGATGACAGAAAGTGAAAAGAAACATGAAAGTATGACAATAACAGCAGGGGGAAACAAAGAAGTAACAAACAACACAAGAGAGGAATATCAACAGCTCTTGCTAGACATCTTTGTTTCTTCTCTGCTCTTCTCTATTTGTAAACTGAGCTGGTACAGATCGCGGAGAGTCAGTGTGGTCGTAGTCACGGGTAATTACAAGTTTAGAAGGCTGGTGATGGTTGATGGTTGTTTCAAGGCATAAGTGTGTCCTCTCTTTCAGACATCTGCTTCTGGTCATGGGCCCACCACACACCACACACACACCACACACACACAGACAGGTTGTGTGTGGTGTCCACAGGAAGACAGACAGGTGGAGATGTGCAGGCTCACAGGCCCTGAAACATTCTTTCATCACCTTCAAACCACATGTGAGCACGCGGCCCCCCCTGCTGCAGTGCAGTGTGTTCAAGAGGCCAGGATGCCTAAGCTGATCAGCCACCCGGTCGCATGCACACACACCACACGCACACACACACTCCCCACCAGCAGTAGCACATTGTGTCTCAGACACGGGTAGCTGCCTCTGAATGGATGACAGCAGATGGAAGTTGCTGGAGAATGCCATGACGGACCGCGTCAGTTTTTTTTTTCTTTTCTCTCTCTTTCGCTCTTTTTTAACCCTGTTGTTGTGGTCGCGCTCACCAGCCACTCCTCCCTCCCCTCTTTTCCTCTCACTCTCTCTCCCCCCTCCAAATCCTTCTATTGCTCCGAAAGCCATCCATGGGCACCCCCCATGGATGGCTGTGTGTGTGTGTGTGTGTGTGTGTGTGTGTGTGCGTGGTGTGTGTGTGTGTGTGTGTGTGTGTGTGTGTGTGTGTGTGTGTGTGTGTGTGTGTGTGCCTGCGTGGTAGGGCTGAGTTTGGGGTGCGTCTCCTCCACGCTGCTGCCTATTCAAGTCCATTTATTCCTCTCCACGCTACTTCACTGCCATTACTGCAGCCCAGAGAGAGAGGGATAGAGTGTAGAAGGAGAGGAGAGCGAGAGAGTCAAGGGATGGAGTGTAGAAGGAGAGGAGAGGGAGAAAACGAAAAGTCTTTTTGAGTGGAGTGAAAAATCCTAAGTGAAAATGAGTGAACGCTCCACGGATGAAAAGGGCACAAAAGGTGTTCGAGGGATAAAAAAAAAAAAAGAGAAATAGTGTGAAAAAAATGAAGAGACTTGAGACGGGAGACAATTTTGGTATGTGTGGAAGCCTCACCGCTGAACATGAGGGACTGGGACTACAAAAGATCTCAGGCAGTCTGAGCACAAAGGAGGGAGACCCTCTTGCAGCCAAACACCCAGCTGCCTGATCTCTCTGAGGGGTTGGAGAGAGAGAGTGGGGAAAAGGAGAGGAGAGAGAGGGATGGAGGAAGGGAGAGGAGGGGGAGAGAAATCTATTAGTGCAGCTGCAGGTCTGGCCTTCTCTTCAGGCTTCTGGAGCCAGTCCCTGTGTCCTCTGAGGCCAGCCAGCCCTGCTTCATTTAGCCCCTGTAAAGTAGCCGCTGTGTTTTATGTAAGCAGCCTAATTCAGCATGGATGTGGCAGCGTAAACACAGGCCAGGAGAATGGCAATCTGGAGAGCAACAGGCCTGGAGCCTGGGAAGTCTTGTGTGTGTGTGTGTGTGTGTGAGTGAGTGTGTGACACCATCCAGGATCTGTGTGTGTGCATACTCAGCCGTCAGTCTTAGCCACCTCAAGAGTAGCAGAGCCTTGTAGAGTGCACTTTTACATTGTAACTAACATGAGCCTTGTTATGAATCGGGAATCCTAATGCCTGCAGTTGTTTTGCCGTCATAGCAACACAAATTGGCAGCACTCTCTTATTATGTGTGGGTTTACAAGTGTTGGTTTTGTCAACTGTGTGTGGGAGCACAGTTATGGGTTGAGCTTTCTGTCTAATCTGTTGTAATAATAATGGTGTGTCTGTGTGTGTTTGTGTGTGTGTGTGTGTGCGTGTGTGTTCAGTATCAGCAGCACTCTGATGGATCTGGAGAGCACGGCGTCCAGCGGTCGTTCCACACCGGCGATGATGAACGGCCACGGTGGCACCACGGCTCCCCCCGCCAAGGGCTCCACGTCTTCCTACCCGTGCTGCTGGGACCAGTGTCACATGACGTACAGCACCAGCCCAGATCTGGCCGAGCACATCCGCGGCACACACGTAGACGGCCAGCGAGGAGGGGTCAGTTGGGGCTTTTTTAGTGTTGTTTTGTTGTGCTTCGCTTGTTTGTCTGTCCGCCCTGCCCGTCTGCCTGTCTTTGTGTGTAGTCATTGTAGAACCCACAATCTCATTTTTAGGGGTCAGTATCACCCCCCCCCCTTCTCTCTTCTCTCTCCCTCAGTCACTGTTCCCTTCCTTTCTCTTCACTTGCTCTTCTTGTCTTTTTCTCATTCCTCCTTTACCCTCTGAGCCCCAGGAGTGAGGCGTGTGATGTGTTTACCTTGAAATGTGTTTACCTTGAAAGTTACCTTGCAGTGCCAGTTTCTAGCACCTGTATTGACCAGGGTGATGTCTTAAAAAAGGTGTTATTTCCACACACACTCACACACTAGATGCAAACATACATACTTCCTTTTACTTGCTGTAACCTTATACTCTGTCTTTTCATTCTTGCACGCTCTGCACCTTGTTTTGGAAAGGGTTGAACAATCTCTCTCTCTCTCTCTCTCTCTCTCTCTCTCTCTCTCTCTCTGTGTGTGTGTCTCTCTCTCTCTCTCTGTGTCTCTCTCTCTCTCTCTCTCTCTCTCTCTCTCTCTCTTTTCTTTGCTGTTTCTGTATGTGTCGATCATGTGCTCTCCTCTCTCTCCAGCGCTGTGTCTGCTCCTGCCTATGACAAAAGGCACAGCAGCAGACAGAAGCTCAAGTGGTTGTCAGCCCGACTGTCTTCTCCCTTTGTTCCCATTTCTCACTCGCTATCCTGCTCCCGTCTGCACCCACTTTTTCTGGAACTTTCTTGTCTTTTTTTTTTTTTCTTTTCTTTCTTTTTTTAACTTTAATGTACCCCTGCCTCCCTCCGTAGTTACACCTGCATGAAAAAGACACACACCCTCACCACCACCACCACCACCACCCTAGCTGTCTGATCTTGCCAGCGGTTGTCAAAGTGTGTATGATGTTCACTGGGGTGTTAGCCGCTTCAGGCTAACTTTTGTCTCTGTCCAAACTTTAAGCACACACGCACACACATTCTCTTCTCATGCATTGCTCACTAACATAAGTAGCATTCCTATGCCAGTAAGTTGCTGGTTGACATGCTTTTGTGTATGTGTGTGTGTGTGTGTGTGTGTGTGTGTGTGTGTGTGTGTGTGTGTGTGTGTGTGCACGCGTTGGTTTGCAGGTGTTTGTGTGCCTGTGGAAAGGCTGTAAGGTGTATAACACCCCCTCCACCAGTCAGAGCTGGTTACAGAGACACATGCTGTCCCACAGCGGAGACAAGCCCTTTAAGGTAAGATTAGACTGCTCATTCTAGTGTATGCATACACTCATTCTCTCTCTCTCTCTCTCTCTCTCATACACACACACACACACGCTTTTTTGGTCTCTCTTTATGCATACACAGGAACACGCACTAAACAATACTGTGAAATGGACCCTCATATTCTTTGAATTGTTTATCTTAAATGTCATTTACAGGGACATTTTATGAGATAATAGCATTTTAGTAACATAATAATGAACTTTTTGAGGTAAAAGCCCTCTAAATATTTTTTCCTCTCCACAACAGTGTGTGGTCGGGGGTTGCAATGCCACCTTTGCCTCCCAGGGGGGGCTAGCTCGCCACGTGCCCACCCACTTCAGCCAGCAGAACTCCTCCAAGATGTCCAGCCAAGCCAAAGTGAAGGAGGAGTCTCCCTCAAAAGCGGGCATCAACAAGCGGAGGAAACTGAAGAACAAACGGCGGCGCTCACTGCGTATGTCTCCATCCCTCCATCTCTCTCTCTCTCTCTCCCTCCCTCCGTCTGTCTCTCTCTCTCCCTCCCTCTGTCTCTCTCTCCATCCCTCTGTCTCTCTCTTTCCGTCCATCTGTCCGCCTCCCCCCACAGCTCTCTTCTCTTGGAAGGTTCCGTTCCTCTGTTTTCATCCTCTTATCCGCTTCTGGTTTAGCCCTTTTTAAAAATCAAATATTTCTTGTGTTATTTTTCTTGACGCTCCTGTGACTTGTCCCTCTTAATGGGCGTCTCTAAGGGTTCTTGCACACACACGCTATGGTGTGTCAGCACAGATACCAGAGGGAGCTCAAGTCTCTTCCTTGGGTGAGATTGGTGGTGACCTTCTCAGCTATTAGCTTTAGCTACATAGTGACTGCTAGCTTAACCTGGTCTCAGGGGCTCACAGGTGTGGATTTGCTCTATCAGACCAAGTAAAGCTAGCAGTCACTATATAGCTAAAGCTAGTAGCTGGGAAGATCACCAGTCTCACTAAAGGAAGAGATTATGGGGTGGTGGTGGAGGTGATAGAGGTGTAGCTCGGCAAACGGAGGGTTGCAGGTTCGAACGTCGCTCCGCTTGACCCCATCAAAGTGTCCTTGAACAAGATACTGAACCATGAATTGCTCCTGGTGTGCAGGTTGGCACCTTGCATGGCAGAATTGGTTATGGCACAGAGTTAACCAATTAGGTGGACCACAGCCACATGTGTGAAACCAGGTTTGTGTGTGTGTGTGTGTGTGAGAGAGAGCTGGAGAGATAGGATGAGGTGTGTGTGTGTGTGTGCGCGCGCGGAATGTTAGCGAGAGAGTCAATGTGTGTGTGTGTGTGTGTGAGGTGAAGATGTATGCAATGTCAGTGTTAGGCTACAGCTAACTGCACAGTCAGATTAGAAAGCAGTTGTGTGTGTGTGTGTGTGAGGATGAGATGCAGAGAGAGGGTGAGAGAGCGTGTATGTGTGTGTGTGTGAGGATATATGCAAAGTTAGCGTTCATAACTGAGAGGACTACAGCTAGTGTGCAGTCACATTAGAAACCAGTTTTGTGAATGTGAGATGGAGAGAGGGTGAGAGCGCGCACACGCGTGTGTGTGTGTGTGTGTAAAAGAGGAAGTTGACTGGTGGGGTAACTGCTGCAGTGCCACTGTTTTGATGTGGTCAGTATATTTGTCTGCAGTACAGCTGGCAGCGTGCAGTACGTCTGTGTACACCAGGCCTCGGAAACTCTTCGGCGAGATGAGACCGAGACTTGAGGCCTCCAAACACACATTCTAGCGTGGACACACACTCAAGCTTCACTCATGGTAGCAGTCACATGCTCTTTTGCATTTTGTTTTGTTTTTTTGCATTTGGGTTAAACTGATCCTCACGTGCTGATTGGCACCTTGCAAAGTAGCCGTTTCTATCTGTTTTTCGATAAAGTGTGTTTAAACGGGTCATCGCTTTGGAGAAAAATGTTGCACTCCATTTACCATTTTACGTCATCTGAAGGTGTTGAAATGGCGTCCTCCGTCAACTTCTTGATGAAATTTAGATTGAATGTTACCCTTTGTATATAGCAACTCATTCAGTGATGAATGCACCAGTGAGGAAGCACTTGAGATTCGTCACAGCTGAGAGGTTGTCTTAAATCTCTGGCATGAAGGATTTTAGGAACCAGTTAGTAAGCCATGGCTGCCCTCTCTTGTCTGAATGTCTCCAGCTGTTTTTAAACGTCCTCCCCCCCTTCCCTCACCGAACGGTTTGTGTCTTTCCTGCAGCACGGCCGCACGACTTCTTCGATGCCCAGACGATGGACGCCATCCGGCACCGAGCCATCTGCCTCAACCTGGCCACCCACATCGAGAGTCTGGGCAATGGCCATAGCGTTGTCTTCCACAGCACGGTGAGGAGCAGTACTGCTGAGTGACCACCAGGGGCCGCCAGAGCCTTAGCTGTCCCACATTTGTGTCCCTGTAGTAGAGACTCTTATCACTGCTATGCATGGATGCCTCATTAGATTTAGACATGTAAGCAATAAGCATTGATTTACATATATTTACACAACAATTTATTAAGTAATGTAGAGTTTTACTAAAGTTGTTGTACTGAAATAGCCTTACAGTAAGAGGCTAGCACATAGCATAACACTGTAGGATAAGGCATGAGAAGTTGTGCTTGGCAAGAGCTTGTAGTCTGTTTGTGGTACAGTGTTTTTTTTTTTTACATACTCACAGACCCCACAGACGCCCCTCTCTCTCTTTCTCTCACTCACTCACTCACACACACTCTCTTTCTCTCTCTCTCTCTCTCTCTCTCAATCATATAGACACTCCCACAAAACCATACATCAGTTTATTTCCTCCTCTTTGTCAGGCCTCAGTGGAGTGGGCTGTAATAGTCGTTGGCATGACTCCCCTTGTCTAATAATTTTCAACAAAATCAGACAAAATCCCCTCAACAGTCCACATTCTTCTCCAGCTCTCCCACCTCCACCCCCTACACACACACACACACACACACACACACACACACACAGACACACACACACACAGACACACACACACACACACACACACACACAGACAGGGTCACCCAGACTGTCAGCCTGCCTGGCTTTTCCCTTCCAACACTCGGCTTCAGTTGATAGATGAGGACAAATCCAGCAACACTCACAAATTCCTCTTTTTTTTTTTTTTTTTTTTTTTTTGACTAATTCCTAATGTCTCCAAATATAAACGGACTTTCTGTAGTAGCTCTTAAGACCTTAATAAGCTTAAAATCACAGTTATATTTGCGTATCCTGAGGACTGTGGTCTATTCGTATCTGCAGTCACAAGCCCATGGGACTAGAGCTCACCCCTGTGAAAGATTAATTAAAGAGCTAATAGAGCAGTGACCTCCTACACACACACACACACACACACACACACACACACACACACACACACACACACACACACACACACACAAACAAACACAACCTCTCTCTCTCTCTCTCTCTGTCTCTCTCTCTCTCTCTTTCTCTCTTTCTCTACACTGGCAGTCTCTTTCTGTCTCTCACTCTCTCACACACACACACACACACAGGCCAAGCCAGATTGTTTATGGAGCCTAACCACAACACTGACTCTCCCCCCTACACACATAGCTGAAGTTCCTCCTCAAGAGTGGTTTCCTGCTCAAATAACAGACAATTAACAATTAACAGCGGACAAAGAACCCAAGCCTTTCTTACTGTTGTCTCCTACCTGTCCTCTTTCTCAGTCTTACCGTTGTCTGCTAGCTATCCTCTTTCTCAGTCTTGGTGTCATTGTCACTGTCTGATCTCTGTCTCCTATTACAATAACATGGCATGTAAATTTCACAATTCTAATAAGTAAAATATATAGGGATTTAGATTCATTGTTTAGATCAATATTTAATATGTCAGTATGTCATATATATATTTTGGCATGCACCATCATTTCAGTGTTTTTACTGATTTTTCCTTTATTGTTATTGTGTTCTTTTGTACTCTAGGTGATCGCTCGACGGAAAGAGGATTCTGGGAAGGTGAAGGTTCTCCTACACTGGACTCCTGAGGACATGTGAGTGGAGGGGAGACGGGGATAGAGACGCCAAGAGAGAGAGAGTGCGTGTGTGTGTGAGTGTGAGAGAGAGAGAGAAGGAGCGAGAGAGTGGGAGATATTCAGACCCCTGGCACTTCCACGATTTGCCCCCTAAAATGTCAGCTGTTGAGTCAGGAAGCTGAAGTCTGTGATGCGTGTGTGGCATCTGGCCCGCTCAGCACTGAGTCACACACAGAGACCTCATGTACTTCAGCACTCAGCCTGCGCACGCACACACACACACACACACACACACACACACACACACACACACACACACACACACGCTTCAAAAGGTGAACACATATGGATGCACGGTCTTACCAAAGGACACAAATACCGAGGACTGAAATGAGCCTGGCCTAAACATTCTCACATGTGTGGAATGTTTGAGAGATGAGGACACACACTCGTGAACACTGTGTGTTGTGCTGTATGTTTCACAGAGAAAGTGTTCAAAGTGTGTGCATGTGTGTACACACACACACACACACACACACACACACCACACACACACACCACACACACACACACACACACAGAAAGAGCGAGAGGGCGAGAGCTCAAAATCATAAGAGGATCTGACCTTGGTCAGCTGTTGATGTAACGTCACTTCAGCTGAATGTTTTATAATTGTGCCAGTACCCAAGCAGCACCAGTTTAATCCTGTTCCATTCCTGGGCACAAGCTTCAAGCCCCACTAAAATGGGGCCAATGGCCAATTACTGAACAGACACCAAATGTTTCTGTTCTTGTTTCATGACCCTGTTATTAGAACACAGACGTATTGAGCAGAGCATGTCAGTAGTGGTCTGTCTATTACATGACAACTGATCATTTACTCAGATAGGTTCTGTTTGTGCCGTTGGATGCAGCTCCCATTGCTATTGAATGCGACTCCTTCAAATGTTGCATTGAGACCGAGCCAGTAAGTTCGGACGTACGCCTGTTTTGTAGTAGGTTTAGATGTCGTTATGGGCCTTGTTTTAGCCTCAGGTTGCCATGCCAAGTGAAACGATCCGCTTGAAGGCCGTATGTCTCGACAGGAACGGCGCTTGTTTTTCACTTGTAGCGTCTGGGCCATCAGCCCGAGGACCCGCGCGTTGCCAGACCTCCTTTACTCATTATCAGTGCGGGCCGAGTCATCTTTTTTCCGACGCTGTCATCGAGCTCCATCGATCACGCCACTCGTCATTCTTCTGTCAGGCTGATGGGCGGCAGGCCTCCCAACAGAGCAGACCGCAACACACACACGCCGGTCTGCGGTAAGATAGAGCCTTGCCATCGGCGAGTTAGCCCACTGTCCCTCTCGTGTTGGGAGCCAGGCCCTCACAAAACGCCTTCATTCTTCACCAAGAAAGTCTTGCGTTTTTCGTGGAAAAGGGAATTGGTGGAAACAGAACATCCTCTTTTTTTATTTGCTCTCTCTCTCTCTCTCTCTCTCTCTCTCTCTCTCTCTGTCTCTCTCCTCTTAACTCTGAGAATCTTGGCAGCTTCTCCCATAAGGCAATATTTATGTGCTCTTTTAGCGTCCTCTCGCTCTCTAAAGAAATACTGAGGAATGCCTGACATTTTGTCTCTCTCTCTCTCTTTCTCCCTTTCTCCTTTGCTCTCTCTCTCTCGCTCTTTCTCCTTTGCTCTCTCTCTCTCTCTCTCCCAATCTGAGCTCTAGTAGCGCCTTCGCTGTGCTGTGGCAGGGCTCACAGTGAGGTTGATGGATTGACCCCAAACACACTCCACGCTTCCTCTCCTCGTGGTCACCTCATGGGGAAAATATATGAACGGGCCCCTGACTTTCTGAGAAAGAGTTCTCGGCCTGATGCAGAGACGGAAGGAGAAGAGAAAGTAGAGAATGAGTGAGAGGAGGGTAGTGATGGCGGATGGGAAAAAGAGGGAGGGAGATTGAACAGAAGAGATGGAGAGAGTAGGACAAACAATCTTTTCCTGTACTGTTCTCCTCCCTCTTTTGGTTTACACACACACACACACACACACACACACACACACACACACACACACACACACAGCCTTCCCGTGCCTGAGCCCTCCCCTCCAGGCTTTCTCTTGTATACCTGTCAGAGAGAATTATAGGCCCCAGGTCCTGAGGAGAATATTACATTTCTGGGGGGTCAGGCATGCGGCCTCTAGCATTGGATTTGGAAGAGCAGCTGGACTGACTCACCGTGGGCAGGAGGCTTCTTACCCACCTCTAGCGTCGGACCTCCAGGAAACCAACCGGTTTGAAAGGAACAGCTGGATCCCCATTTTGAATGGGCTTTGTGGCTTGTTCATAATCAGTCGACATTTTGCGTCAGAGTGATGGAAGTAATGTCTGTCCTTGGCAGAGGATCTGTTGCTTTTTTCAGTCCTTTCTTTGTTGGGTTTTTGTCACCATCTTTCGTCTTCTCTCTCATTTTTCGTCTGTCTTTGTCCCCTCCCCCCTTCTTTCTCTCTCTTCTCTCTCTCTCTGTCTTAACTGCTTTGTCACCATCTTTGTCTCTTAACCTGCTGGGCTCTCCTGAACTGCTGGTACGACCTTGTGAGGTGAGCCGTGCTTCTCCTGGCTGCAAACGAGCGGAATGTGTTTTCGTGTGTGAGCAGGAGAAAGAGGGGAAAAGACAGGAGAGAGAGGGGGAAGAGGTTTTGCCTTGATGTCTGGCCAGTGCGCAACCTCTCCAAGACCTCTCCCGAGTGTCCCCATTACCCTGAGATTCCCCACCACCCTGATCATGAATGATAAGATTAAAAGTGAAGACA